>WUAM01000341.1:2893542-2922712 GCA_024336885.1 Actenoides hombroni
AGGCCCCACGGGCTCTGTCCGCAGACGGCCTCCGCGGGCAAGGGCGCAGATCACCGCGGGGGCGCAGTTTGCGCGGCCAGGAGGCCGCCGCCCACCCCCCCTCCCGCCGTGCGGGCGCGAAGGAGCGGCTCGGGGGCAAAGGCGGCTCTCCTTCATGAGCCGTCCGCGGCGGGCGGCCAGACGCCGGTGTCGGCGGAAGACGCTTGTGCCGCGCACTTGTTGTGGGGAGATCCCGCGGCACCGAACCGGCGGGGCGGCGCGACCCGCGCCAGGTCACGGCCAACTTTGTTAGGTGCCGGACGGCTGCGGCGTCCCCTAACGGACACTCGGGAGCGGAGGCACACGGCGACCCCCGGGGCCGACCCGGGCCGACCGAACCGTGCCCAGGGCCTCCGCCGTCGAGCCGGGCTCCCTCCGCTCCCGCGCGTCCCCGCAGCTCTCCCAGCGCCGTACCCGCCTGGGCTGCGCTTTGTTTCAAGGAGATGTAAAATCCCCCCTGGCTTAAGCGGCCCCGCTGACGGCCCCTCTGTCTAGTGGGCAATAACACGAGGGGAACAATACGGCGCCTGGCTGCTGAAACTACTCGGTGTTGTTCGGGTCTGCGCGGCCCGCCGGTCCCACGCAAATTGGAGCTAACACACACTTTCCCGACCCCCCCCCTTTTTTTTTTTTCTCCCTTTTTTTTTCCCCTTTTTTTTTCTTCCTGTGTTTTTTTAGTTGGTTTTTTGTTGTGGGTTTTTTTTGTTATTAGAACGATGATTACGGCGTAAAATATATGTTGGCCTTCTAATGAAAAAAGGCTGGTGCGTTTTATTTGTTCCTGTTTACGGTTCGAGATTTCATCTGCACAATTGTATTGTATTTCTCGCTTGAAATAAACCGCTTTGAAACCGTCTTCCTTTAATTAATTTAATGTATTTTCGCCGTGCAGCTAGCAGCGTTAGGTGTCTATCAGATTGCCATTTTCCATTAGGATTGTTTAGAAAGCGAACAAGAAAACAAACAGACTCCTAAATAGATTCGTTCCCATTCCTCCCCGCGCACAGCTCCCGAGACACTCTGGAAAGAGCAGAAAATGCTGGTTTTAACCGAAGTCAAATCGAGGAGAATCTGTATTACAACATCAAAGCGAAAGGAGACATTACAAAATTGGTGGAGTTACACCACCATCTGTCGTTAAGGTTCGGGACTACAAAAGTTCAGACGTTTAATAAATCTTAATAAGAGCTGGCAACTTTCTTTCTTTGTCTTTTGCCTAGAAATCTTGCCCCCGTGGCAGCGTGGAGTTCCCGGCGGGGTTTGAGCCTCCCGAGTGACGGGCGGCAGATTGCCAGTGTCCATCACAAACGTGTCCATCCTCTGCCACTTGCCTGGCTGCGCCCTGCAAGGCCAAGGGTTTCTTCTGGCACTTAATGGCCCCAAGCAGTTGCTCTTCAAAATATACAGGCACCCACACATCACGGTTCTTCTTGGCCTCGGGAGGCTGCAAAAACAAAGTTTATATATTATTAATAATAATAATAATAATAACAATAATTAGAAAACCAATCAGGAAACCAAAAACAAAAACCGAAACACAGCAAAAATAAAACATATACACCAAAAAAACCACAACAACCCACGATTAAACACCACATCTCTTATTTTTCCAGCTGTACAATTCAATTTATTCCATTTTCTACACCTGTACTGCAATGCTGCATCCTGAAAAGGAATCTATAGAAAACATACCTTGAAATAATATCTAGGAAGAATCTGTGATGTTCTAATGCATCCCCTGATTACACTTAAAATTTCAAAAGCTGTAAACAAATCCTTAGTGGAAGCATAAAATGATTTTATATTCCCCAGTGTAAACATGGTACCTGCTTTGTCCATGTAAAAGCTCCATCACGCTTCAGCTCTTTCTGAATTCTTCAGTTAAAGGGCTTGCAAATGCCCATTTGCCATAGTTACCGAAGAATCAAGAAGGAAGGAATGTTTCCTTTGGGATTTTCTGGGTACTAGTGTTCCCCGTGTTTCAGAGGCCAATTGCTACTCATTCAAGCAGGGATCCTTACAGAACCCTGCCATGAAAACTATAAAGTTTATAATTATATTATCACAGTTCCTATTTTAAAGCAGGTGTGGTTTAGTAATTATTGATCCAAATGAGTTGCTTGTATGGTGTGCTTATCATTAAAAATCAACTTTCAGGCTGTTTCTCTTCCACTGTGGAAATTCATGGCTTTTTTGCCAGTCTTCAGCCTGACATTTTGCAAGTGCTCACAGTCCTTATGCTGTAATTAGCACTAGGCATTTCCCAGTACTACAGTGAGGTGAAGATGGCAGTTTAACACGCTCATACAAATCCTGTTTCCCAATCTGATTCCTCTTCCCAGAGAAACTCGTTTCTTTATATCCTACCAGTAGCTGTTGCTACTCAGAAGGAAAGTTCCACTTTTAGCTTGTTGATAAGTCAAAAGAGAGAAACTAACTTCCTTTGAGGCTGTATGTCCACTTTCCAGTCTCTCTCATAAAATGCAGAATTATCCTGCAGGCAAAAAACACTTTCAGCATTCCTTTGTCTACTGTGTTATTTTCATGTTATTCTGAAAACAAACAAACAGTTTTCTACCTTCTCTGTAGTCGACTAAGCTCTCAACCATCTAAGCTCTTTGAATCAACATTAAAAGATAAAATTTCTGAGTTGGTGAGAAAGGTGTTTTAACATTGATCTGACTGAAAAAAACCCCATGACACTTTCTCAGCTTTGAGAAATAGCTAGGCCGTTATAGCCAGTTACTGATTTAGGAATATTTGGTAAAAAAACTTGTGTCCAAAAATTTGCTGATCATTTTAGTGCTTGCAGCACATACAGTTTTATATATGTATAATTAAGTGTAATTTCATCTTTTTCAATAGACATGATAGCAACAGCCAAACTAAAACCAAAAATCAAATAATTAAGAATTAAGAGAATTAAGAGAAAAGAAAAACAAAGCATGATGCACAAAGTTGTCCTCCTTGGTTTCTAAGGAATGCTGCCTTGAACAGTACTGGCCAAAACAGAGGGTCTACACTGTGCCAGACTGATTTCCTTGATTTCTTTGATATAGGAAAAGAAAAAAGAAAAAAAAAAAAATCTGTGCAAATCTTCCACTCAATTTCTTTATTGGAAAAACATATCAGAATTTTTTGACATTGTATTTGGCATCTTTGTATAAAGACAACCTATAGCTCTTTCTGGTTTCTCTTCCTATTTTATGACCAGGTGTCACGGTTTAGGGTCAGGGCAGCCCCTTAGATTAGGAGAAATACACCATGTTGACATTTTGGGTTCTTGTCCCCAGCTGTTATTTGCATATATGAAAGTCTTATTTAGTCAAAGGTGAGGAAAGTTTTAAGACCACTAAACTTTTTGGTGAGTTTCCCAATTATAATCTGGGGAGCAGTATCACAAACATACAGAGGCAAGTGGCTCTGTGAGTCCCATGAACAGCTCATAACTTCTGGAAAGTTTGGCATCTGACCTGTAAGGTGGTGCATATAAATCTAAGACTGCAATCTTCCAGATTGTTTAGCTCCCAAGGAGTTAACTTTGATAAGGTGCCAATAAAATTCCTTAGGCTCCTAAAATACCACTTCTGAAACCGCTCAATATAACAACTATCACAGTCAGGCTGAAAGGCTTGGTGCGTTTCCTAAGCCTAAACAACCTCCTAAAGTAGGCATCCCCTGTGCAGCTAAGCATTAAGTTATAATTAGATAAAATGCCCAATCAGTCCTTAGAGCAGCAACTGACCCCATCCTCCCCTTTCCCCAGGAAGCATCCCACCTGCTGGGCTGCCTACACACACTTCTCCCCCTACTCCAACCTGTCTTCAAACCCTATTCGGCAAAGTGATGCTGAAGCCCCATACCAGAGCAAATAAAAACAAGTGCTTAGGTCACAGTCCTGGGATGTGACTGATGGCTTAGGCCTAAGGAGGGTCTAGGAGCCAATTTAAATAGCATAATAATGTATTTATTTTATATATATATAAAAGAAACATTGCAGCAGCTCCCCTTCACCATCATGTTTCAAACCATTGGTGGGAACATATGCTGCTTTTATGACGGAGACCATATAAGAACAATCTTTGAAAGAATGTTGAGGGCTCTGAATGGCAAAATAGCAGGGCATAGCAACACCAAGAGGGGTTGTTGCAGTTAAGTAAGGAAATGTTGTCTCTTTAACCTTTCTTGCAGTTGTCTTGAATGACTCAGAGCACTGACCACTGTGAATTTTACTCCAAGGTTCCCAACTTCCTTGTCCTGATGTGCAGGCAGTCCAAACACCCATCTCAAGGTTACGGATTATATGAGATTGCATATAGGAGCCAAGTAAGTTAAAAAGCAGGCTCAGCAGTGGAAATGTAGTCTTGACTATAAACCAATGAGTCTTCACAAAGTTCCACCCAGGTCTGAAGTCAAACCTTCCATTTCTATCTTGTGCTCATTTATTTGTGTTTTTTCCCTTTTTGATTTTCTCTGAGAAAATAGAGACTTGCTGAAAGTTTTCGTTAAGGCTGACAGAAATCTTCCCAACAGGCAGATTTTTCTCTTTTATTTGTTCTGTTGCTTCTACTACAGCTCTTCCTGCTGTAGTACTTTCTTACCCCTCAGTAGAACGTTGTGTAGAAGCATCTCTACCAGAAGCTGTGCTCCCTCCTGTGGGAAGTGTCACATCCAGGTGAACTGCTCCCGCCTCACTCAAAACAAACAAGGTGTGTGGGTTGGTAGGGGAGTAGTAAATGAGTGGGCTTCTCGTGGTAAAATAGCACAAGGCCTTTGATAGACTTGCCCCATGAAGTCTTCACAGGGCAGCCCATGGGTTATGGTTTGCTCTCTCCAAGCATAAATTTATCTGCTAGAACATGAATTTTGTGAAGGGGACAAACAAGGTTCTGTTCAAGAGAAGAAAGCAGGATCGATTCTGTTCTTTTCCACTGCAAATGTAGTTTTCAACACTGATGTTAAACGATGAATTCATAATACCAAAAAGAGCATACAGTTATTTTCTATCTCTTTCTTCTTAAGCAAAAAATGCTTACATTTAGGGAAATATGTTCAATAACCAAACAACAGTTGCAGCTGTTATCTGGACAATGCTTTCCTTTGGTACCACAGACACGAGGATCACATTAAAAATGCAAAATTATGTTCAGTTTCATGACGTTTACACATCTGTAACAACATTGCAAGCATTCTGGAAATTTGTCAGTATTTAGGGTTGAGGGACAGAGCTGTCTTTTTAGAAACCATTTCTATGTCATACACACAAATTAGCATGTTTTAAGTAGTCATCTTTCCGCCCACAAGCACTTGTGCAGAATTCATGGGGTTGCAAAGTAAATTGAAAGCAGACCATGAATGTTAACAATATGGTTAGATAGAAGAGTCTTACACTAGTCAAATACTAAATAAACAAGCCCCTTATTTAGATTTATTTAAGAGGACTGTAGGGATGCAACCTCAGAGTATGTATTTTTAAGGCAATACACATACTGCCTTGTAGATGTGAATTACAGAGTTCTGTGATACAGGAGCAGCGAAGTAACCTGTTTTCTAAATTTGTTCAAAACTATAATCGAATAAATGACAAAATACTACTTGCTTCTTCAGCATACCACTTGTCACTTTCCTTCAACAGTAAAACCTGCTTTTTTTTATTGCTACAGCTACACAGACAATACAGTTAGATGGAGAACCAGAGAAATTTGGGAACATGCACTATCAACATAAGTGAATATCATAGTGCTGCACTTCAGTCTGTCAGTTATTTTACTCAATTGTGTAAAAAGCAAAGCAGTAGTCAAGGATAAATGGCTCAGAAAAAAACCATACTTTTTAGAACAAACAGTTTGTAAAGAAAAGAAGTACTATCTGTAGCCTTGGACATTTGTATGAAGGCAAGCAGTTTAACAATTGTTTACTCATTTGTTAAAAAAAATAAAGAATTAGTTTTTGTTTACACACTGCATTTTTGGTGTTAGACATCATCATTTCTATTCATGGTAACAAACTGCAGCTACACCCAAATCCGTTTAGTAATTCACAGTTCCTGATTGCAGTTGAAGGCTGACACCATGCTAGTTCCTATGGTCCATATTACCATGGATGAGGCTCAACCTGAAGCTTAATCTAATATTTGGAAAGCATGTTCCAGATTCACCTGCTTGAACCATATGCACCTTCCTACCTCAGTCCAACCATCCAGCAGCTTTGTGTGCATTTGCTGGAGTACTTTGTTCCTAAAACTTAGCAGTGAGCATCTTAGCCATAGGAGGGAGGTCAACATTTTGCCATCAAGGGGATGATTCTTCTATCCATGAGTGTCCTTTCTGTGTCCAACTTTCAGAAAGTGTCACCACTTTAGGAACTAAAACAAGTGACCAGTGCATGCTAAAGAAGTCAGCACCTTTTAAAGAAATCAGATTGTCAAAGTGTACAGCTGAATCATGAAAATCTGGTCTTTAAAAGTACTTAAATGAATCCTGACTTCTTAATATAAAAATGTCTTCCATTTAGAGGTGCCACACACATAAATTTCAGATGCTTTTCTTATTGAAAATTTACCACTGCCGCACTATGCTGAACTACGCAGATGCACAGAAAACCATTTTTCTGGACCTCCTCCAAATCCACGCAGAAGAAGGGAAAAGCAGTAAGCACCAATTTGAAGAATTACTTGTACTGCACGTATGTCTGCATACTTCTCACAGTAATTTATTGAATTTAATATAACAGGTGAACTGGTGCTACTTGCTGTAATAAAGGTTTAAGAGGGATTATTCCAGGAGATATCTGCTAGTTTATTCATGGATTTTAATGGGGGCTGGTCTGGGCACAATACAAGAATTACCTGAAAGTGTACCTGATGCAAGCATTACTTAAAATCTACAGAAAGGTTGCTGGTTTCACTGTGACTATGACCAGCTAACTACAAAGTGTATGGAGACCAAAAAAAAAAACCAAACGAAAAACAGGAACAAAAAAACACCCAGGTCCTTAATAAATAAGAACAATAAATCAGCAAGGTACCTCTTGAATCCTTTATACTGATACAAAATTCAATTCATAGAATCACAGAATCACTATGGTTGGAAAACACCTTTAAGATCATCAAGTCCAACTGTTATCTAACTCTACCAGTGCCACTACTACACCATATCCTTAAGCATCACTTTTAGACAGATTTTAAAAACATCCAGGCATGGTGATTCAACCACTTTCCTGGACAGCCTGTTCCAGCTAATTCATATTATAGTGGTATGTGTTTGTGTATTACAGACTATGTAAAATACTATACTCTAGAAATAGGGAAATAGTTTGGCATTTCAAAAAAAAAAAAAATCAGCACGGATTTGGGCATTTTTTTTTCCTTCAGAATTAAACTTTGACTTCTTTTTGGGTAGACAGGTTTGAAAGCACTTTTAATATTGTGGAGCAACTTTAAAATAGTAGCAACCATCAAAACAACCCTCAACATTTCCTGCACTGTCCTTGGCTAATAACTCCGTTTACCCACAGTGATACCAATGGATATGTAAGCAACTATCCTATGATATTTAAACATTGAATTAATCCTCATATCAGAACAGAAACACTCATTTTTAATAAAATACAGATACTGATACCAAAAATAAAAGACCATGTACTATAGACCATGTACTTATACATCAGTGTTAGAAGCCTGCATGCTAAACAAGAGAAATTGAAAATGATACTGTTCATTTATTAAATGAGTTTGCCTCAGTTGGCCTGAAACATGATGTGAATATATATATATATATGATTGAATTATTAAAATGAATGTTGTAATCTCCTTAGGCAAAAATGTAAAGCACGTAAACAGAAGTAAGAAGGTAATCAAACAATTGAATCTAATGCATTTCCTTAGATACTTACTTTATGAATGACATAATCTTTTTAGGTTTCTTAAACTGTCAGATGAGACAGGAGATTCATGTTGATGCTTTGAATCCTTGTAGTGGGAATAAGACAAACTAGCCATCGTAACTGAAGACTCATTTTGGATAATATGTGCTATAACTACCCCACTGGGTAGAAGAATGGCATCATCTGTTTCCAAGTTATGACAAATTGTAAACACTAATGGAGGAACAGGGGGTGTCTATTGCGGACTATCAGATCGTATCTTTTAGCAGTACCTTTAGTACCCATCAGTAGCAATGGAGGGAGAAAGATTGTGTTAAATTGAGGAACTTCAACCCAAGCTTAATAAAATAGGATTTAACATTACCATTTCTAAAAAACACAGTAGAATTTAAAGGGAGGGTTGCTTTTACCAGTAATAATTTCCTAACTCAGAGAGTTGCATCCACCATAAGGTTGAATTAGTGGACAGTGTTATATAAGGACAAGGTGATTACAGAATTAAAACTTACATAGATATAGAAGAGTGATTTGATCATAGCACATGATGAATAAACAGGTTTCAATTTTAGAGCAACAAAAGAGGACAATAAGCAGCAGTTTTAAAAGCTAGAGATTTTAAAATAAATAGGTGTAGATAATTGATATTCAAGAGTCTTAAAAGAGTGGGATGAGGTTTTTTCTTTAGAATTAATATAGATTTCCAATAAATCTTGGAAAACAAAGGAAGTTCCAAAAGAATGGAAGAATGCAAAATCTCTAAATGTATTTCTAAGTGGTAAACAGGACAGCATGGATAGGCTTGTCAATCTGGTGTCAGTCACAAACAATGAATGAAATACATGCTAAAATGATACATAGGGAAAAGGAATGCAAAATGTGCAGAGGGTATTTGCTGGGAGAGGTTGAGGGTGAGACAAAGGGTCTGTCGGAAAAAAACAGCACTTCTAGAAACCCACAGGGATCACGACAGATAATCAACCAAAAAAAATCCTTGCTCAGGCCTCAGTGCAAGGCTGTGATCAGAAGGAACCTATGTCTGCAGTTCTAGACAGAATGTTAAAACCTGGAAAAGGCTAATGAAAGAGTAACAAGAAAATTAAAACAAATTTAAAAACATGTATCACAGTATCTTCAAACCGATATGTTTTGACAATAGACAGGTCTTCACTGTAGCAGACAATGTATAACAGATTCCAAAGGATGGCACCTACAGTAACACAAGTTCAGACTTAGAGCTCAGAGGAAAAATTTAAACAGTAAGACTGTTTTGGACCATAAAACTATTCTGGAATAATTGCTTGCATGCTGTCAGGGGTTCTCCAACACAATCAACTTTTAAAGCAAATGTGGATATTTCCCTATGAATATACTATAATTAAAATAATTCATAGAGAAATCATAGCCTGGATGGCGTAGATGTTAAGGCTCCATGATCACAATAGCCAGGTCTGACTTTCTAATCTATGAGCAGTGTTGATGTTAAAATTGTCATCACCAGGTACTTAACACCCCATGAAGACAAATGGGACCATCTACCATCACCTACTATTCCTTATGGCTGCCCTTTCAGGCAGTTTAAAAATTCAGGAACACTGCTGTATTGGATTGCATGTGGGAAGATGTATTCAAAAACAGAAAGGAAAAAAACTAAAGGGAATGTGTTATAATTATTACTATTTAAGATTTCTATTTCAATAGCAGTTACCACTTTCAAGTTGAGGACTCTGTTGTACCACACACTGTAAAAAGTCTATTTCAGTTCATTTACAATGGATCTTGCAGCACAATTTGAAGACAAACAAGACAAAAAGGACAGTAATTTGTAGCCAGGGAACAGACATAGCCATAGCTGTTGAGGGTACACATCCTATTACTCTGAAACATTGTTCCATTAATTCATGTGGTGTGCATCACTTTATTACAGCACAGAAAAATTCTGGGTTCAAAGCTTAGCTGGATTCTATCTTGTAATTATTCTTAATTTTTTTATTAATGTGCTGAAACAAGTGTGAAAATGCAAGTATTAAAGTTCTGACAGCACATTTGCAAGTATTTTGTGGTTTGTTTTGTTAAGCAATCATCTAAGATGTAAAATTCACAGTGTTTGGTAGTCTACAAAATATCTGTGTAGCAGCAGTACTCTTGTTTTCATTTTGACTTCTCTGTAACATTGCACATGAGAGGAAAAATTTCCAATGATACAAAGGATCTAGACTCACTGGTAAAGCAAGGGATGTTACCCACAAACTAAAACTATGAGTATTAAAGAATTGTACTCTAATTGTTGTTGTGGTTGTTTTGGTGTTTGGTTTTGGTTTTTGTTTGTTTGTTGGTTTTGGATTGGTTTGGGGGGGGTTGTTGTGTTGGGTTTTTTTTTGTGGTTTTGTTTGTTTTTTAATTGTGCTGTTGTGGGTTTTTTTTGTTTCTTCCTCTTATCAATTTTGAGTGAAGACTTTTGTGTACTGGGTACAAAAATCTCCATTTGAACTAGCCTGAGCAATCTCTGTGTTTGTCGTTTTCTTAATTGCCTTTCACCATCTTGTCCAAGGAACACTTTGCAGGGCATAGCTGCATGGGCTATGATGTAATGAGATCTTGTTAGCTAAGCAAGACCAGACCTCAAGCTTAAGCAAAATAAATTCGGATAGACTCTTTGCCCCTTGACTCAGTTGTTTTGCAGGCTTTGAACAGTAAAGAAACTTGGAATCTGGTCACAGATGCCAGCGTAAAAATTCCCTTGGCTGAAGAGAACTGTCAAATGGTGTAAAACCAGAGGAGCTGTTTCCCACTGCTTTCTGTCTTGTCCAAAAAAGCATGTTAAGCAAAAGAAAGGTTGGGAAATTCAGAGGGAAGATGAACTGTATCTTTATTGTGATGATTTCTGGCCGGCATATGGTCCCTTAGGGACCAGAGCCAGCTTCATAAATTAGAACCATACAAAGTTCACAAACTTATTTTATGTTGTAACTTCAGCTGAGGAGCAAAGCAAGACAGGGCAGGGCAGGCTGAGAAAGAAGAAGCTGTAACTAGTTCTGACAGACCCTCTCCCATTTCCTCTGAGCACATTTTTGAAGAGGAGCAAATATGTTCTTCTATAAAGCTTTTTGCAAAACTGGCACTGCTTGTCCCTCAAAAACTACAATAATATATATATTTACATATATACAGTATGTATATATGCAATATATATGTATACAAATACAAATATATACAATAATACATACATAAAATAAATAACACTGATGGAAATAAGGATGACAAAACAGAAGCAGCATGTATCATGTATGTACTATGTCCAGTGAGAACTACAATTAACTTACCCTTTTCTACCCACTGAAGATTTCTCTCTCAGCTCTTTATTACTTCATGCTTTTCACACTTTGAGGGATAGTGAGTCAGTGAAATCCTGAGTTTATCTACAGTTTACTTACTTTAAAGATGGGACTGAGTACATCTACACAGTATGCCTGTAAAATCTGTAATTCTACGTAGGACTTCCCTAAACAGAATCTTTGGCTAAATCTTTTTCTCTCAATCAAACCTGATAGCTTAGGAGGTGGGGTTTTTTTTGGTTGGTTTGTTTGTTTGTTTGTTTGTTTGTTTGTTTTTTAACAGAACTGTAAATTTTAGAGTTACTTTTCAATTAAAACCCATCATATTATGAAATTCTGTGGCTAAGAGGTGAGAAAGGATGTTCTAACCAATAGTTGAGATTCAAGAGGACTGGTGTTTGCTCTGTCACTGATGTTATGTAGCCTACTTTGCAAAAAGAGAAGAAAGAGTTTGAGGAGATTTAATTCAAATGTTTAGGCTTGCAAAGACAATTTAAAACTATTTAACCCAGTCTCATGTATATGCTCTTATAATATATGTATTAATACAGTATCAATGACAGGTTAATGTAGAACAAAGGAAAGACAATTCATCTTCACACAACACATTCTTCAACTACAGCGTTCAATACCAAAATATGGTATTAAGTACCTTTATTTTGAAGGGTTTGGATAGTTTCTGATCAATAGCAACTTCCTGATTTATAACTGGTTTAAGAAGGTGATCACCTTTCTCACTTATCATTATGGGGTTGAGAAATGCATTTTACCAAGTTGTAACTGAGAATTATACCATTCTCATGGGAATGTCCTTTGAAAGAGTCTTCCTCCTTCAGCTGAACCTTAAGGCATTGGTCATTGCCCCACATGGATCACCAGCTGGGCAGACAGTACCCACACTTGAAAACAAAAGAGTGACTGCAATGTGGTCAGTGGCCAGTGCAGAGCGTCATCACCAACACCAAGTAATTAAAACACTTGCAAACAGTACTGAGATTACTATGGCTAATATATTTAACATAACTGAAAATCTAAGAACTAGCATTTCAACCTGTAATTACAGAGTGGATCCTCAGTTCTGGGAAGCAATGCTTCTTGAAAGAGTTGGGGATCAGAGTTCACAGTCATCTGGGTATAATTTCACAATGTGACACAGTGCACAAAGTGTCTAATATGAGCTTAATAAATAGGCATCAGAGGAATAATGAATGAAGATGGGTGTCGAGAGTTATTACACTGTTGTTGTATTTAGCACTGATGAAATCATTACTGGAATATTTTGTCCAGTTCTGGGGTCCATGGTTCAGGAATACTGTTGAAAAAGTTCAGAGAAGAGTCACAAGCATGACTTGGAGACTGTTAATCATCCTTCAGGGTAAAAGACTCAAAGAGCTCAATCTACTTAGTTTATCAGTTGAGAATACTAAAGATTGATTTAGATTTAACCTCTAAGCTGTTACCATGGGGAATTATACAGATTTGATTATGGACTCTTTAAATCTAGCAAATACATGAAATTAGCAGTAATATAAGGAGGTAAAATAGTAGGAAAATCTGGATCATGCTAGAAATAAGGATGCATATTTTTGCCAACTTGAGTGAGTAACTTCCTAAGGTCTGTGGCAGATTCCTTCTCAACAGCAATTTTGAAATGTTGTTCTAAAAGACATTTTGTAGCTCAAACAAGAATTAATGTAGGCAGCTCTAGCAACTTGCTCTATACAATAGTACTTCTGGTTTTATGATCTGCAGAAGTATGAAAAGCTCAGGCTAAAATACTGAGCTTTGGGATGTTGCAGCCATCAAAAACAGAGGTCTTGAAATATATCAGTACAAAACCTATGAGTCTAAGGAATGTCCTTACTGGTAGCATATCTTTCTTCAAACAAGGCTTTTAGTAGATATTACTGTATTTTAAAAAAAAAAAAAAAAAAAAAAAAAAAGAACACAACACCTTCCAGAGAAACTATAAGTATACCACTGAAAGTTGCTTTACAAACATTAAATTAGTTTAAGTATATAGTAGTATATAAAGCACTAATAACGGTGTAAGTAAACCTTGGCACTTTCATATTGCTTTCCAGAAAAAAAAATACCCTCATAGACAACAGTTAATGAGTTGCATTACTCAGAAATTCCATGAAGTTAGTAATGATTATTATTTTCATTATACAGGGGATAAACTGGGAGACACAGAGTGCCCAAGATCAGAGAGAAATTCTGGAACTTGTGTGGAAATGAAACAGAAGCCTCTGAGAGCTGTTCTTGTGCTTTAACAAACTTTGGTTGGTTCACTGGTTGGTTGTTTTTTTACCAGGAAAGCTGTAAACATTCCAGTAGGTGACATTGCTGCTCCTGTGTCAGTATTGATCCAGTCCTGTGTCCTATGCCAAAAGACACTCTAATGCTGAAAGTGCCGTTTCTTTCCTATGACAGATAAAAAGTCTTGAGCACTTACCCTGTGACTTATTCTCATTGCACTCGTATCAGGAAGAGGTGATACTGGCTTTAGTGTCTTGTCAAAATTCCAACTTGGGTAATTAGTTTATTCTTACCTTCATATTTTACCTTGAATTTCTGTATTGATGATATTTTTCATGTGCCTCCCCGCAGAAAAGAATACCTGTTGTATTACAACAGAAAAGTTTGCTGTATTAAATGAAACAAACTGAAAAATTTGTTTCATTAAATGAAACAAATGTAACATATCTCCACTTTACAAAAGCTTTGTAAAAGACTCTGCAGGAAAACCGGTTAGTGGTGCTCCACTGATTTTAAATGGGTATAAATGAAAATAAGTTTTAAAATTAAATTTTAATGAAAGACTGTCTTGTGCCCCAAATCTAAAATATATTTTTATTCCTGTTTTTTTGAAAATTTAGGAATTGCCTTCATGATACCAAATGTCCATTCTTATGGTTACGTTATAGGTGGACGACATGATGCAAATTCTAACAAAAATGGTAAAAATGACATACATTAAGCAACAGTGAGCTTACTGCACTTAGAGCAATGAAAAAAATTATCAGCTTCTATCAAGAAAAAAAACAAGTCCCATCTGTTACTAGCATTGAACAAAATCAACATAAAATGAGCCAACATTATTTTGGTCTTTGATCTCTTGGATGCTTTGTGACAGAGGTCATAAATCATGTAATTATTATCTGATATCAAGACAGCTTGAATTAACCTCTTACATTCCTACGGCAATGAAAGCCCTCATCACAAGTCAAATTCTCCTTGTGTGGAATAAGTAACCTTACCAAGGGAAACAAATCTCTTTCCTCCCATTTTAGTCTAATCTGGACTTTTGAAAACTTTTTAGTGTTTCAGAGGTGAGAAATATACTGAAATTCATCAGATAACAGATGTTTCCTGTTTGTTTCTGGAAGCTGTGGTTACGATTTGTAAATCAAATTATCACTTGGGTTGTGGCTTCTTTTAATTGTAGATTTCCTCCTTCCTTTTGCTCTTCTTCATCAGTGGTCAGCTCGGGATGCCTCTATGTTTTGTCTGCTAAGATCCACTAAAATTTGGAAGGCGTTTAATTCTGACATTTCATTCCTGCCATTGATATGTAACAGCCTACATTTGACGAGCTTCAGGAAACACAGCAGAGAACAGTACACACTTGGATTTTCTTTTTTCCAATAGGCAGTATTGAATAAGACTGGGCTTTGTTTTTTACCTCCTTGAATAGAAAATTTCCAGGAATACCAGTGATTCTTTTTTTAAAACATTTTAAAAATTTTTAGTGTAAATTGGCCATCAGGAATGATGGGCACATCATGATTAAAACACCTTATTTTTATGTATACAGCAGACAATCATTTGCAGCAGGCACCATACATATATATTGTGAAAAACAGGCACACAATAGAAACTCTTTCACAAAAGAAATGTACTTTTCCAAGAGATACACCTAAAATACTGTGTAACAAAAATATAGCAGCTAGATTAATAGCATCAGAACGAGGTCACACAGAACCATGACCAATAATTCAGCATTTTGAGTACAAGAACAAGAAAAGAAGACAATACGTAAGCTTCATAATGAAAAACATAACAGAATAAACAGAGAAGATTCTTTTACTGGCAACACTTGCAGCTGAAGGGCAGCTGAAAGGGGGTTTCATGCACATCCTCACAGGAAGGGCACCAGATTAGGTAGCCCATAGAATGATTTGTGCTTGAAAAACAGTTATGTACTGCTGCTGCCCAGACAGATGGCAGGTCTCATTTTCAGAAAGCCCATGCACTGATTTCTCCACTGCTGCAATTAAAAGTTAGCAATAAACACAAATTTGAGAATCTGGTGTGCTTTTTTTTTTCTAGTAGCATGTCACTTTCACTCTTACCAGTGCCTTTATGAAAGATTTAACCACTGTTACTATCAAATGTGGCCAACCACTTCTTTGCTCCACTCCACGTTTTGCTCCGCTTTTCACTATGCCTTAATGCTGCAGCATTATTATTTCTCTGCTTTTAAAATTTTTTTACTTACAATAATAAAGATGACTGTTCACATTTCTAAGTACTTGGCCAGAATTATGTACAGATACTGTATTAGATACTACCATCACAAAACCAATTGGCTCCATGGGCTTGTGTCCAGCTGGATGCTACAAACCAGAGCTCAAGCTTGCATGTAATTTTTCCAGGGTGAGCTCCCACATGGACCAGAGCCTTGAGCTAACACGGCAGTGCTGGTATAACCAGATGCTGAGGTGCTGCACAGTCAGGGTCACACTGAATGAATCCTTCTCTTTTTTGCAAATACTGTATTTGCCATTGAATTGGCCTTTGCAAGGGATTTGTAAAACCTGAGGAAGGCTCCTTTTGCCCTTATGTCCTGCATACACCTGTAAAAGATAGGGACAGACACATCCAGTTCACAAAGCATCCAGGCTACAAGGCACTGAGTGGGAATAATACATCTGATAACTTGTCTAGTGTATGTTCAAATAAAAGACTTTGGCAAGTGAACAAGCACAATTCACCATTTTGGCAACTGAGGCAGCACAAAGTTTGGAGATCTTCCATGGTATTGAAAATTTAGTTCCATAGATTTAGATAGATAATTCTGACATTGGGATCATCATCTACTCCATGACTCTGTTCCTTCCTTGCAACACAGGAAGGGAAAGGCAATATACATTGTGGCACAGGATCAGACACCAATCTCATACAGAGAGAATTGAATGTATATATTTCTATAATTAACTTATATAAAGACAAGCTATGCAAATTATGCTGTATTATATAGGTTATTATAACCAGCATGTAAATGGACTCATGGAAAGAGTGAAATTCTTTATCAGGAATGAAAAAAAGGAAGAAACTTCTGAAAAATCCTACCAGCACTATTGCCTATGCAAGACTTACCTCTCTTTTGACCTAAGTTCATATTTGACATATCACTATGAATTAGAGTGAAATCCCCAGAAAACAGGATAGATATTTTTAAAATCTGCTGTAAAAGATGAAAATATGATTTAGGAGTAAAGCCATGGGAGAATGTAGCAATAGCAATTCCGTTACATGTATTAAATGTTTTGATCAGGCTAACATTTATAGGTGCAACTTTTTCCTGAGTTCCCACAAATCTACAGAGGTGTGTTTGAAACTTCTGAATTCTGCTATGCAATCTATGATAGAAAAAAGAATACATCAAAAAACAATCAAACAAACAAAAAAAACAAAAAGAAGAAAAAAAATGTGTAGATGGTCTGTATTTTAGTCTGTGCAATGTGCCAGATTTATATAACCTTGAAATTGGGGTTGACCCAAGCATCAAATGAAAATAACTTATCTTTTATGTTAGTTGCATTTGGTCTAGCTCTAAGTAAAAATGAGAATAAGGGCAGCATTGCTTTGTGAATAAAATATTTTAGACTGATATATCTCCTCAATAATAATTTTTTAGTGAGCTAAGTTCAGGAATTTCAGTTCAGGAATTTCAGATGACCTCAGGCTCCTCTAAAGAATATAAACCAGGGTAGCCAGTGTCTTATGATTAGAATAAATAATTACCTGAAACCCCAGTGTAAAGTCCATAGAAATCAACAAGAATCTATTGACTTGAGGGATCAGGCTCTGGAATAACTCTGGGAAATTACTCCTCCTGCACATCACTTCATTCATCTGCTCAGTGACTACAACATACCTCCACATTCTGTGACAAGAGAAAGTCTGCCAAATGACTCCCACAGCATTTTCCCCTTTCATCTGGGCAACTCCTTCATTAGTGATAAGCCTCTGTGCCCTGGCATCCATGTACCAGTCAAGGGGAGGAACCTGTTTGTAAACCAGATGCTTTGACATAGCTGGAACTTGGAAGGGAGGCAGAAGTACTTGGCAAACAAACTTGTAATAAGTGCACTTTGCTTGAAATGTTTATAATTTGTCCTTGAAAAATATGCTGAGAAGATGGGCACTAGACATACTGCTTGACTTTGAAGTTCAAGTTTGAAGGTAGGGATCCAGAATACCTCCCAAGGAACATTTGAAAAAAACAACCTGGTGCTCTGTAAAGTAAAGAATATGCTTGAGGAGAGGGGGTGGGGAGAGTTTTAAGACACACTGTCATGTCATTTGCGGAGAAATGATCAAGGTCTGGAGAAAGGCAGCTTCATTATAAGCAGCAACACGTTCATATGAAGCTTTCCTAATTTGCTGGAAGATCTTTAATAAGAAGTACACAAGTATATCCAAATATTCCTTCCAAACCATGTTTATACTTTCATTTTAGCAACATACTCAAATATCAGGCAAATACATAAGCATAGAAAAGTCTTGTTGGCTTCTTTACATTTTCTTAAAATAAGACACATGAAGAAGGAGCTACTTTGCTCAGCTGAGATATATGTGGTCTATTGATAATCCACAAACTGCTACTCCCAAGAAAAGAACAGCAGCTAGGTCTCCTCCTGGAGACAGTCTAATCAACGAGGAAAAAACAAGACTTCAAGTGCTAAAAATGTGAAGACTAACCTGAAGGCTTCTTCCCTGTGATAGTCTCATTGCTCTGAGGACAGAGTAGAACTACAGGTCGAAGTGTTGAACATGGACAGAGGGTAACCTGAACAATTTTCTGTAATTAGGCTTGGAAAATGTATTGACATTTAGAATTTGGCTAAATGAGAAGGGGAAAGGTATGGCACTTTTATGGTTTATGGTTTTATGGTATTTACAATCAAATAAATTCCTTTCAGTTTAGATCTCAAGCTGGGAGAGGATGCTACCACAGCAAAGGGAGCCGAGGCAGAGTCAAAACCCTCAGGAAATTTCCGTTCAGTTCCTCTCCTGTCACCTCCATTTCTTTTACCTCTCTACTTATCTTTCCTGCTTTGCTCTCTTCTCATCCTAGAAGCCTTCTCTTTCCTGTAAGTCTGTAAAAATTAGTGTGTATCTGTGAGGTGAGGGAGGCAAGTGGTATTTGCATGGGGCTTGCATAGCAAACAGCTGTCCAGACAGAAGATACCTCCTCAGCAGGGAAGGTGATTGGTTGTGCACAGGGAACATCAGTCTTTGAGAAAGCCGTGAAGCTCCAGAGCCAGGAAAAAGGCAAGGACATGACAGGGGCAAGGCAATCTGGCTAAAGCTAGCTTGGTGGGCAAAGCGATGAGGGAGGCCAGGGAGCTTCTGCTAGAAGGTCAGTGGCAGGACCTGGGTTAGGGCAAGGTGGGAAGATGAACAGAGGCAGGTTAGCTGGAGAAATAGACTCTTTTATTCCGGGGATGGTCGAGTGTGGCTTCAAGTCGGGGATCTAAAATCGCATAGAAAAGTTAAAGGGCTGAAATGAAGTGGCTTGGAAACCACTGCCTAGTCAAAAGCTAGGTAAGATGGAAAGAGCTGAGGAAAAGAATACCTAGGGATTAATAGTTGCATAAAAAGCAAAATAATTTTGTCTGTGTTTAATTAAGCATGTGAATAGTTTCATTGATACCTAGTGGGAATACACATGAGCAAAGATAAACACACAAGATAGAAACCTGAAATAGGAAATGGTGCATAAAACCAGGAATAATTAATATGGAATAGGAAGGGCTGAGGAAAACAAAAGTGGAGAGAGAAAAGAGAAGGGCAAATGTCATCTTTGAAAGAAGCAAATTAGATGCAGAAAAAATGATACTTGATTATTTTCTGTTGATGATTTAAATGTATGAAAACTGATACTGCTTTTAAAGGCTCAGCTCAGAATACATTGAAGAAAGTATACTGAGCTTCCTTGGATTAGTAAGTAGGCAAGATTTGCATTTAAAGTAAGAGTCCAGATCGTGCACCCTCTCAGACAGGGTTAAACCAGTCCAGAAAAAATTGCAGGGTCAGGGCCAAGGCAGCTGCCTGCATGCCTGTTATGTCTGTCATTGTTTGTTTTGTCTTTTTGGACTTGTAAGCTCTTCAGGCTAGGAACACTCCCCATGGGGCCCGTCCAACCTGCACTGCCCTCAGTGGGCACTGGGTAAGGCTTTGTTTGTCCAGCATTTGGCTCAAAGGAATCAGGGTCTGATTGAGACTTGTAAGTTATCTATGTAATACCAGTAAAAATCACATGTAGTCACTGAGATACGGCTCTGCTTTGATGTGTTTTTTATATCAGGATGCTGTGCAGTCGCCAAGTTGCACCCACATAGAGCAAAACTGAGTTTTGGGGTCTTAGACACCATTATGATTGGTGAATATAAAGCCAGGGCAGATGAAAAGGCAGTTTGAAAACAGTCCTTAAAAGAGCATGTGCTTATTTTCACACTAGTTGTGGCAGCACAAGCTCTGCTGGCACCATCCCCACCAGGAAAGAGGAGCACTCGAGTGGTCCAGCAACTTTTTTGGTGGCCGCAGATGTCTTGTTGTCTTGCTTCCACGTGCCAAGAATAACAGGTATCACAAGGGCAGAGAAAAGCTAAAAAGGTGCGAGAGAAACCCTGC
This sequence comes from Actenoides hombroni, assembly GCA_024336885.1. NCBI lineage: Eukaryota > Metazoa > Chordata > Aves > Coraciiformes > Alcedinidae > Actenoides > Actenoides hombroni. Next base: position 2,913,726 of record WUAM01000341.1, read on the forward strand.
TAACACTGACACCTCGTCCTTGGCGTTGGTAAATACTCCATTGGTACTTGGCCCAAGGGGCAGTAAATACACCCCAGTCACGACACCCTTCAGACGGTTCTTCCCTTCAAAGACCTGCAGGTTCCTGCGTCAGCCCGCGCCGCGGCCTGGCCCCCGGGACCGCACCGTGGGCGGGCCGGGGTCGCTTTCCCCCCGGCGCAGAGAGAAAGGAAGCGATCCGCGGCAGCGCTGCTGCCACGGGCTCGATCCGCGCCCTGGCAACGCGCACAGCCTGCTCGTCCCGGCTGCAGCGCCCTGCCCTGCCTTGCCCTGCCCTGGCGTGCGGTGCTCTGTTCTGCCCTGCTCTGTCCAGGGCGCGGCGGGCGGAAGAGCGGCGCTTTGGTGCCACCGCGTGGCTCGCGGCGGGCAGGACCCCCCCCGGCCATTCTCGGTGTTTAATTACTCCCCGGCGTATTAACGCAGCGGAGCAAGGACGAGTTGTCTGCAGGATGAGGCTGTGCGAAACGCACAGGGAAAGAGGGTCCAGTGGCACTTAACAAAAAAACTCTGGGTTTCTCGTGTAAAATTAGACAAAACTTTGAAGAGCGGGGCTTGCTAATGCCAGAGGAGGAGATGTGCCGGCTGCCGGTAATTGGGTTGCAGTTTTGCTCCAGCCGCATTCCAAGCGCAGATTGGGTGATTGCACAGCCTCGCGGTAACGCACTGCTCTCCGAGCAAAGGAGCCACTACCAGCAGTCCTAGTTTCGAGAGGAGGTTCGGGGCAGTCCGTGATGCCTGGAGTGCGGCAGACTGAAGTCGTCGTCTTTGTCTACTTTTCCTTTTGCAAAATATATATTCTCATCCTTTTGTAAACTATCTATTCTCAGCCTGCATCTTTTAGAATCATTGGGTACAATGTTTCTCTTAACATCCTGACAGAGGTCAGGAATTGCTTCTAAAATGTTATAAACTGAGAGAACCTAGAAGAAAGCTCAGGATAAATTTTGACTTCTGGAATTGGAAGCGTCTGGAGGTCAATCAGGTGTGTGCCATCTCTTAAGTGTTTCACCTGGAAGCCCTGAGCCTAATTCAGAGAGTATGTTAAAGGTGGTGTAATTTGTGCTCTTTCCCTCCATTCCATTTATTCTGATAAACAATGTTTGAATTAAGTCAACTAGAGAAAATAAGAGTAAGCATAATGCTTGATGAGGAAAGAAAAGTGACCATGAATTTTATGGTTAATTTTTACAAAGACTAGCATAAGCTTCTTGTACTGCAGCCATTTACCTATTTGGCCCTACTCTTCCCTTTCCTTTGTAGCAATTAGTGTCTGAGGAGCAGTATCAACCTTCTCTTCACAGTTAGTGCATGCAGAAAATCCTGTGGGCAACTGGTTAAAGGACCACAGAGGCCCTGAATACTCTTTATTACAGACTATGTTCTGGGACCTTTAGAGTTGAAACTTAAATTCTAGGTTCCTACTACTGAAAGTATATTTCAAGTGTTATTTGCTACGTGCAAATATTTAGAATGTGTAACTCATTAAGTCAAGGCTGCCTTTCCTTGATTTTTTAGCCTTTCCATTCCATTTTTGAAATCCTTGCCTTCTGAGCCACATTTTGTGACTGTGATCTAAATTTAAGAAAACATGCTGTAAAGCTAAATCCAAAGTAAAAGTTGCTATGAGTTCAGTAGTGAATTTTGTTTGTGTCCATGAAATTCGGGTCCCATTGAAGGCAATGGCATTTCTAGTGTTTTCAAGAGTGCAAGATTTTCCTGCTATCCTTTGTTTACATAAAACTGCCCAGAGAGAGTGACAAACATTGCAAAGTTTCAGAGTTATTCCTGGAAACAAATTGACCAGAAATCCACAGGTGTTACGTATTCTCTTGTGTGTTATTTCAACTTATTAATCAGGTTTGGGACTGAAGAAAAAGGCTCTATATGCCTGATTCAAAAGTTAAAGTTAATGTATAGCAGTGTAAAGGCTATATTTTATCTCAATTCATGTGTACATCTAGGACCAAGTCACTTACATCAATAGAAAAATGCACAAACACATTGATATTGAAAAACATTTCAAATATAGCAGACCAAGAAAGATACCAATGTCATTGATTGCCTCCAAGTGGAAGGCAAGGACCCGTCATATCCTGGAATTCAATGGTGACCCATCTCATGTATCTGAACATCTCCACAGTACTTAGAATTGGCATTAGCTGAGTCACTTGCTGTTTTCAGTTATAGCTCCCTCATAGAGAAGGTATATTAGAAAAATCAATAGAGAAATCGATACATTTTACCCAAGTTATCAGATGTGCTCCAGATGCTTAAGCTGCTAAATAGCATTTGATTCAAATAAAACGTATCTCACATCCTTTGTCTTACAGTGAGAGTTGGCATATATTTCTCTTCCATCCCTCTCCATTTCCAGTTGAGTAGCATTTGCACTCTGGCATCAGTTTATGTGGAATTTCGATGTTGTGTTTTTTTTAATAAAATTGATTAACATTTTGTGTCCTGAAAAAAACATCTTAACATCATCCCAGCAATTATGGGAAATTAGGTTGTATAAAAATACTTTTTAGTTTTGTTTCCCAAATAAAGAAATAATGCAGCATAATGAAGGGTTGTGCAAGAGAGCTCTAGGAGTACTTTGAAAAAGCACGAGTCAGTGAAGTGGAAAAATGAGGGAACAAAGACTGGATTTCACAGTAAACTGTTTCCATTGGATTTCATCTCTAGATATTACATTGATATTTTATGTGCATACAAATTATATTCCATGGGAACACTACAGGGTAAATTAGCAGACAATGCACATAAATTAGACATGCAAATGACAAAAATTGGAGGTAAGTATCTAGAAAATGTATCCCTAAATCAGCATGTATTTAACTCATTGACAAACAGGAGCATCGGGAAAGCATTTTAGGACATATTACATTTTGCAGAAAAATGCATAGCTTTTGGTAAAGGTGTTGATAACGCTCTTCTCAAATTCTCTCAACAGCATTAGCCTTTAGTGTAAGGCTTCTAAGCACTTTTTTTTTGGCAAGCTATTTCTTACAGTAAATAGATGAAAAAAACCCAATCCAGAGCATGGCTTCACTGTGATAATGGGACATTGTGCCTCTCACCTGTAGGTTAGAGTCACACCTTGGTACCCCATTACTGAACTTCCAGTCACATGGGAGTTTCAGTTATTTCCAAAACTTAATAGCCCTGTCACCAAAGAAATTCAACACTCCAATTTGCAATGAAGGTCACCCCTGATGACAGTTCTAACCAAGTGACTGCTGTTTGAATGAATGGGAACACTGACACTATGAATGTCTGGGGGAAAGGAAGAAGTTATCTACATGTATAGTTCACCCATGCAGTATGAATTACATCTCTGAATCGTCTTGCATCCATGCAGTGTAACTGCAGCAATGTAGCTGGTTTACGCTAGTGATTTTATTCCATTGGAGTCATCAGAGATTTCATCTGATGGCAAGTTAGCTAGTACTGATGATTTCTCAGGCTGGTATTCACTGTAAACTCTTGTCCTGTCTTAACCAGTTGCTCTGTTTACCTGAATGATATTTACTACTCCATCATCAAGGTGGCTGGAAGTTACATATCATTAAGTGCTGACTCATATTTGCATGTCATATCTACATATGTGCTTCCAGTGAGAGCTCTGTGACCATCTTTAAGCTCCTCAATTTCTTTGTAAAAGTAGAGACAAGGTATTCATGGAGTCCAGATGTAGTCGCTCAAACAGTTTGGAGAAGTTGCTAAGAAAATGGCAATGCAGTCTTCACTGTAATGTCACACAGAGCTCTACTGAAACAGAGAGTATGAAGATGTTCTTAGAGAAAGCTAAGGATTCATTGTTTTTGAGCAGTTAGACTGTTCTTGACACAGACTGCCAGCATCAGCTGATATTTTGTTTCAGACACAGCACTGGATTGTGTTCCCTGGCTCAGTCTCTTGTGTCAGTCTTGTGTCACTTACCTCCATGAAGAAGACTGATATCAGGCACAACTTTGGATACCAGGGTGCTATTGATTCATCCATACCCAACTGGGACCTCAGAAAGATCGATCTAATGCCCTCTCTTCAGACCCATTGCCAACCATCCTTCTGCCTCTGAAATTATATAAAAGAAATATATAAAAGAAGATCATGGAGGCTTCTGAATCCAAGTCAAAAGTAAAAAGAAATTCTCAAAGACAAAAATTCAAAGGACATCAAAGAAAGAGGAAGGAGGAAGAGCTTTTCCCCTTCCCAAAGCCTCTTTGTCGGCAGGTAGCTGCCAGGGAAAGGATACACTGCAACCAGAACCGGAGTCCTCCCGGCACAAGAAAATGCCACAAATGGCCAGAAAGATGCTAAGGCAGTTGATGAGATAAAATGCAGGGAAACTTTGCTGGGAAACATGTACTCGCGTGTTGCTGTTGACCTCTGCATCCCTTCATTTCAGCATCCCTAGAAGGTCATATCAACCTCAACACTCACTGGATCCCAATCTACAAGCTTGGAAGCATTTCTTTTATTATCAGCCTTCAGTGCACATGCTGTCCTTACTTCTCTTTCCCTCATGACATGACTTCTTTTGACTCCTCCAATCAATCAGTGCCTTTCAGTGCCATATCAAGCTTCAGTCCAGATTTGAAATATCTGAAGAGACTGTGTACAATAAACATCTGTGAGATGATCTGCACTGAATTGGGCTAAAGCATTTTGAATCTTTCTTTTATTCAAAATGATGGTGTTGGCCCTTTTGGGAAAATAGAAGTGGTTTCTTTCAAGGGACAGATGATGTATTTGCCAAAAAGTCCAGTATATTGAGTATGTTGACTATGTCTCTGCCATACAGTTAAGAAAACACGCAGTTCTACATAGCAGGTACAGCAAACCCTTCATTTAGACTGTCTCCCCTTCTAAGTCACAGAGCATAACAAGCCATAAAAGTATATTTGAAACTAATGTCTTCACTCATGTAGCCACAGAGGGCCAGCCAGACTTCGTGTCACCACTGGCATACACCCCTCAGTACAATTCCAGACATCATTAATTTGCAATAGATTTGCATATGTAATTTGCCTGGAAGAGTCAATCCCTAATGTAGACAAGTCTTAGGTATTTTGATAGGATGCTGTGGACAAGTTTGCTATCTTGCAGAGAAAGAGGTAATTTTGCTTTTTGGAGTAATAGTTTTCATTAAAAAATAATTCACTTTTAAAAAACAAAGGTTTGTTTCCTAGTAGAATTAAAATTTTGTTTCTTCTTTTAGTATTTGTCCCCTGTAAGGTGCTATTTAAATTACAGTGTAGATCCACAGCAACATCACTGCCCATGTTAGGCCATATTTCTTCTTTGGTCTTTCAAGTGAGAATTGTATTGAAGTACAGCTAGAAAAATTAGCCTTTCCAGTTGCTTTTCGCATGTATACATCAAACTGCCATTCTAGGAAACAGTTCATTGGCCTGGCAGGTTGGATCATGGAAACTTGTCTTTGCTTTTGTTTGCTAACAGATTACTTTGTTAATTCCAAAGGTTTAGCAAGAACCTTTTTATTTCCAGCAGTTTCATTCATCTGTTCTTGTTCTATATGAATAGATGTCTTCTGTTCACTGAGAGATAGGACTTTGCTTTCACATTCATACATTTTCCCCTGGCACATTGGCAATGGATTTAAGAAATGCATTAGACATGTTTTGAATCTTTAAAATGATTTATTCACTGTAGTACATTGGGCCTGTTCTCTACTGCCCTTCACAGTCATTCACATCAACACAAAAATCAGAGCTGGCTTCCACAGGTTAAGGATTAGGATGTTAAGGAAAAAAAATAAAAATCATACTATATATTTGACAAATAGAATTCCAGTTTTTACACTTAGAGTTATCATGACCAAAGTGTGTCTTTTTTGCTTTCAATTTTTCTGTTGCTTAGATTCTTAACAAACTACAGTGTTACTGGCAATCTCATAATTCACAAGTCAGGTCTCCAGAAGCCCAGAAGACTGTCTTGAATATGGTCCATTTTGACTACAGCCTGAAACAATCAAAGAGGAAAGACAATTGGAACAAGGGCAAGAATGAATAAGAACCTGGCTTTGAAAGTATACTTATAAAACTCCTTTGAGAGGTAGAGGAAGGTATCTTCTCCAGACCCTCATCTACTGTAAATTGTGAAGGATGTGCTGCAGCAGGGACTGCATTTCAGACTTTCCTCCTCGCAGGACGCTGTCCTTTGCCACTGGGCTGTAGGAATGTACATTACCTACTTAAGCTGCTACTGACTGTGTGTTGCGTAGCTGTATGATGCTGAAGGGAACAGCTCCAGCAGGAAGATCAGCATGCCTGGGAAATATCCTGTGATCTGTTGGGTGGTGCATCTTCCTCTAAACTGATTCAAATCTCCTGGAGATACTAGGAATGCAGTTAAATGTTTTGAAATTGATAGGAATCAAATTTATATTTTTAATTTCAATAATTGCACACCAAAAAGTAACACTAATTTTTCAGCTTTAAGGCACAGCAGGTTTACCTAAGTATCTATATTTGTGATGCATAGTAGTCATCAAGCTGGCTGCTGAATTATTTCCTTATAAGATCATTTAACTTCAAAACTTCGTATTATACAGGTCACATGTTCTAGTGATATTCAGAAGGGAATTGTCACTTTCAGACAACTAAGATCAGTCATTCTTCTATCTATATTTGGATTGCAGGCTTAGGAAAGTGTGATGGCAGTTATTAACTGCTCTCAAGAAATCCACTTGCAAGATAGATTTATTTCTTGATTAATGATGGAGATTATTCAAGTATTAATTCCAGTTTTTTATGTCGCAAACTTGATATCATCCTTGTTCTCTCCACCCTTAAAATTACTATGATTACTCTAATTGTTAGAAAGCTATTATTTGATTCAGATTTGCAAAGTAATTATCAGCTGGTAGCACATCTGCCATTTCTTACTAAATTTTGGTATGTATTGTTGTATCTCAATTAACAAAAGATCTACTAACTGAAGCATTGCTGTATGAATTCGAGTAAGGCTTTCAAGCATGACATAAATTTTGTCCTGATTGATTCTGACTCTTACTGTGTGCTGTTTAATTTGTTGCTTTGCATTTCAGAATCGTTCTGCAAACCCAGTGCTTGATGTTTTATACAATGATTTCTTCATCTGCAGCAATCAGATATACATATAGAGGCTTTAACTGATGCTACATCCTTTATGACATTATTTTTACTTTTGTTTTTTGCGAGCTGTATTCTCATTACTTTTTTTCTTTGATTGTGACACAAGCTAGAGGGTTTAACCACAATTATAGCTTTTAATCTCATTTTTGGGATAGTACTACTAATGTAATGGGATCATTTTCTCCATGTCTAGCTTCTCTGTCATGAATATGAGGAGCAGTGAAGGCAGCAAACATACCAGCTATTATTACCATAGCATCATTGGTTTGCCTTTTACCCCAGCTGTACCTCTTATATGAAGTTGTTCAAACTGTTACAGAGTTACGAACTAAGGATGAGATTTTGAGCATGCATAAATATGCATGGGTGCTTATGTGCACACCCAGACACACACAGACATACTGCAAATGTCTGTGAACATTTCTGTAGTAGATAAACAATTTCAACAACATACTACCAAGCTGTTTAAAATGTGTCTTGTACTGAAAATACACTAGTAGTTTGGTTCACATGCAACATTGCTTTCTTAACACTGTAAACTCTTCTGGATTACAAAGTTCAGTTTACAAATGTTTTCTGAAAAAATAATTTCACAACTTTTTTTAGAAGCTATTATCAGACAAAATCCATTTCAAACTGTCTGCAGGCTTTTTTCAAACTCCTTCTACAATCTCCATATTTAGAACAATCTCTAATTACAGTGGTTTTCCTTTATGATTTCTTATTTCAGTCATTTTACTTACTGGTTTTACACATAACAGTAGCCATGAAAATATGTTTAGGAAGTTGGAAATTATAAAGAAAATTCATTTGTGGATTCCATGTCCAAGTTGGGAAGAGTGGAGTATATGCTGTTTCAATAGCATTTAATGTCTGCTTTTCTTATTATTTTGATATTTTTATTGTCCTTAGTGTTTGTATGTATTACTGTTACATGAAGAACCCCAGCATGTTGCTTGTGTATTAGAGTCACTAAATAATTCCATAAGCATTGAACAGACGGGATAGTAGCCCACAGTTTCAGAATATTCATGGAAGAGGAGCAGATAAGGATAATTATTTTTTCTCCTATAGTGGAGCTGTATATCCCAGGCTATAGAGATACTGCTTTTTTTGAATTGTTATCTAGAATTTTTATAATTTGTTGGGTTTTAAAACAGCACAGTATTCTAATTATACATTTTGATTTTAAATGCTTATTTTAAAAATTGAATATTCTGTTATTAATAATTCTGATCTGAGCACATGTTGTTAAATCTAATATTTACAGTACAGAAATGCATATATATCTGTCAATGTCAACACTAGTAATTGGAGTATTTGAATTGCTTGGAGCAGAATGTGGTAACACTAATTATTTCCTTTTAGACTTGCTATGGAATTGGCTTCTACAGCAGAAAATGCTTGAATTACATGTTAAATCAGTTTATTTAGGGTGAAATTTCTATTTCTCATGTCCAAAATTCTGGTGTGTCCCTAGAGTAGCTATTTGGAAGCAGAACTATGCTCTCCTGGGCACTGAGAGCTGAGCTTTCCTAGGGAAGGCCAGCACTGGGGAAAGCACTGAGGGTCAAGAGTATTCGATGTCCTGCACGACATTCAACAACTGCAGCTTCTGTTACGAGTTAGATGGCTCTCTATTCCCTTCCATCTCTAGTTGCAAAATTAAGTGTATACTAGCTGATAAATACCAGTTTCCTCTCTTTTCTTTTCTTTTTTCTTTTCTTTTCTTTTCTTTTCTTTTTTTCTTTTCTTTTCTTTTCTTTTCTTTTCTTTTCTTTTCTTTTCTTTTCTTTTCTTTTCTTT
>WUAM01000341.1:2934450-2960644 GCA_024336885.1 Actenoides hombroni
AGGCTGTGGCGTTCCCCACAGCCTGTCACCTGCATACTCACCTCCTTCTGCGGGGGCTCTGTCTGGGCTCCCACATCCATTTTGCTTGGTGACAGGAGCACGGTCTTCTTCTGCTGGGTGGAGACCATTGTTATTTGACCAAGGTGGTAAATTTTTCAGTGTCCTGAAGGGCCTGCCGGGGGACGCACACGCGCTGCTCGCCTACCCTGTGCTGGGTGGGACGCGTCACAGCTGCCCCTGAGGATTCTTATGGAGTGCAGGTGTGGTCGCTGGTCACGCTGCGTTCAAATCAGGTGCTGGTGCTGCTGCTCTGCCCACGACACCCCAGCAGCCCACTCATGAACTGCCAAACCCTGACATGGGCGAGCTGCTTTCACACCTTCAAAAATGCCACAAAAAGCCCCTGAAGGAGCTTCTTACTGACTTTTTTTACCACAATCCCATTCCCCAGTGAGGACTTAACTTCACTAGAGCTGGTCTTTTTAGTGAAAGATCTCAGTTTTGCAACTAGTTTTCATGCTGATTATTCATGTGACCATCCTGCTGACCCAGGAAGCCACTTTGAGGGAGCAAGTACCACTCAAAGCAAGTGAGCACAGTGCTCTGGGACCCTCAAAGCATGAACTGTCACCTGCACTTTGACATTGCCCTCAGAGGTCTGACACTGTTAAGGACAAGATACTCATCTCATGTGATTAATCAAGGAAGGTAATTAAATGTTTATATATGTTCTCAAGCAAAACAAAATGGTAGAAGCTTTGAAGTTTTGATCATTTTTGGTGTTCAAAATATGTATTTCCAAATGAGATTCATGTTTCAAGGCATTAACAACAGCCATGAGGATTCAGTCTTAGGAGGCTGAAGTTGATGTAGTTCTTCAAGCTCTGATGAAGTCTGAAAATAAGCCTTGATAGCTTTCTCAGATGATAATTCTGGCACAGAGAGAGAGGGAGTAGGGTACTCATTAAACTGATCCTTTGCCTCTGAGCTTGAAGTTCATGTTCCAAGGTGGTCATCTTAACTGGGCACTTGCAAGCCTTTTCTCAGACTTTCACATCCACCAACCTACATTCTAGTTTTCAGATCAAGAAACAAGACTCATAATGTAATGCTATAGATCACATGGGTAGGTTGTTACTTATCCAGCATTTCTGTGTCAGAGCATAATGGCCACCTATTTGCCTGCAAGATCTAACAAAGGACTATTCCACTAACCATTGTGAATGGGATGTATCTGGTATTGTAACAGCCTTGGCTGTTCAAAAATTCTCAAGATGACATGATCACCTACAAATAGTTTTTTCCTGGGTCTAAAGTCTCAGCGATGAGCAATTTTGAGGTCATTCTTTTGACCTACTCTATCTCTACCAGAAAATCTCTGCCTGGCATGGCCCAAAGTTGCCATAGTCTTTCTGGTACTGGTGGCTTTTGATAACCTTCTGATGACTAATTTACCCAGTTTGTTCTCCTCCTCTCTTACTTGCATCTGAACAGGTGCCAGATCATAGCAGAAATTGTTGAGATTAGCTCTGAAATCTGTGATCTGCTACTTTATTTATTACAAATCATCCCATTTCTGTTGCTGCAACTGTAAGCAGGTCATGCCTAAAGGGGTTCCTGCAATAATAACATCAAAAGTTTGATTTCAATTCAAATACTGGATTTGCTATAGATTATTAGGTTATTTCTACTGAGGTTTGTGTTTTTATGGAACACTGCAGTTGCAGACTGGAGAACAAATGCTGCACACTGTGACAGGGACTATATATTCCTTCCCCCGTGTCTGCAACAAAGAAATAGAATCAAACACGTGTTCTGCTATTTTAGTACCAACTTTGTAAATGGAGAGGATTTTAAAGGACTAGCCGTGGACACTAAACTATGAGTGCCTAGAGATACCCAAGTTAATCACGAATAAGCAAAAAATATCTTATTACAACTTTCAAATTTAAGTCCAGGTTTACAGAAAGTGAGGAGACTGATGTTATTAAAAAGACAGGCTGAAGAGTTCAGAAATGTAAATGTAGTAAATGCCTAAAAGATGAAACATGAAACTTGAACTTAAATCATAAGCAAGCAGAAAAACATGTGTAGGAAAAGTCTCCATACTTGAACAGATGAATAATCCTTTCCATAAGGAAAATTCTACAGGGAATGAAACATAAAAGGGTGAGCAAAAAGAGCTACATTTGGAAGGGCTGAAAGCCCTAATCTCCAAGATAAAGATTTTTTTTTTCAGGTATGCCACGAAGGAAAATGTTCATCCTATACTTCTGGGCATCTTCCTTGTTCCTCCTTTCTCGACATTATTTCTGGAATTAACTTTTGTTTTCCTCTGAGTCCTATCTTTAAAGGTGAAAGGATGAAAATCTCCCTCTTTCCCCAAATCCAGGTTCCTTCTGAAAAATGTAAGGCAAATTTCCTGTATTATCCTTATTCTTTGTGGGAATCTTATTGTCACTGCCTGAAATGCCTGCAAAGCTTTCACATAAGAGGGAGAACCACACCACTTTCACTGTCTCAATGTCCAGTTTTATCTGAGAAGAAGAATCTGAGGCAGGGAAAGCTTACTGTCTGCTCTTACTATACAGACTATTTCCAACCTGGAGAAGTAGATTCTTCTTCAAATACCCACATACACCTTATTAAAGCAGCATTTTTGTTATTACATTCTCTACAGTTTTGCTGGAACTTTGGATTGTCAGAAGTTTCCCACAAAACACCATAATGAAGAAGGGGCTGGTTTTATTAGCCAGACTAGCTAAATTATCATTTTGATTTGTCAATAAATGAAATGTTCTTGAAAAGGTGAATGGGGAAGCCAGAGTATTTGGAAATCCTGTTGTGGTAACATAATCTGAATTTTCACTGTGCAAAGACTGTCTTTTCCTTTCTCATTCTTTGGCTCTCCATCATCAATTTAGGTTAAAGAGAGTTTTGTCAGTGAATTAGCTGTGATTGCATGAATGCAGGATACCCCCTTACAATTATTCTAATGTTTCATTTTTTAATATATATTTACAAAGACTGCAAATTTTATGCTTGACACTGTGAAAACAGCACAAATTTTAAAGAGTGAGCTGGCTTCTACTCAGGGTCAAAGAGTAGGCCAGTTGCAGTCATAGGACAAAGTTTCATAAAAAAAATATGAGAGTGCATACAATCTGTAGCTAAAGCAGAAAACAACTGAAGGCAGATTTTGTCCTCACTCAGTCTTTATTACTGATATTAACTCAGATCATGTGGAATTTAGAGACAATATCTTTCTTAAGTGAAATGCTGTGCTTTCTCCCTTAGCTCTACATACTTTAAGAATGAATTGCTCTTAAAATACCTCTCGCAATATGCCAGCAATGTTTTTTCCCAAATCTTTTTACAATCTTTCTTCTACCTCTTGTTCAGCACTTTTGACCATTCAACAGCCAGTTAGAATAGCGTTCTCTGCAAGGAGAAAATGTTTTTTCGCCTTATCCTCATAGATTTATTTAATAGCAGTGAGGTTGGTAATACATCTCATACTCTCAACTGAAGAAGTACAGTTTTCTAGGGCACTACAGAATGCACTGTTAGGAAGCCAAGTGGAATCCAATTTTATACTGCTCATCTCTGGTCCATGCTTAAGACATAACCGGTTTTCGTTTGACACAGAAAGGTATATTCTCTCTCCTTACAGTTAAAGTCAAGAAAGATCATCTGGTCAGTGCTAATAATAGATATGCCAAAAACATAGGCAGGTGCAAGTGTTTTTTAATTAACGGTCTATTTGGCTACTGCTTTTGTTGTTCTGCTGTGTGTTTAATTAATGCGACATTCTTCACTGACTATGCTGTTCAGTGGAGAAGCTACCCCATGTAGAGGTGTCTTATTTTCTACACATTCTTTCTAAACTCTATCTGTTATTTCCACTGTTACTTAAACAGTTTTTAAGAAGACTTGGAAACCATTTGTCTTGATTCAACATTTGAACTTGATGTGTTCAAAAACAGTAAGGAAGATGAGGCTTTAGAAAAGAAGTGATTAGACAAGTTGTCCCATTAAAATATTGTCAAATTATCTGTTGCTGCTACAGTCTGAAAGGACTTGTATGGCTTGTATTAGAAAGTGAGGCCAGCAGAACTAATGAAGTGGTTGTCCCTCTGTACTTAACACTGGTGAGGCCACACCTCTAATAGTGTGTTCAGTTTTTGGGCCCCTCACTACAAGGAGGACATTGAGGTGCTGGAACATGTCCGAAGAACGGTAACAAAGCTGGGTCTAGAGAACAAGAGTTACAAGTGGCTGAGGGAACTAAGGTTGTTTAGCCTGAAGAAAAGGGGGCCTAGGGGAGACCTCCTTGCTCTCTACAACTACCTGAAAGAAGTTGTAGCGAGGTGAGTGTTGGTCTGTTCTCCCAAGTAAAAAGCAATAGGACAAGAGGAACTTGCCTCAATTTACGCCAGGGAAGGTTTAGGTTAAACATTAGAAAAAACTGCACCAAAAGGGTTTTAAAGCACTTGAACAGACTGCCCAGGGAAATGGGAGAGTCACCATCCCTGGAGGTATTTAAAAGATGTGTAGATGTGGTGTTTAGTGACATGGTTTAATGGTGGACTTGTCTGTGCTGGGTTAATGGTTGGATTTGATGATCTTAAAGATCTCTTCTAACCAAAATAATTCTATATTTCTATGATTCTATGATTCTATGATTCTATGAAATAGTTACCCTGTTTTCTGATTTAGGTATTTTTGGGCACCATTTTCAAGAGGCAGAGAATAAATAATATTATTTTCCATTACAATATTTTCACAGTGTTAATACAATTCTTATATGTATAATTATTCTTGCTTTGGTGTAACTCTATATACAGCTTTGATGGAATATTTGTGCTGTCATGAAAAGTTTAACCCAGTTCAAGCTGTCCAGGAAAGACTTAAATCAGGTGAAGAGACATAAACCTGCATCCCTCCCTGCACTGAAGAAGGTGAAGTTTGTGGCTAGGAAATTGTTTTCCACAAGAGTATGGCCTTCCTCTGTTCTTAGCCATGCTTCTTGTTCTCCACCCTTAGAACCACTGGTATTTCTTTCTTTTATGAAAGCATTATTGTGAAGGCATATTTTCCTCTTAATATTGTTTATTTCTTATACAATATCTTTCTGTTTCCTATTTTAACTTACCTTACTAAGTACAAGCTTCTTCTCTCACTAGATAGTGACATGAGACTGAAGACTGTTGCTCAGTGGTAGCACTTAGGCTAAACTACTAAATAACCCTTTGGTTCCCAGCTCCCATCTTTCTTTGCAGAATGTGTAACCTACTACCTGCTGTAGCCAATGGAAAGGGTCTCATTGACTGGGCTGGGCGAAGACAAATCACTATTTGGTTTCAGCAAGCATTAAGAAAACAAAAATTACCAAAAAAAATAATCATCAGATCAGACCCCTTCTTAACCAGACTTTAACCTATTTTCATACAGTCTACCAGCCTCATTACTTTCCCTGATTTTTCTTTTTCAGCTGTTCTCCTTCTGGCCAACTAAAAATGAACCCATTCTCAAAGTATGCTTTGGTCTGAGATATGCCCTTACTTCCTCTGAGTGCCATTGGTGGGCGGCCCTCCTCCTTCTTACCTCTTCCTTCTTACCTCTGTCACCCATCAGAGTGCACCAAGGATATTACCTTCCTATTTGCATTTATCTGTGCTGCTTTTTGTGAAGAAACATACAGAATGCAAAAGGGAAAATGTCTTTTCACAGAAACAGGTGTAACCATTAGGGTAAAAGTGTCATAAATAAGTTTTCCTTGTTTGCATAATTACTACAGTGATATTTTCTTAGATTATGTTGACAGAAGAAATTGAGTTGCCATTAGAGCAAGAAACCTCATTTCCCAAACTGTACCTAATTCACACAGTACAAAGGCAAAATATGCATGTGGCAAATCAGCTCTGCAGCTATGTGCAGAGCAGTAAGCAGAAGCAGGCAGAAGTGGTGCTTCTGAAATCCCACTAAGAAAAACTTTGGACTTTTCTGTGGGAGGAGCTCTGGAGATCTCTCTCCTTTTTAGCTACTCATGAATACATGGCTAGACAGCAGTATTATCTATCTTTAAACAAGAATTCTTGAATATTTTTATTGTTGGCCATTGTCGAAAAATATAACATTGTACTGTACTGGTTCAAAATCAGTAATATACCTGAAGTTCATGCACTGTGGTAGGTGTTATGTAGTTTATTGTAGAAAGCTATTTTATAAAGCTCCCCTTATATGCCACTGTCTCAGGGTATGATGGTACTAGGAAAGTAGGAATGTTTTTACAATAGTAGGTGGGACAGCTATTGAGGGTTTAAGACAGAAAAACATTGGTAAGACCTGGAGATGCTCTCATGGTGTGGGAGGATGCCTCATCAGAAAAAAGGATTTAGTGTAAGTTGTCGTTTGCCTTGTTGTCTGGTAATAGACATACCCAGGTAAGCTTTAAAGAGACCACTGATATTGTGACAACAGGAGTAAGGATTCAAAGTGAGGCATTTGAAAATGTGAATGAAGAATCAGGTTTCATGCAGGCTTACCCTTTGAGACAGATACAGACGAAATAGGAGAGGTTAAATAATATGAAGGAAAAAGGTGACATTCTGAGTTCATGATCTTCATCCCATAAAGACTGCATCTTTCCATGTGTGGAATGACATAAAAGTCAAAGCAAAATGCTAAATGATTAAGCTGATGAAGAAGATACGGTTTCATTTCATATCATGGGAAGATGTTCTGCACAAAGGTTGAAAACCCTTTAAGCAGTGCAGTGTGTTTCTTTCTCCTGTTATAGGTGTGTAGCACAGGGTTTGTGTTTCAGGATTGGCTGCACAAGTTAATTCTGCCAGTTGTTTTTCTCTCCATTTGGCTGGATGATGTTATATGCAGTCTAGCACTAGGAGATTTCATAATGTCATTAGTAGTAAGTTCAGTCATATTTACAATGGTGCATTACAAGTTCATCTCCAGCGTACTCACTTCAGTATTTTATAGCATTCCTCATTCATTTAAGTTGTGATGGCTAATCCTTAGCTAGAAAAATATGGTATAGACCTAGGATCTGGCCTTCTGAGTTAGCATGGTATAAAGCTGGGGCAGAATGTGACATTGTACTGTTATATCTGAAAAAATTATAAAAAAACAGCCTTTAAAATATATATAGGAATTGTTTACAATATAGAAACTATTTACCTGATATATATGTCCTAATCAGAGATGAATAGCTCCTCATTTGTGCAATGTGATACATTTCTTGTGCAACATAAGTTGATCATCTAAAATTATCTTCTTTTGTGCAGTTTAACAATGCAAAGAAGTTAGTTTTAAAATACTATTTTTCTTCTTGGCCTGTATGGCCACATAAAAATAGGGAATGCAATATTTGAAATGTAGCATTGAAATTATAACATCTAATATTGTCAGATGGAGAACAGTCCAACATAGTTCACACACCATAGCATCTATTAATAGGCCTGACTCCCTTTTGCAATGTCAACTGTAACAGTAATCCTTGTTTTAAATCACAGTGTCTCAAATATCAGCTGCCACTAGTTGTACAGTTCTCTTTCAGCTTATATCAGAGAGCCCAATGGAGTCTTTTGAAGGACCTAGTCAGGTTAGC
The DNA here is from genome assembly GCA_024336885.1 of Actenoides hombroni. Classification (NCBI taxonomy): domain Eukaryota; kingdom Metazoa; phylum Chordata; class Aves; order Coraciiformes; family Alcedinidae; genus Actenoides; species Actenoides hombroni. Next base: position 2,942,081 of record WUAM01000341.1, read on the forward strand.
AGGGCTAACTTATTAGAAGTCCCCACTGTAAATGATTTCTCTTCAGAGGATGAAGATGTTAAACCTCACATTAAACCTCGTTTCTCTCCACTTCCCCGAAGGCGGAATTCTACTTCTTCGGAGGAAGAGGAGGCAGAAACCCCCACCACCATTGCAAGAAAAGTTTCATTTGCTGATGCATTTGGGTTTGATCTTGTGTCTGTTAAAGAGTTCGATACCTGGGAAGTTCCAAATATAGGACAAAACTATGACACAGAAGATGAAGTTTTCCCTCAGGAGGAATACTTTTTCTCTAAACTGTTTACATTACCTGCTTCGCAAGAAGAACTTTTGCAAAAAGTGCGACAGCAGAAAGTACTGTTGGAGTCAATCGTGTTCCTGCCTGGGATTACCTGTATGAACGGCATTATACGAGTCCTCAATGTATCCTTTGAAAAAATGGTCTATGTTCGAATGACACTGAATAACTGGCTCAGTTATTATGATATCCTCGCAGAGTTTATGCCTAATTCTTGTGGTAGTGAAACTGATCAGTTCTGCTTTAAGATTTCTTTGGTGCCTCCATACCAGAAAGATGGAGCTAAGGTGGAGTTCTGTATACGCTATGAGACATCGGTTGGTACCTTCTGGGCAAACAACGAAAACAAAAATTACACACTGATTTGTCACAAGAAAGAAACTGTGCCCAAGGTGGATGATAAACCACACAAAGAGAGCACTGATAGACATCTTAAAGGTTGCTTAAAGATGACACAAAGCAGGTGAGGTTCCACCTTAATTTTTGGTAATTTGTAATATAGATGGCTAATTCTAACTTTCTAAGTGTGCTTGCTGGAGTTAAGACTGCCCATGCTGTTTTCTTGTATTGGTTTGGGGTTTTTTTAATGATAAATTAGACCAAGACTTGTTTTCAGTAAAGCTCTTGCATAGATCAGCCAGTAGTTTTCTGCAGACAGATGGGTTGGGATCATAGTTTTAATATATGGTATGCATACCACTCATTTGAAAAGTAGCATGAGGGTCTGTAAACTACGGGCTGTGTACCAATTTTGATCTCTGTAGGATATAAATCAAGCTGACATCAGTAAGAGCTTTGCTCCAGACTGAGGTAGCTGTACAGTTAAAGCACTTTGCTTCCACTTGCTTAGTAAGTCAACAGAAATTTAGAAGCAAAACAAATCCTGGATTTTCACGTGATTTATTTCATAGTTCATTCTGTACATGCAATTATTAAGCCAGAAATGGCACTGAGGGTTCAGGAAGCTGGTAACTTAGGGAAGGATCCTATTGCAATTAGAATAGTTGGTACAAACTTTTCCGCAAGTGATTGGGCTATTCTGCAAGTTGTATATGAGGGTAATAACTTCTTTTCCCTGCCAATGGTTGATGTTTCAGTTTCATAAATTGTGAAATGAATAATGATTTATAAGGCAGAATTGGTAATATATTAAAGAGAAAAGATACATAGAATTTATCTCATATATATTATTCTAACTAAATGCAGGCAAGTACTCTGTTAATTATAGAGTAAGTTGACAGTGGTTAACTTACAGCTTACACCCACATAAAGAGACACACTGAGAAATAGTAACTTTTGGCTTCCTACATTGTTTTTAACTCCTTTCTGTAAGTAAAACAACATTGCCTGTGAAAATCTAATTCTCAAATTTTCACTCACTCAATTTGCTATAAATCAATTTGAGTTCTGCAGAACTGAATCCGTATTTTACCTGCAATGTCCTTTGCAATATTTAGATCCCAGAACTGAATTCATGTTGTGTTTTTAGTTCCCATACTTTTTCCAAATAAGGCAGTGCTGTTTGATTTTCTTGGTGTTCTTCCACTAGACTGAGCTGGTGGGGAAGGGGAAACAAAACCACAGCAGTACTGGGAGCTTAAGGAGAAGGGAGGCAACCAGAGCCTCCATTGTGCAGAACCTCCCTTCCCAAAACCCAGACTTGTTGCACTGAGGGCATCTGCCAGCCTTAATTTCACGTCAACCTGTGAGAAGAGGTGTGCAATACGGCTTAGTTCCTGCATCAATACCATGATGTAAGAGAAGCCTCGGGGCTAACCTGAGGCCCAATTTATAGCCAGTCCACAAAGCTCTTCTGATAAGTGTCCCTTGGGCCAGCTCTGGGGCCACCACGATGATGCTTCCATGGGGGAACATCCTGGTATGTGAAAGCAGAGCAAATGATGCCTTTACCTGCTGCGTGGTCAGATCCTGACATTTGTGCCTGGTTCTGTATGTTGTTTTTGTCCTTCTAGAAGTGTCACATGACCCATTCTGGGTAAATAAGATCCTCTGGAGAAGGACCATGGTATCAAATACCACAGGCATATGCAGGCAGTGTGACATCAGCCTGAGTTCAGGTAGCCCACATGAAGCAGATGATGGACATGGGGAGCTGAGTCTTAATTTAGTGAACTCTGTGTAATCCTTAACATAAAATTACCTTGTTTCTAATCAGAGTGTAAAGTTGTTTCCCTCCATATCAGACTGCAGAGGAATGTATGTACATGTATGTGTCTGTGTATATATATGTATACATATATGCATATATATGTGCATATTTGTTCATATATACATATAAACATGTGTATATTTGCAATATGAAAGCCGAATTCTTGTTTACGTTAAGATGTGTTACGCATCTTTGGAAAACAGTTAACTACTGTGCACTTTCAAGACCATCATTTTTGGCAGAAGGATGTAAAGAGACATTACAGTAAATGCAAAAATGAGCTGAAAGTATTTTTGGAATATGATTTTGGTGGTCGCTAAGGCTTCTGAAAGACAGTTCTGGCAGATTGTAATCCAGGACCAATTTTATGCTACAGGGACTTCATTGACTTCACAGGAGTTGCAGCTTTCACCGGTGTAAATGAGGTCAGCATCAGGGCCTTTCGTTTCAAAAGAACTAAGATGCCAACCTCCATTGCTCACTTGTTTTTCAAAGTGTCTTTGTACATGTTGCCCCTTTGAGTGAGGAGGAACACCCTGCAGACATCTGCAAAAGTACCTCATTATTCTCCTTCAGACCCTCATTAAAACTCCTTTGCTTTGATGTCTAGAAAAAAGCACAAGGAAAATAAACTCCCAAAATTGGCAAAGTGAGGCTGGTGATGTGCTATGACTCCTTCATATCATGTTGAACAGTGTTGCCAGTTTCCTGATCTCCCTCCACCAGCCTGTCTCTCTCTTACCTCTTGTTTCATGTTCAGATGATAAACTCTGCAGCATTTATATATGCTGTGCTGGACGTTTATAGAACATTTAGTAAAGTGAGAGTCCTGGATCATAACTAACTTCTTTTAGGAACTGCAACAATGCAAAAAGATTACATGCAGAAGTAATAACAATTTTACCTATAGTTCACAAAATAAATACACAGGTAAGGAATACTGCTATCTGTAGCCATGAGCACAGACATCTTAAATTAAAGTTTTCTTTAGAGCAATCTGAATAGAAGATTATTTTAACAGGACACTTACTTAGGCCCCTATTTCAAATTTAGAAACCTATTATAATTTTTATATTTTTTTAAATCTTTGCTCTGAGGTATTTATACTTTCTCTTAAAAATGTGCAATTTACTTCCTCAGTTAAGAAATAGGACTGTTAAAGAATTATGTTTTTTAAGCAGAGAGTCTGATCCCCTCTAGGGTATACTTGTGTGGCTCATTAAATGTCATTAGTGAGGGTTAGTTACATTAGTTAAGTAAAAGTAATAATATGCACTTTTAGATGAAGTTACTGAGGAAACACAATATGACTGTATCATGTTACCCTTAAGAATATAAGCCAGGACAAAGTTGTGTGAATGAGGACAATGGAGTGGCTTCTGACATCATTATTAAGAAATAAAATACAAATGGATTTAACCCTCGAAAGTTACACCTGAAAAAAGTGATAGTGAAAAGTAAAACTGCATGAAACAATTAATGCCGATAGCTGTCTAGATTTGGATATCCATAACCACAAGACTTAAAATCCTGCCTATTCATTCCACGTTTCATTTGCTTTTGCTTCTATGTCTAGGCATGAACAAATAGTCTTCTCTTAGAGTTTCACAAAGTATTTGCTTCTAATTGTATTTTTCCAAGCAAAAATTCTTTGTTTCTCAAAAGTCTTGAAATGAGTCATAGGTACAAAATATAGTTTGAAAAAATAACATTTTAATTATTTAATTAATGTTTTAATCTATCTGGAATTGTGCATTTAACTTATACATACTCATAATTATACTTTGAGGAAAAAAAAAATTACTCCTTAAGTTTTAAGGCTGTCACTGGAAAAGAGAGAGCTTCTATCAGTAAACAGCCCTGATTTTTGTCATATATATATATATATATCTCTAAACATTCAGAAAAATGTAAAGGAATTGTATCAGCTTCACTCTTTTCTCTTTTTGTTTGACTATCGTGCTTTTGGGATATGGATAATGATTCTGAACATGAATTTCTCCGGACCCTCAGGTTTGGACCACATGATTTTGTTGTGGACCCCAGGCTCCTGCATCAGTCTGATCAGACAGGGACTGATTGTGTGTTGCATGAGGCAAACTCCTGTAGATCATGCTGCATGGCACAGTGATAATGACCTGCAAACCATTTCCCCAGTTACTGGTGAGGCTGCACCCCATTTCTGTGCTTGGTCCTGGTTTGCCGTCTGTCGAGAGAGCAGCGGTAGCAAGAGCACAAGGAAAATGGATTATAAGCATGAAAGTTGATTTACAAAAGGGTAAAATGTGTATTTGGACTCCTGTCCTCTGACAAGGAAAGGTGAGGCTCATATTTTTATCATAACTGTTAGAGTTATCTCCCTCTTAGCTATCTGAGCCCACAAGTGTATCATTCTGAACCAGTGATGGTCCTGTGGTTTTTTTTCATGTTTGCTGGACTGTATCTTTCTTTGAATGGCAGTGCATCTATTCACTTCCCTCCATGATGCCACTTTAAAATAGAACACAAAATAGGGTGGTCTAGACAAGAGCTGCTCAATGCACAATGCATGATGAGAAGGAAGATTAAAAATCCCAGGTCTGAGGGCTGTCAATGCCAATTTCAGCAGCATAAATACTGAATGGGTCTTAAAGCAATTGCCAGTGAGAAAATGTCTTCTGTGCATGAATGCTCTCCCATCTTCACCTGCTGTCTCGTCCCCTTTCTGATGGAAGGCAGAGGAAGTAAGTTGCTGAAGATTCTGACTGGCAGGACTGCTCTGTGCTCAGTCAGTCTTCCCCAGGCAGATGGCAGACCAGTGCCTAGGTTGCCCTGAGAAATACAGTTCTGCATCAGCTCCTCTTTGCCCTTCCCACAAACCCATGATGTGATTAAAAAAACAAAAAAGACTTTAGAGGAAGATGTTTGGAAATAGCTTCACGTGTACTTTGATAGGAGGAACAACTGTATTATTCCCAGCTGGTCCATTTAAAATATGGCATTTAAATTACGTTCCTTTTTAATCCTTGTTCTTTTGATTATTGCACATTATAATCAAAAAGGGAAAAGGAGAGCAGAAAAGGTGTTAAAACACACATCTTTGTGTAGTGCTATTTAATCTCAAGATTGTTTCTGTCATCACAAGTCACAAGTTACACCTTGATCAGCATACAGATAGGGGATTTGACTAAAGTTTATTACTATTATTAGGAAGTGACTGCAGTCACTGTTTTTACCAGAAGAGCAGCTGCTGGAGAAGCTCCATTCACAAGGAGGCAGCTAAAAGCAGAACTCCACTGCTGTTCAGTCTGATTTGGTATTCCTAGTCCTTCTCTTGCCTCCTGGTCATTGCCAGTCTTTGCCACTTGTAGAGGTAGGTAGCACTGGCACCAAAATAAGACTTCTCCAGGTACTTGAAGACTGTGATTACCGGGGACACAGGATAATTATTGAAGGTGATCTCAAATATATTATTCTGACAAGAGTGGTAAAAGGAAGCTGTGGAACTGAGGTGGAGTATTAGGAATGTTTCTTAATAGTGTCTCTAGAGTCATCTTTTAAGGAAATTGCTGCAGCCTTAATCTCCAAAGTCATTTAAAATAAGCTAAGATAAACCACTTGAAAAATGTTCTACTTGGCCAAATCCTACTTGGCCAGGAGCTATGCTCAATGGTCTTTTTTTTCTGTCTAAACTTAGTATTCCAAAATCTGGGCATACTTACTATTTGAACTATGGAATATATTAAAGACCATAAAGATAGATATCTAAATTGATGTCATAAAGCTTTGAATCCTATCACAGAAATACCTAAGAAACAGGTGAAAGTTATGGATGAGGATGGCATGCAAAGAGCAAACAGACACCTGCTAACTATACATTGTAATGTCCTAATTGAAGAGTACCCAAAGACTGAAACCTGTCTCATTTCTGCTTTTGATGATTGTAAACTATGCTATCCTTTTATTACACTGGCAATATTAAAAGAAGCTTCTAAACTTTAAAGTAAAACCATATGAAAATAGCATGTTGCTTTAGTGTCAATCTTAGAATAGTATTTACTCTGGATCCTATCAGTATCAGTGGTTTCTCATTCACTTCCATGATCTATCTACCTTAGAAACTGCTCTCACCAATGTTATAGAAAGGACTTTGTCTCTAATGTATGGGAAATATTGGTTGCTCTAAAGTTTTTTCACTGATGCACAAAACTGATGCTTTGTAATCTGAGTATAATTTCTCAACCGTATGATAAGTACTTGTAATTATACATACATTGCTTGGCTTTACGTTTGTAAGATTTTTTTTTGCAGTTGCTACAAATTCATCAGTTTATTTAAATATGCCAATACTGTAACACTATTACAACTGACTTAGAGTTCTTTAATGCAGCAACTGACTTGAACCTGCAATGGACACAATAAATAATTTAATGGACATCAGGAATCTCACTTAACTTTGTAGAACTCTGTATGTGTAAAATTATCTTTGAATGTTAATATTTACAGGACCGGAGCTTATTTCTACACTCTTTCAGTTCACTGATTAAGGACCTTTGGACAAATAGAAATATATTGCTAAGTGAACTCCTGTATTCCAAAGCTCAATGACTCTTTTGTTTAGGGAAATATCTGTTTTGCAAATTGAACCAGACTGGTAATGACCATTTCAATACTCTTGTCTCCTGTCCACTGTTCAGGTATTGCAGTTCATAAATGTTCAGTTGGAAAAAAAACCTGTTCCATTACATTCACCTTGACTTGGCTAAATGTTAGTCTTGAAAAGATGTTTAAAGTCAGTGAAACATTAACTGAGAGCACTGGAGTCATATTTAATCAATGCATTCACTACCAGTGTCATTTGAGCTGTTTATTCTGATTATGAACTTTAAACCATGATCCCACCACAGCACGGCAGCTCTGAAATTGAAGCAATTGACTCAGCTGCAGTGTAAGTCCAGAGAACCATTTGCTTTTCATACTTTTAAGACAAAATGTGGATTATCTTCTCAGTTATGCAAAGTAGAAAAAATGGTCCAAATACTTTGCAAGTTAAATGCAGTTCCTGCCTTAGGGCAATGGAAGAGAAAAGACCTTTTGAACACCATGAGAGAATGTTAGAAGTGGCCATTTGATCCTAGGCCTGAAATGACACACAAGAAAATACTAGTTGATATGCCAAAGCATAATGAAGGGCTTGGTTTTCTGTCTCTCCACTCCCCTCCTGATCTGTGGAGCCAACTGACACTCTGGCACTAAACCCAAAGATTTATTACTGATGGTTACTAACAGCAGTCCTAAAGAGCACTGAAGAGCACTGAGCTACAGAATTGATTGTGAACTAGGTAGAGCTGGGAGGTTTTTCTTACCTTGCACTTAGTTGCACCAAGTGGGTTTGCATTTACGTTTTGCTTTAATGTATAATTATTGTGCCTGCAATAATGTTTGTGGCTGCTGGATGATAAGCATAAGATGTTTAGCCTTTGTTCACTTCATGTTCTGGTAGAGGGTTGTGGAGTTTGTCAGTATTTCTTTTTCCCTAGCTACCGTAGTAAATTTGCACCAGTGTCTTCTAGGTTACATTCCAGGTCTTCATAGAAGTATTGATACCTATCACACAGCTGCCTTCTTTCTGTATGGCAATGTGAAAATGTGACATATGACAGTATGTGGGGAAAAAAAAAAAAAGTTTATAAAAGTCTTTTCCCGTCATGATAACACCTGGGAGTTTTATCCTCTTGAGATACTTAGGGAATTTGCAATTACTTTCCAAGATTTAGATCATAGTTGTCCTCTCTCAAAAACGACTGGCCAAAGTTTTTTGTGGACATTCATTCTGTTCTCCTCCCCAGGGGTGGTATTTGTGGCTTAGTCTCACCTGACTGCCATTTATCTATCTACAGTGTCTCTAAGGCATCTGTCACCTTATGCATAGATGCCTCTGCATACTGCAGTCAGCCTCTAGGAAATTACTTTCTTCTGACATGCCAGCAGGGGACTGATCCTTCTCTATTTTTCCATGTGAGATTCAAGGAAACACCAGGTGCTACACAGGCTAAAATCTTTTTCCTCTCTGATGTATCCAAAGTAGGCACAACTTGAGAGAACTGCAAGACCTGTTGATGGTACTTGTTTCTCTTTCCTTCCATTTTTTACAACAGTGGGAGAAGTAAACAAGAGATGAACAGAAGGGCTCTACCCCCAACTCCTTTCTACCATACCATTTTGATATGTGATCATGGCCTTTCCAGACAAAATAACAAGCCAAGAAGCATATCCTCTGACCTTAGGCCAAGTCTAGCCCTCAGGAAACTTGACTCCTGACTCCCATTTTCAACAGCTTGGCCCTGGACATAGGGTACCCTGATAGTAGGTCCTGCATTACTAATTCATAATGGAGCTGTCAGTAGATCTTTTAACCCTGTCCATGGGAATCTTTCCTAAAGAAATTATCTGTTTTTGAAGTAGTTATCCCTTACTGTTGAAGGACATTTTTCTGATCAATCTATGTATAAAACAGCTGTGTAACAAGACGTCTGAACAGATTTTTTTCCAACATTGTTATGTAGTTATTGTAATAAAGTACAATAATCGTGGCAGAACTATAAAAGAATCTGAAAAAAGTTGCAATCTTCCTGTTCATAATTGCTGTAGTTTAATTTGAGGTGTAACTGACTTATTACGTATGGGTTTTTCCTGTAGTCTTCATACCTATAGTCATGAGAGTTGGGGATAGACAGGGCTATACTAAAGGTTTGAGCCTGGCATGAAATCGGTGTTGGACTCCTGGTTCAGACTCCACGGCACTAAAATCTTCAGATGGACATATCTACATTATATTAAAAAAAAAAGAACAAACAACAAAAAAAAACCTAACAAAAACCCAAACCATGTACAAATGTTTTACCATTAAAACTCAAGGTCTTTTTTAATGAGATAGAAAATAAAGACTAATTTCTCGGGACTCTGTTTGCTTTGAGGCTATGATTATTCTCATCCCAAACCAGGCCAATGCATTTTGTTCTGTGCCACCTATGTCCCTGCTTCAATCATAAACTAAGACTGAAAAATGAAAATATTAGTAATTGGAAAATATAATCCCCTGGATATCACCAATCCAATAATCTTAATAAAAATAGGTTTGTTACAAACATTGCCTGAACCCTACTGGGTATTATCTCTTCAGAAAAAACACTCAAACTCCCTCACAGCTTCTCTCTTGATCAGTTGTCCCCCTTGATACTATTAATCATCATACCATATACTGCTTTTTCTGAGCATCTTTTTCCACTTTGCTTTTCAAACTTACTTTCCAATTTCTTCTTGTTTAGAAGCTACTGACAGTCCTTTGGCAGGCCCACCTTTTCCTCCTCCTCTGGTATCAGCCCCTTTTCTTAGATGAGATGACCAAAACTAAGGGGTATTTCCTCCAGATGGGGAAATACCACAGATTAATGTTCTCTTCTTCAGATTTCAAATATTTAAGTAAACATCCTTTGTGGCTCAAAATAGAGCAAAATGCTTGTGAAGGTTGCTAGGCTGGCTGACTCTTGCAACAATGCAGTCTTTTAATCACAGCGTAGTTGCAAAATGGTAGCTGCAGTGCAAGCCTCCATCGCCATGTCAGCGTGCAAATATCCTCACCTACCACTCTAATGATGAGCAGGTCACGCTGTCTCCCTGCCTCTATCCTCTGTGTCCTGACTATCAACAAGGGAGCTAATTAGTGTCAGTCCTGTTTGTTTGGTGACACCTATTTACTAAGAACTAGGTTGAGCCTTCTCTAACACTGCTGGTAGTTGAAGGTCATATAAGAAAATCAATCTTGCCTAGATTTGTAATAAGGGTTCTGATTTTACATACAGCTTCATTCTAATATGATCACTTATAATGTCATAGTATCTTAAAATATAATTCAGTAATTTCTACTTAATGTTCACACAGCTATTCATTTATGGCTGTTGACATTCTTTACAATTTTTGCTTTAATTTCTGGATCTTTTCCTGTGGGGTCTCAATCAGTTTGGCATCTAACAATGTAATTTAAATTATCATTTTCTGCATTGTTTAAGAAGTGTAAATTAATAAATTAAATTATTTTTCTCTCCTGCTTCTATTTTTTAAAAATATCTCCTGAAAAAATTAAATGTACAAACAGATAGCAATGATATTGCCACACATGACAGGTAGCAACAATATCGTGGTTCAGGCACACTTGATATGACATCTCCACAAGGAGGGATCATTTGAAGCCAAAATGCTCTTAGTTAGAAACTGGACATGTTTTCAGGTAAAACCTGTAAGTAGAAATTCAATTGTGTGACTTAGGAGTGCAGAACTGAGTAATGGTACTTGCTGAGCTTCAGTTGCCCTTTGTTTGTTTGTCAGCATGGACAACAATGCTCCACGTCATGCTCACAGCCCTCTTTGCACTCTCGGTCTGTCTATAATTTCTGCAGCTGTTGGTTTCTACTATATCTAAGGTCTAGTTCTCAGGACTCTACCTCGAGTTTTTGTAGGAGGCAGTTATTTCAGCCTGAGGACACAGTCAGCTGCTCAGGTTAACAGCCCAGCCACTTCCCGTGCTCTGCTCCTCAACGCCTCCCTGAACTTCAGCCTGGCACCATTTGTTTCCAACACAACTGTGATGCCCCCCACCTAGCATTCAGATCATCTTCTCTTAACAGTATGTGAAACTTGAAAATTACTTAGATCATTTTCCTGAAAGGTCGTACAGCTGGGTACAGTTCCCTTGCAACTTTCTTTCAAAGCCACTTTACTATTTTGGGGTTTTTTTCTCCCTCAGTAATGGATTTGGTACTTTGAGCTCACACATGCTGCAGAGCTGACACTAACTGCCTTTTGCTGGATGCTGTCTTTGCTGCTCAATTTGTCCTCTCCTTGCAAACCCTGGGTAAACTATCCCCAGTTCTAATTTTATGTGTCCAGCACCTCTGTCTTCTTGGCCAGTCATAATTCTGTGTCCAGCTGTTTAGCGCTCTCCCTAGGGCCTAATAGCTGAATTTTATTTCATTGAGTTTTATCCCTATGTCCTATCTTAAAAGAGTAGAAGACTTAAATTTTGTGAAGCAGTAATGTAATTTTTCTTGTATTTTCTTTGCATCTGCCATAGTCTATCTCAACATGTCTTGCAGGGTGCATGTCTTTTTTTTTGTGCCCTAATCTTCATATGCTGCAAACCTGATTTGAATGATTGAAATTCTTTAGCAATTATAAAAAACCTCATTCTGTATTTAGATGATTCCTAAGGAAAAAATGTATTCTCTTAATTTCTAGAAAGTTCTTATCAATACCTTTATATACAAATTGTTATAAAGATAAGCTATTCTTATCTAATGGTTTCTAGGAGTTTAAGACTGTCTCAGCAGGAGTTGCTGAGGGATGAAACTTCTAATGATGATTTAAAGCAGTGAAGTGTGTAGGCTGAAACTGAAATAATTATTGCTGTAACCCTCTAAGCACTCTAAGTTCCTCAAGAGAAAATACTTTGTTCAGAACAGACCCTAAACAACAAAATGTTTAAAAAATAAAATAATAATAATTTAAAAACTCCAAACCCTTGGAGCAGGATGATAATTTAGAACTAGAATCAGTATAATGTGAGGATGTTCTCAACAACTGCTCACAAATGCATCAGACATCACAATTAAAAAGGAATAATAATTATGGACCCATTCTAAAGTATGTAATATTCTATTCCATTCAATAAGCCGTGAACACTTTAAAACCATCAGTGTAATCCACAAACCTATATTTACAACATTAAACTGGATGTTCTGCCTTTTCAATAACTGTCATCTCATCTCTATTATTTTCACCTCAGACTCTAATTGTTTCTTTTATAGGAGCTAACCTACCAGTGTCCTTGGCAGTACGGTTTATGGCTCATGCATTTACAGTAATTGTTTGGGCAATTTGCCACACAGTATAACAATCTTCACATCACAATCAGTTTTTATAATAAACAGCATTAGTTGTGAAAAATACAAGTGATGCATGATTCTTATGGTAGAGGGCACTGAAGATGCCCTTTAGAAAAAGAAAGGAAAATGCTCAAGCCTTGAACTACTTGAGAAAAATACTGATGTCACAATAAGGCTAATTAATTTGATGGTACAAACAAGAGGAGGAAAGGGTCTTGCATTCGTTAGTGTCAATTCCAAATGACAGCATACCGTTCATAAAAATAATATTCTGCTTTCATTTAGACAAAATGTGCAGGTAAACAAGTCAGAAATAAGTACAAATTCCTGCAATTACAATGATTTCACTCCTTAGCTTTAAAAAAGCTCTTTTACATAAAGATGTCCCACCACATGTAGCTTTGCTGCAGACATTTTCTAAGCTTCTCAGTTTTCAAAGGCTCAGAAATAAGAGGTCAAGCATTGCTTGGTGAGGAGGCTGTTTGACACACCTCCAGCATGCACAGTCTCCTACGAGAGAAATTCTCCAGAATTCTCCATGTATATGCTTTCTTAAACTGGAGCACAAGCATGTAATCCTCAGAGTCCTTAGCATCTCCATAATGTCACCTTACAGACCCTGTCCTGTGCTGAGACACAGTGAGATGAGTCCCCAGGAAGCACAAAGGTGGCTCCAAGCCAAGTTTGTGCCTTCCCTTCCTGATCTAGGTTGTGAATTCTCTGGCAGCACCAGGGTCTGAGACTAACATTTATAGAGTGCTGGAAACATGTGTGATAAGAAATCATGGAGTGATTGTATTATAAGACTATAACTTCAACAGTTGATAACATGGAATCAGTGTAAATCAGTAGGAGACTTGTCCCTGCAGTGAGTTTTAGACTGAGCCTTATGAAGGCAAGGAATAATTTTATCTTTACTTGTTAAATATTAAGTTCATATATTCTGTGAGGGAGATAGAATAGAATTCACTATAGAGACCTCATCACAATAGAAGTCAAAGTCTGCATGTTGGAGATCCACACATCAGGATCCTTTGTGGCTCCTGAACCCCTTTCATGAGTTGTCATACAAAGACAGAGAGGCCAGGATGCAATTGGATCTAGATCCCAAAGGGTTGGTGGGATATATCTTCAGGGATAGTATCACCATGGTAATGAGACCAGAATCAACTTATGTTTTTAACTTCTTTTTTACAGTACCAGATTTTTTCTCTTCATACATTTTCTTCTCTCCATTAATTTGTTTTGCTAATATTTTCTCCTTTGTCCCAGTGGTGTTATAAGACCAGTATAAATAGAGCAATATTTTAAACGTAATTTTCAAGTAAGTTAGCTCTTCAGGGATGGTTATGTTAGTAAAAAAATGTGTTGAATTCTTACTCTACTGTGTCTTACAAACAATCTAGTAGAAGTTTAAAGTAGAAGTTTAAAGCTCTGTTTAGACCTTTATACATACACAGTCTTTCCTACTGCTTTCTCAGATTCCTTCTTCCTTAGAAATTAAATGTTTTTGTATGGTTGTGAGTTTTGAATGACACTGCATATGATACTACAGAAGTTCAGAATTACATGTAGAAAATCCTTTATTTAATTTCTCTTCAATGTTCTTTTAATGCAACTCCTCCAAACATTTTACAGGCTTTCTGATTCCAATGTGCACACAAAATTTATAAATTAATTCCCATTATTCCTTGCGTTTTCTTAAATAAGTGTAGCTACTTCCTTCTCTGCTTCCTTTTGACATGGCATCTGCTGTTAGTGATAGAAAAATAACCAAAGCAAGCCACCAGCCCTTCCCTCCTCTCAAGTTTCTCCTCTCCCCAGCTCCATGGGGTTATTGTTCTGTGCAGAATTCCTGTTTGGCTCCAGCAACTTCTCAAATCTGAGCAATTATCTGCACTAGTTTGCTTTTAGCTCTTCTACTTCTCAGTAGGATATTGCTGACACATTTAAATACTTCTTTTCAAAGATCTCTTATATTGTTTACATCTCAGCGGCATTGTTCATCAGCAAGGCTGGCTATTTTTGGCACTAGATCCAAAAGCACTAGTTGTACTGAAGGTTGCAGCTCCTCTTAGGTTTAGAAATCTGACCTGAAATTAAAATAAAATTACTGTTTGGTTAACTACTTCAGTCTTGCCAACTCCTTTCATGAGGATATTTTAGCTTCACCTCAACTTCAAGGTAGAAGAGGATTATTTTGATTTTGAATCTACCTTGAAGTGAAAACCAGAAGCATGAATGTTTCTGTGAAAGCCTAAGCCTATCTGGATTTTTAAATAAAATTATATTGAAAACATTTTCCCCCTTACAAGTCTTTACTAAATATTTGAGAAATATATTATTTAAATACTTTAATGTCCCTGTACCACTTTAAATTTCAGACTAAATAGTATATTCCCATATTTTCTTTTAAATATGAGTTAGTATAAAATTGTTCAGGTCGCATTAATTTCAAGAGTTTTACAGGCACATTTTCATCTTTCTATACTCTGTACTCCAACAATTTTAGCCTTCTCCCACATTCTGTAAAATAAATATCTTTTGATTCGGGTATTAAGTTCTAGTATAAGCGATATAACACAGAACAAAGTGAATAGTGCTGCAGGTTATACAAACATACAGACACAACTTCTGCCAAATATTGTGTGTGAATTAAAACCACGACAAGCTGTAACAATCTCACCCGTTATGAAGAGATTAGTAGCTCCTGGCTATAGTCCCAAACCTATTTCAGGCCAGACCAAAGCACCTGCTGTTCCACAGTGAAATGTGTGCTCCCAAAAGCATAACTCTCAGGGCATATAGCTGCATAGGAGTATTTGAAATAGGAGCTGCATAGGAGCATTTGAAATAGGGCTGGACTGGGACTATGGGACCATGGGACCATGAAGACTTATCCCTTGGGAAATGTGTTGCATAATCCTGTTCACAAAAATATATCTATGTTTCCATACAGAGACCTTCTCAGTTTCTTGCGCCTCGTGCTTGTGCTGAAAAATTATAGGATATACTTCTCTAGTGCTTACAGATCTTTTAGGTTTCCACTACAAATGTTTTTGTGAACTCTTTCTATTAAAATATTAACAGAGTCTTACTGCTTAACATTTTTTTCTGTCTTCTCAGTATTTATCCCCTATACTGTATTAATAAAGGTCATTTATTTCTCTTCTCATACTTTATTCTGCAAGGCTGAAAACAGAAATGCTCAATTTGTCTTCTTGGTTAATAGAGATTTTTCATCCTGCCAGTCTTCTTGTAGTCCTCTTCTGCACCTGTTCCAGTTTGAATTAATCTTTCTTGAACATCTATGCAAATGTTTCAGAAGAGATCTTACTAGTGCCTTGTGCTGCAACATGAGTATTTCTTGGAAATCTTTCATTACTGGGAATACCTCCTCTGACATGTTACTGCAGAACTCTGCCTTGTTGCCATGGCCATCTCACACTGGTAGCTTGGAAATGTTTTCTGCCAATTTCTGAGCTCTCACTTTGTGGCAGAAACCCTTTCTAGTCCCTAAATATATAAACTGGTACTTCATATTTTGAATTTCATCCCTTATCTATTATTCTGATTCTCCTCCAGGTTTCCCATTTCTTTCAATCCTCCTCTGTGTGTGTGATGCCTCCCAACTTCCTATCTGCCACAGATTTAATTTAACTTTGACTTTTTGTGCCTTGGTCTGTAATAACATGACTAAGTCTGATTACATGACTGGTCCTCTCCAATTCCCTAGCGACATCTGCCAGCTCCACGCAGCCCAGCTTGTGGGGCCCCACTTGGCACTGAGCCTCTCTCCCACCACCCAGCTCTTGTACTTATCTCCCTCTTCTCCAGTTTAATTAATAAATTTCCCATGTGGCTGCACAACAAATGTTTTAATGAAGTCCAGATAGATTAGATAACTAATTTTTAGACAAGGGAAATATAGTAATCTTACAAAAGACAGATATTATCATGTGAGTCTGACATTTTTATGTCAGTTTCCATTTATCTGTATTTATTTTCTCATTTAAGTTTTGTTCTAAATCTATTGTGAAAACTTTTTGAAGACACCTGGGCGTGTAGTTGCCCTGACACTACTTCTCTTCTTTTTCCTAAATAGAGCTACTACTTTTCCTGCTCTTCTGATACTGTTACAGTAGTATCAGGTCCAATCTGATAGATTTGAATATCAGATTTTAAACCAATGTGTGATTTCTTCTTTTGTGTCTCTCAGTATTTTGGGTTGGAGGTTATCCGTTCCTCTTAATTGGAGCATATTTAAACACCAAGTTCTACACGCAGACTGGATGATATAATACAGTTTTCTAAATATCTGTTCCTGTCAACTATGCCCTGTAAGATCTCTGTTCCTGTAAGATTCTGCCCCATTACTAGCACTGTGGTAGAAAAGTTTATAAGAAATCTTTTGATTGTGGGGTTTTAGATAGGTTATCTGAAATCTTGATCAAGCCTTGCTTTGAAAAAAAAAATCCTATTTAACTTAAAAAAGAGTATTTCCAAAGCTCTGACATGTTTTGCTTTATCCCAACCCTCTCTGAAGTCAGAGAAATATTGTTTACTGATTTTTTTTTCTCTCTCTTTTGTTTTGTTTTGTTGGGTTTTTTTTCTGCATCACTTCAACATTGTCTATTTACTCCTCACATCTTTATAGTGCAAGTTTAAGATTTTTTCTCTGTTTGGGATGCCAATTCCACAGAATTTTGGGACTGCTGAACTTATTCTCATAATGTCCATCAAATTTTCAGTCTTTTCATTCCTACTAACTAGTCCCTGAAATTCCCACTTGTTTTTTCTAAATACAAAATTATAGTCATAACCTGTTTACATTCCTGCTTTCTTTTTATCACTCAGTCCAAGTGAATGATAATTCCATCAAGAATGAATCATATGTGCATAAGGAATTTTTATGAAGCTGGTAGAAATTTTTAGGTTCCTGATGTACTTTATGAAGATGTGCCCCATTCAGCTGAAGGAGAAAATGCAACTGAGCTTCTGTAGGTACACAACTACTTATGCTAGAGGGTAACTGCATCAGCTGATGTTACGGATTTTTCTAGCTTGCATAGTTGTCAAAATGCCTGGATCACTTAAAAATACAAGTAAATTTATTTGAACAGAACACAATTTTTTTATCGCTTACTACACAAAGTAGGCACATTTAAATCACCCTTCACAACACAATGAGATAATTAATTTATAAAACAAAAACTTAATTAATATTATATTTTTAAAAATCTGCTCATGGAATTCCGATAGTAAGATGGGAACATTTCAGAGAAATATGAAGAAAAAATCATCTTATTAAATAGACAAACACCTTCTAATTGTCATTCTTCAATGAAGAGTCTAATTTTTATTGGCTTTTGGGAAATATTTCAGGTTTTGGAGTGTACATAGATGTTAGAGATTGTTCTGTAGTTGTATGCACCTGTAATCTCAGCATCTTCTTATTGCTTCTTGGATTGAAGTAGTGCTATTAAATGACTATTGTTTTATACTCCTTGTGATCCTCAAAGACTGTAGTATTAATATCCTGATTTTAGGTTAATTTCATATTTCCCACTAGAATAATTATATGAGGACAGATATTTCTGATGGAGAAGTAAAATAAGGAAAATAACTGTTACACTGACTTTCTCTGTACTCAAGTATTTGCAGTCTATAAACCAGAAATATTTATAAAATTCAATGCAACATGCAAGAAGTTGTGTTACAAGCCCTGCAGTGTGGATCCCAGATGTATTATCATTGCTATTTATTACCTATGTTGCAGTTGTGAAAAGAAACTTGTGGACCAGGGCTCCAGACGCTGGTAGAAAAAGAGTTAAGGACAAATACAGCTATAACCATAAAAGTAAAATTAAGCGTCTCAGGTCACACACTGTGTGTTACAGCTCCATCCGCTGAAACTCAATACCTACATTCCAGTTTGAATTTAGAGTTACAAGATGATAGTAGATTTAAGTTATCTAAAACTTATGGTTCCAGCCTAAGGAAGTCACTGTACAGTCAGAGTCTTCAGAGGCAGAGAAGCTCCTTCAGAGGATTTATTGCTCCATCTCTGTAGTGGGTCTGGCTGAGCTGCTTTTCCCTATCCAGCCCTTATGCTGTAGTACTGGGAGCTGGAGTGTGTTGATAACACACCCATGTTATGACTGCCAGTGCTCACA
>WUAM01000341.1:2964182-2977774 GCA_024336885.1 Actenoides hombroni
ATTAAATTTTTTATAATAAATTTCACACTCAGTGAACATTCAATCTATTTGGATTTGTGTGTGTGGTTTGGCTTGCATTTTTCAGTATGAAAGAAAAAAATGGCAATAAATGAGACACATTCAGCAATCTATTATTCTCAGTGTCTGTTCTCAGCTCATATCATTTGGGTGCATAGATTCATAATCATAGATTATAATAGCTATCACCTGTGAAAATGTGAATGCTGAATCAGACAGGAAAGCAAGATGAGAACCATTCTTTTTTTTTTTTTTCTTATGGATAGAGAATAAATTCCTCTTATTTGAATATATTTTTTTCTTGTCTTTTATGTAAAAAAAGTTGAAAATTGTTGCCTATTGTGGGACCGTTCACTGCTTGAAAGTCAATGTCTCCTTTTTTTTTTTTTATGGTGAAGCATTAAAAGGAGGACCTCTAAAATCCCTTGTTGTTCTCAGTCCACCCTGTTACAAAAAGCAAGATCAAATATGACCATTTGTTTATCAATTGCCAGGATTGTCCGTACAATAAATGAAGGGTGAACTATAATTTAGATGTTAATTTGCACTATGCGCTCTTTAATGAATTAAACAATGAAGGCTTATAATAGATGGAAATACAACCAAATCTTTGAAAAGCACAGGCATTGGCTCACAAGACAGCTGTGCAGTTGACAAGTAACATGAGCCTTATGTGAGAAGAAGGGGAAATCGTAAGATTTGCATATAATTATTGAGATCATGCAAATGTCAGTTATGAGGAGGGGAAAAAACTACAGGCATCTCACTGTTAAATCCTGACAGTTGGCATCACCGAAGAACTCAAATACACTTGAGCACTGGTTGGCAGAGGGTCATTAAAACAGAATTTGCAGAGACATTAGCTCCCTCACTTTTCTTTGAGTGACGTTTTACTATTAATAGTTTGCAGAGGCTTTGCAGAAAACATATTAATAAGAGAAACTGTAATGGGGGTATCTACAGCAAGTGCAAATGCATAAAGGGGAGCCCAAGAAACTAGCCTCTAATTGATCAGCTAGTGCTATCAGTGTGACTATGCTAAAGTGAGAAGAGAGTGCAATGACAAGCAGGCATTGCTGAATAATACAATATGATATTTGGGAGCTAGGAGGGAGAGTGATTAGTTTCTGGCCTTTTACTTCGCTAATCTCATTTCCAACTCATGTCTTACCAGATTGTCTAAAACCAGTCTGGTTTGAAGCCTGTAAAATGGTCCCTGAGAGAAATGAAGCACAGATAATCCTTACAGTATTTGTCAGTGTGAAATGTGTCTTTGTTTTACTGGACAATACTGTACATTACCAGGCTTTGATGTACGGTATCAATGCCCTCATTTAAGCACCAATCCTCGCCCCTCACCCCACACCTCCCTGTCTCCAAACCTAGAACTGAATGTATAGAGAATGAATTAGCCTCCCTTTAAGGGAATATTCTCTTCAGATTTAATTTGTATAAAATGCACTAGCAGCTTACTGAACTCATGAATAAAGAGAGAGGGTTCTGAATGCTATTTTATTTCCTGCTCCTCTCAGCACCACCATAAAGCTCATTACCTATGTTAAAAAATACATACAATGCAAATTTTGCAAATGATTTGGAACGTGTTTCCATAAAAGCTTTGTTACTGAAAACAAAACTTTCCACAACAAAATCCTGCCTCCTTCATTTGGCATATTTTTGCAAAGCGCTTTTTGATCATTCTTTTCTATTCTATTGTTTCAGCTAAATCAGCACTTCACAGGAGATAGAGGTACTTCTTCCAGAGATGAAAGGAATGTATACACCACAGAACCAGTTAATTTTCCAAGTGAAACTGAAAGATTGGAGAGAAACCTAACCTGTATAGAAAGAATCAGTGACTTGCACCTCATGCCTATCAGTTCCTCATCTGAAAACACTTCACAGGAGACAAGAGGAGAAGTAAAACATAAAGCTAAGTATTCCCTGGGAGATTATAATAGTCAGCCATCAGGGAAGGAAGTTGCTGCTGGCTCAGTAAATAGCAGTGAGCGGTCATTGGAACATACTGGTACCAGTGCAAACCTTTCATCGGCAAAATATTTTCCTGGGACAAAGCAGAATGAGGCTATTGACACTACGGCTACTGTCTCAAGCAGACAAGGAGAGAGCCACACAGATATTTCAAAAGGTGAAACAAAAAGTGCCTTGGGAAGTAAGATGATGGAGAGGTTATTCATCAGTGAGGATGCTACTGATACCCCAATAGAGGCCTGTGAAATAAGACCAGAAACCGTCTCTCCAGAGCATGATGAATCCATGCAATTAAATGCATGCATAGCAGGAACGCTGGATGGCAATGCTAATCCAGGTCCAGAGCACCAGGCGCTGCAAATGTCTCAGCAAACTCTGGATTCATCATTGTCAGATGCAGACAAAAATGAAGGGAAAATCAAGATGATTGAAAGCAAGGTTTGGGTACATTTAACAGGAGATTTATATGCTGATACTTTTGCACATGCTGATATCTCAATAGATCCCACAAAAAGCCAATACATGGAAAAAAAAGGAGCTGGTGAAATCTCAGGAAAGAACTCTAACACTGATGTAGGGGAGGAGAAGAAAGTCATCGAAGTAGCAGACTTAGCACTAATTGGTGAGGAGGAAGCACCCAAGCCTTTCAAGTCACATAGAAAATACACTGCCAAAGTGTTGAACACAATGCCTCTGTCAGCTGAAGACAACAAACAGGCACCCAGGTCTGCACAGGCAGATTCCCCAGCATCCTCTTTGGGGGATGAAAGGAGAGCTGGAGACACTTGGGAACACAGGGGATTCACAAGGTTAAAAGACAGAGGAAAGTCAGACAACACAAGTAAAGGAAGACTGATAGGAAAGGAAAGCGAAGGAAACCCCACGGAGCAGAGTTGGCAAGAAACAGGTAGTGAGATTTGGTGGGGAGCAAGAGGGAACACGGGGCCTTGGAGTACAGCTTCCACAAAGGAGTTGTTTACCTGCCAAGAGGCAGAGAGTTGTGAAAAGTCTTCTGTCTCTGATCAGGGTATTAAAGAGGAAGCAGAGGCAGGTACAGCTTATATAATTAAAACAACATCAGAAAGTGCTCCAGAAAAAATGTCTGCCAGTGAAAAAGCAGTAATTGCTAAGCTACCTCAAGAGACTGCACTAAGTGACAGGCCCACAGAGGAAAAGGAAACAGCGTTTGATACACATGAAGGGAGAAATGATGGTTCACATTATGCTCTTTGTCAACTCAACACAGTGGGTGTATTATATGACACTGAATTTGAAAAGGAATCAGTTTTAGGTATTTATAACGCAAGCGTACATGAAACACTGCAAGGAGAAACGATGTCTATATGCAATAGCAGGGAAAAATGTGCCAAAGCACAACCAGACATCAGCAATATTTTACCTGTTGGCGAAGCATTAAAGGATTCTGCTACAGGAAAGAAAGAAGGTTTGGGGCAGGGTTTATATTCAGAATTATCTAAGTCTCCCCCGAGTACCCAGAAGCATCTATACAGTGAGGAGGCAGAAGAGCTCTGTACAGAAGGAAGTCACATTGGTAAACTTTCCTATTTACAAGCTAAAGCTGAAACAAAAATGCCACCTTCTGGTAAAAATTCTGTGCCCAGTTACCATTATAAGAGCTCTTTGGTGGCATCTTCTGAAGGGTCCACTGTGGCAGGAGGTATGGAGCATCTGTATAAACACTTTGAATTCAAAGTCATTGACAAGGTTGCTGCTGAGTCAGGGTACGATTTAAGTCTACCAAATGAAATGAAATTTATTAATAAAAACCTCTCTCCTGAAAATAAAGAAGTATTTTCCGCTTCAGACATAGCAATTTCTAGAGAAGGAAGAGGAAGGAATACAGGTCAATGTTTCCATCAAGCAGAGTTCAAGCCAGAGGAGTCATCAAAGCCAGAGGTATTAATTAGTAAGCCTACTGAAGAAGTTGGAGGGGCAGGCTCTCAAGATAACCGTTTAATAACTGAGGGGAAAATGCTAAACTCGCTTGATGACTCACAGAAGGAAAGCCAGCACGTTTCTGATTCTGCAAATATTTCTCACCAAATGAGTGAACCTAGTGAGTCTCCAGGTTTAAAATATATTGCTTGCAAAATCCCTTATTGCTTCTTCTTTCTTCTATTTGCTGCAATACTCTACCATTACGATTTGATGGTTTGTCTTGCACTCTACCTGTTCTCCTTGTATTGGCTATACTGTGAAGGAGGAAGAAACAAAGAGTCTGTCAAGAAGGAGTAACATTGTTTGGTTGTCAACTGTGCTCAAGATCCATAGTCTCCAAATACTCCCAAGCATTTTCACTGTTAAAGAGCTTATTCAATGTTAGAACCAAAGCAAGTTTTCCACTGAAGCATCTTTTTTAAAAGATTACATATGAAGTTGAGCCTTCATATAAGTAATTATACTATATAGGACCATTATGTTTGGATCATTAAATACCTATATGAATATGAGTTCTGAAGCACATCAAGTTAAAATGAAGTACAGCTGTTGCTCCTCAGCAGGATATAAAGAAGCAATGCTTCATGTCTCTTAAGTACTTAAAAAGCACAATTTTCTTGCATTAATTTCATTTGCAGTAAAGCTTCATATTTTTTCTGGGAGATTTTTTCTAAGATTTTGTGTAGTACATATCAACAGGAAGAATGATATAAAAGCTAACTCAGTATTTTGGTATTGACATTGCAGTAGATAATCTGCTGGTGTAATTGGCCAATACGCTAAGAAATATGAAATCCATTGGTAAATTAATATTTTGGTCCAAATTTATACTTCATTGTTTTGACTTACAGATCCAGTGGTATCCCTGCTTGAAAAACATAAGGCTTTGACTTCAGTAATGTCATGTAACTTTTGGGATGTAGCTACCTATCAGAATAGATATGCTGTTTCCATCCTGAAAAGGTGGAAAACACCCTGTGTTTCCACAGCCACAGGCCTCTTGCCATTCACTCAAATGTTTGGATTTTTTTTGCAAATGAGAACTGTGTAACATGGCTGAGAATTTCACTGAATTACGTGTTGTTCCAGACAAAGCCTTTGAACGACAGTTTTTCATCAGTATTGCTTGAGCAAATCTACAAAGCATTAAATAAATTTTACAAAGGAGTGCTATGACTATGTTGAGCATGTCTGAATTAGGTTTGCTGTTTTTTTCTATGGCTTGTTATCTAGAGCTAATCAAACACCAAGAGGAAAAGCCCTGGTGTTCGGTCAGGCTGCTTTGTGTGGTTTGAATGAGGCAGAAAAGCCCGGTATCTGCCCTAAGGAGAGCCCAGACTGATCCCATGCAGAACAAGACCTGTAGGGAAGGCACACTGGTGACTCCACTGCTCCAACATTGCTAGTGTCCCATGTAGGGTCATGCCCAAAGTTTGTCTGGAAAGAAAAGGATGGATTGCTTCTGTTGCACTTCAGCCATTTTCCAGATGATGGTTACAAATGCCATCATATATAGTATGGTAAAAGAAGCACCGAGGCTACATAATGTTACTGGGATCCTAGAATTTAAGAAGGAAAAAGAGCTGGTTTTAACCTGTTTTTGTGTCTCTCACCTTACTACCACTGTGAAATATCACATCAACTGTGAAAGGCTTTGTTGCAATATATGTCTGAAGCTCCATAATAGTGCAGTCATTTAGTTGTTAACTTAGCTCTGAAATAAGTCTTTTAAAGTCCATTTAAAATGTATTCACATTTCAGGATGTTAGGAGACTCTGCTACAGGGTGCGCCTTGGCATTCCTGTCCTCCAGGGGGCAAAACTTCAGAGCATTTTTGGAATGGTGCATTCAGTGGGGTGAGCAAGTGTGTGGGTGATCTACTGCTGATATGCATGCTGCCAGCTGGGTATCTTGACAACGTTTCAGAGCAATCCATGAATGAGTTATAGTGATAGGCTAGAGACATTAAAGAGTGACAGGGAAGGCCATGTCCAGATGTTCCAAGGTATATAGGAGCAAAATGTTCATTGAGAAATTAATTCAATAAGCATTTGGAGCTAGTTCCAATAAAAAGCTTAGGCTTAGAATTAAAGTAGGATTGAATCTATGTAAGTCCAAAATAATGATCACAAACCCATCTTTACCTGGAGACCACAAATGCTGAATGAAACTAGCCTTTTTGTGATGTTTATAGGCACTTTTTTAAAAAGCAGGACATTCCCTTACTTTTGGTGGTTCACTTTCTGCATTGTGACATGTCCATGGTCTAAGTGGTTCAGAATTTCAGCCTCACTGGGATAAAGACATCAGGTATTGCTTCACTTCTCAGTACAGTGGAAGCTCTCAAGTTGTGTCTAATATTTTCTGACAGTGTCAAGGCCCTCAGTTAAGAGGGCTAAAAAGGTGAAGAAAACACCCTGCGTATGTCCTGCTGAAACTATCACTGTACAGTCAAGTACCAGACTCCTGGGGAGGAGAAAACAAACATGTAAGACACCTTTTAGTCTAATAGTTAAAACCACCATGCCAAAAAGAAGAGTCTTTAGATTCAGTTCCCAGTTCAAAGCCTTATTCAGTCTAATTTACCCTATAAATGATTAAAACAAAATTTATAATATTCAGAGCAAGGACCAAAACCCAGGTTCTTGTAGTATTAGGTAAATGCTCTATTCACTAAGTCACAGGAGTCAAATCCATGTTTTAATATCTTCAGCTTTACCAAACCTGGGTCTTCAATCTTGCAGGATGTAATTTAACCATTGGACTGCTGTTGTTGTCAGGAGGATTCTAATCCCCAGAGTTTTGAAGTACCTTTGTGCATAGGTGGGTTGCTACTTTCTCAACTGAGTTAAGCTGAAAGTGGTTTTCTGCTTGAAATAACAGCTACTTTGCTTTACATTTGAGAGTAGAGACTCTCATTTACCACTTGCATCCTGAGAAGCTTTCTTCTCCCAGAACTTTGAGCCTAAAAGAGACATGGAATGTCTGTTTCTTAAAGAAAGCTAAATCAGATGTAGTCCAAATGCTTAAGCGTCTGAGATAGCTATATAACTTTAAATATCTTGGACACAGGTGTTATTGCAAGCAGAGCTGAGCCAGCACGGAAGTGGGAAAGTCTGTGGTTTTTTTGAATCCTGGGGACTCCAAGGACTGTATACTTTGAGGAATCTTTTGCTCTTTTACCCGGGAGCTGTGACATCCTGAAGCCATGGTAACCTTTGTGTGGTGGTCCTCTGTATGTAATGTGCAAGCTGAAAGTAGTTTCTTTTATTTGTTTCAACCCCAGATATTTAGTTGGTTGTCAAAGATTCGCCTCAGTTGATTGAACAGCAAGAAAACGGGATAATTGATGGGCCCAGGACTATGGGTGGAAGAAAATCATTGTTTTGAATCAGTCTCTGGAAAATGGCAGAAAAATGTTACAGAGAGCCCAAGAGAATCAATATGACCTGCAAAAAGAATGCAGGGAATAGAGAGGATCTATTAATACAGACATTCATTAAAAACTAGTGGGCTTTTAGTGTGTGTCATAATAAATTTAAACTAGTTGCTAAATATCAGCTAAAATTTAGCTAAGTTGCTTCCCCCTCTGCAGAAAGCTGGCTTCTATTGGCTGCATTCCTGTGTCTGATAGGTTAAACATCTGGGCCTGCAATTTTAACACATACAGTCATTCAGAGTTGGAATTTAGGGTAAATATTTGGATTTTAGAATAAGTGTATTTCATCTACATAGAAGTGGAATACTGTTAGCATTTCTCAGATTTGGAATGAGATTTTATGTTCTATATTTAAGATATTTAGTCAGCATATCATACCTTATGATTGCAAAACAGGACTCTAGACTGATCTGTGAACACAGGTGCCCGAACTTTTAAGTACTTATGTACTTAAAACAACAAAGCAAGTAATTTTATCTTTTTTATTTATCATTTGATAAGCTATCTTTTAAAAATCCTCTTACTTTTGTTTGTAGTATGGAAGCAACACCTTTATAACATTAGCAAAATACTAGTCTTTAACTTATTTCAGGGAATAAGTGATGTGTTGTGTTTTTTCAATGATTCATATTTAGCTTGCCTTCTAGGCATCAGTAACATATTTCTAATTAATACTTACATTTCTAGCAGTTTCTAGTTATTTCTTCTGGCCACACAAGAGAATAAAGGTATGATCCCATGTGGTAGGCCCATGGTCATGAAAGGCTCAACTCTGATATAATACAGAGATTAAAAATAATATAATAGAAAAAAGGCTTGCTTGCATTACTACGGGTATTATGAGGTATATACATCCCATAACATAGGAGGTATGTCCAATATCTATTATCTGAACTGAACATGTAACAAATAAATTAATTTTCATATTGCAGTATCTATAATGTGTTGAATTTATTTAGATCTATAGGGCAGCAGGGAGAGGAGTGGGAGGAAGCTCTGTATCGGATACCTTACTAGGAGACAGTGAGAGCAAACAACATTATTATGTTCCAAATATTTGTTGTTGCTAATTACTTGCTGCTTCTTATTTTTCACTGAGTTTTGGCTCAACAGTAGATAGGCTACAGAAGCAAGGTACAGCCTTTAAAGGCCTATTCGATATTGCAAATGAAAAATTATAAAGATAGAATACAAACTAGATTCCTAAAGGAAGGTTAATATGGTATTGTTCAGGGTCATTATACTAAATTTTAGGTGCCTAGTGGTACCAACACCCCTGAATGATACACCAAAGCTCTCTAGTCACTAAACCTATGAATGAGAATCAAAATAGACAATGTGTTAAATAGGGAGCTGCCAACATTATCTAATAGGAAACCCTTATGGCAGAGTTGGATATTAAGCCCTTCTCCTGTCAGAGGGATTAGATACTTAATGCTGGGTTGCAGGGACATGTTTCTATCAGATCAGATTTCATATCCTGCAGCCCTCTTGTGCACTGATGAATCTAAGCATCTGCTTTCAGAAACAGAACACTTTGGAGAAGGTAATCCTGGAGTTTTGGGACTGGAGAAAGGAAAAGTTTAACTCCTTAAAGCATAGACTGGGTCATTCATCTAAGAGGGAATTTTTGGATGTAAACCCTGTTCCAAGAACAACTTGTGCATTTTATGTGAAATTCTAGTTGGATAAAATACAAAACTAAGACTTTCATGTCTCCTCAGTAAGGTCTACTTCTTCCATAGTCTATAACGTCACTCTTCCAGGCCTATACCAGTGCCTTGCAAACTAGGACAGGAGAATAGTTCTATCCATGAAGGTATCATAGGCAAAGGGTGACATCTCCAATGGCTGAGCCTACTGTGCTTTTTGAACGACTTGACCATGTAACTGTACTTTAAGGTCAGACCCCTCTTAACCGAGCACAGTCAGGAATACTCTGCTCCCTTACATGGACTGAACCAAGGAGCTGGAATGGTAAAATGTAGAAATGTTTGAAGAGAGGTGGGATTCATGAATTTCTCCCTTAGACCTACAAAGGTACTTAAATCCCAGTACAGTCCCACTTCTGGCAACCATGTCCTTTTGTGAATCTTAGCTGAGCTTTCTAAGACTTGCAGCTCTTCTGAGAGCACTGTCTGCAAAGGAGACTATAGATGTACATGGATATTGACAGGACTCAAGACACTTTGATGATCTAGGATGCCTTGATGCTGCTGAGTATTCAGACTTAAGGTAATAATCCATACCTCTGGTCTTTGAGTATCAGGGGAGATTTTTAGACCAAAACTACATATGCCTGAGTGAGGACAATATTTTTGAAACAGCGTGGGTAGGTTGAAGGGAGACAAAGGGAACTGGTAATTTCTGCATTCTGAGCAGTCATGAACTAGGTGAGCTGAGTCATTTAATGGGTGAGGTATGTATGACTTGGTGGTACATATGAGATGTGTGTGTGCATATGTATGTGGGTGGCACTAGGACAAGTGGGTGGAAAGGTGAGAACTAGATTTCACGGGTGAATGGAGAAGAAATAATAAACAGAATAGCTAATTGGAAAGTTTCTGAACAGCCTTCTCTAGAGACATGAAAGTTTAATAAGTTCTGAGTAGGTTGGACAGATAACATAAATAAGGTATTAGCTATATAAAGTAGTAAAAATGAAAGTATATTCTAACTTCTTTTTGTAACTTATCAATTACCACTTAATGAAATTATAGTGGGGAAGATCTTGCCCCTGACCTTAATATTAAATGATTTGAGATTAGAGCATAGGCCCAAAGACCAGAAACACAGGCTCCTTCTCAGGATGCTATAGTCCTCCAGGGAGGGACAGCCTCCAGTTGGAGCCATGAACCTGCTTTCTGGACATTTACGCAGGTCAGTCTCCAATGACATGAATCTATGTGCATCAGCAGAAAACAAGAGTACATGTCAGCCTGCAGTGTTTAGTGCAGAAATATAAAACTATCTGTAAATAGTCAAGTTTCAGCAATCCTTCTGTTGTCTAGCATGGTTCAGAGCCGCCTAGGAGCTTCTTTAATTTCTTTTTGTCATAGATGGCTGCAGGACTTTCAGATTCCTAGGGACCACGGGGCATGAGAGTGCATTGCATATACGTGACAGCAGGGAGACCAGGGGACATATAGATTCATATAAGCCACTACACTGCTTGTGTTTAAGTGGAAAGTTCTTCCCCTCTCCATCAGGGGATCGTTCTGGGGATGAGTGTGCCAACTGCTTGCACTTCTGGAACTGCCTTCTTCAGGGGAGGACAGAAGACAGCTCCATCCTGCCATACTTCCCTGGTGTCTCTGAAGTGGGAATGAGAACTGCCAAGGGATAGACAGTGAAAGAGTCAGGTTACTAATTAAGGGCCCTTTATTAGGGAGGAATACTTTCTACTCCCAGGGCAATCAGTGTCAATTAGGAGCATTCTGAACTCTTTAAATACAACAGTGACCTGTTTGGGGGAAAGTCCTGACTAAGCTCCTCAAAAACTCCTTATTTCTTCATGCAAGCTACATGCCTGCCTATCTGTCTGTGCTATAGATAAACCAAGATCCATGACTGACAGATGACAAAGGTAGGAAGCCTCTTGTGAACGTTCTTACCTCTTTGAATAATTTAGGCTGTTGAATGGCTTGGGGCAGTTAGATACACTAAGCAATACCTTGACCATCTCAGAATTAGGCAAAGCTATGGGAAATGAGTCAGCAGTCCCAGGGGCACTTGTCTTGTACCCATCATAATTTCATGTTATGGGAGACAGAAGTCAGGCTTTTATAAGACATTGTGTGAGAAATAGAAATACTGGCTGATAAACTACTGCTTTGTCCATAGCAAAGTATTTGCCTAATAAAAGAAGCTTCTGAGTACTAACTAGAGCTCTTTTACACAATTTCAATGTAATTACATTGATGTAACTTTAGTGTCTAATCCTTTTGTATAATTAAGTATTTTTGTGGAATTATGGCAGAATTACTAATAAAACTCACAAAGCAGAGGGAAGAAATGAAGAGAGGGAGAGAGAGGGAAAAGAGAGAGGGGAAAAAGCAAGCAAGCAATCATCTACATTGTTCCATAGTAGGCAAGAGATTCAGAAATAGGAGAATTATCTTCTTCTAGGTTCTGGTTGAGCATGTGATCAACACATCACTGTTCTCTTAAGACATGCTGCACTCCAGGAAAGGGCACATGCTCAGACAAACCTTTTCACAAGCAACCTGATCTAGTTAAAGAACTTCCTGCTCACTGCAGGACTGGGGTTGGGGGAGGAAGAGGAGAGGCTATGGACTAGATGACCTTTAAAGGTCCCTTCCAACCCAAAGCATTCTATGATTTTTGCCCTTGTATATTAGTAATATAAAAAAATCATCAGTAATAGAAAGCCAGTTAATGAAGGCTTCATTCCTGGGGGCAAAGGCAATGTATCTGATAACCTTGCAGACAAAGTGGGCAAGCTGCTGTAAATGCAGACTTTTTGGATGGTGTGGCTGGGACATGCTAGCAGCCTGTTTTGCTGGGACTCTGCTTCCACATTTCACATACACCCACTCTTGTGACCATTAACAGTCACTTAAGCCACCTATGTCCTAGAGCACAGACACTTGCCTTCAATCTTATGCTAACATGCATGGTAAACTGCATGTACAGCAATGTACTATTTTATTCTTTACACAATATATAATTTGGTATAAAGAAATGTTTAAATAAGCTGTTACCTTGAAATTATCAAACATTGCTAGACATGCAATGCAAGAAACTCAACACTAGCAACTGTGGCTGCGACCTTTTAGAGTAGCTGATCTGGACAGACACCTGTAGCTGTACATCATCTTTTAGTGTAAACATAAGTGAGAAGCAAACACTGTGATTTTTCAAAAGTGTGTTGTCTGATACCGCATAAGGCAATAGCATGACTTGCCATGTACTTTCCTTTTAATTACAAAAGTCAAGAACTTGCATACTCAATAAACATTGATTATAAATTAGATTCATGACAACTGTAATCTCATTAATTGTATTTTTAATAAACCAGTAGTAAATCATGTTCTATTGTGTGGATACAAAGCTATATTTTTCGCTATGCACTAGGCATCAAAATTTGCATGTTTTTTTGTTCTGTGGGATATTTAAGCCAGACATACTGTTGTGGGCAGGCTTTCTTCACAGTCCATGGGGCTTTACCCAGTGGAGGGCTCAAGTGCCCAATAACTGTGAGTGCAACCCAGAGTCCTGAGTAAGGCTTCTCCTCTTTCTATCCCATGCATTGGAAAATTAGCTATTTCAAAATGGCATTTCAGAAACCCAGTGACTATGGCCTCATCTCTGTTTTGTACAGAAAAACACCAGGATTAGGTAGAAGCCACAGCTCAGTGTACACAATAGGGAAGAGGTGCCACTAACCTAGAGTGCCCCCAGAGAGCTTCCTGCTCCAACCTCCAGGTGGGGGAAGACTGCCCCATCACTCCTCTGCATTTCCTCCTCCAGGGTCACTGGAAGGAAGGGACTTCAGATGTATGTCAGGTGTCCTGGGAATGGTGACCAGGAGACCATAACTTGGGTCACACTGTGTCCCTGCCTTACAAAGAAAAGCCATCACAAGTCACTGGATTATGACTTCGGCTTTTTGTAACTCAGCTCCACCTAATTCTTGTTTGAAGCACCTGAGACTTTATTGAACATAGGGTAACAGTATCCAGCCTCAGTGCATGAGGAGATACAGTCTTCTTGAATAGAATCTAATGTTGCTTTTAATTAAGTTATTAACAAAAACTTGCAGTTCCCCTTCAATACCTACCTTGTTTCTTTCTTGACAATATTTCACCTCTTGTCTGTCATGATAGAATCATAGAATCATAGAGTGATAGAGGCTGGAAGGGACCTCTGGAGATCATCGAGTTCAACCCCCCTGCCAGAGCAGGATCACCCAGGGCAGGCTACACAGGAACATAACCAGGCAGGTTTTGAAAGTCTCTAGAGAAAGAGAATCCACAACCTCTCTGGGCAGCCTGTTCCAGTGCTACATCAGCCTTACAGTAAAGAAGTTTTTCCTCATGTTGAGCTGGAATTCCCTGTGCTCCAGTTTGTGACCATTACCTCTTGTCCTATCACAAGGCACCACTGAAAAGAGACTGGCCCCTTCTACTTGACACCCACCCTTCAGATATTTGTAAACATT
>WUAM01000341.1:2977874-3003813 GCA_024336885.1 Actenoides hombroni
AGGTGGGTGTTGGTCTCTTCTCACAAGTCACAACTGATAGGACAAGAGGAAATGGCATCAAGTTGCTCCAGGGGAGGTTTAAGTTGGACATGAGGAAAAACTTCTCTACCAAAAGGGTTAGCAAGAGACTGGAACAGGCTGCCCAGGAAAGTCGTTGAATCACCATTCCTGGATGTATTTAAAGGCCACCTCGTTACAGTGCTTAAGGATACGGTGTAGTAGTGGCCCTGGTAGAGTTAGAGGTTAGAGTTAAAGGTCTTTTCCAACCATAGCAATCCTATGATGCTGTGAAATCTCAGTGGAATTGAATGGGACATGTATTCCTGGCGCTGCTTGTGCATCTTGTGCATCTTCCACGCCTTATAAAAGTTGTCCCTTTGCCACTTTCTCACGTTAGATGCTGTCCTTCTAGAAGAACTGTAGGGCTATAGTCTGCTGAATGACAGCACAACCACCACCTCCTTTCAGGTAGCTGTAGAGAACAATTTAACCAGCAGAGAAGATAACATTCTTCTGTCTTTTTCAAACAAGCATTTCTGGAGAAAGAAAATACAAAGCACTGCCGATCATAGCTGAATTTTTGGGGGTTTCTTTTGTTTTAGGGTTTTTTTTTTACTTTTTTTAAAGGATTAAGAAGTGTGGGTGACATCTTGAAGGAGAACATATGTAAAATCAGACTATGAAAGCAATGGAGGATCCATATTCTTCCCACACAGGTATCTTCAATGCAAACCAAGGAACAGCAGAAATCTTGGATGGAACTCCCCAGTGTTCAGTCATGTGAGGCATGCAAATCAAAAGGCCTACACAAGTAGGGTCAAATGCGCGCGGTTCGTGGCAATCCGTAGGTAGCCTCATGATAAACGATGCAGAAGATTGATTTGGGCTTCTGCTTTTTGCTTATTGAAGGAAAAAGAAAGAAGGCATTGTCCAGGAATGTACTTAATGAATGGACCCAACGTTTGGAATTTTCCTTCTCGGCACAGAAGGTGCAGGAGGAACCAGACTTGTAAAATGACTCTTTAAATAACTTCAAGGTTAGTCCTAAGATGAGCATTTTTTTTTTAATAAACCAGTCCAAATACTAAAGTGGTGTTTGCTTCGCTGAAAATGCCCTGGCAAAACATTTGACCTGAACACTCACCCACTACTGAGGAGCTGTTACTGTGAAGAGCTACTTTTCAGTTATGTATGATCTATGTGTGCACTAGTTGTGCTAGGTTTTGTTCTCTCCTTGGTGGCCAAAGCTTGTGCTCACCTGACCTTACTCAGCAAGGTACAAAAATACCTTGGGGTCATTCAGTGGATTTTCTAAAGGGAGGAGTCTGAAGAACATCAGTTGAGGGCAGCCCTGCAGGTACTTGATGTTGCTGAAGTCCCTGTGGAACTCTGTTGTGGGAAAATAACAGAAGATCCTGGAGGGGAATCGTAAACACACTCGAGTGACGTGCAGCTGGGGTGTCTTAAAAGCACACGTATCACACTGATTGTTGCTTAGCTTTGTGTGCTTGAGGAGTAGAACCTGTGTTCAGATAACACAGGTCTAGGAAGGACTCAGAGGCAACTTACCAAATGTGCTTCAGGTTCCTGCCCTGCTGTGGGAAAGATCTTAGCACAGTGGAAAACTCTGCCTGCAAGAATCATTGATCTACAGGAGGAAGCAGCAGGTTCAAAAGCTTTTTCCCTTTCTAGCAAGGACCAAGCACCACAGTGCCTGTGTCCCTGCTTGCGTGCCTCTGCCCAAAAGCTGCTGCAGAGTTCCCCCAGTTCACGAGGTAATGAGAAAAAAAAAAAATTAATTGCTCTTTGCATTTCAGCCATGGTTTTGTGGTTATTCCTGCATCCTGCCTGTGGTGACTTACACAGAAGTGCACAGCAGGGACAGTGAAAACAAGGGCGTGGAAAAGATCGGCCACCAGACCACTGCATTACGCTTGCTAGAGGAACACTTGTGCTAGTTGCAGTTGAGATTTGTAGGGAGAGTTTTGGACAGGTTTTCTTTTTAGGAAAATAGGTTTGCCATACACGCAAGGAAGATTCAGGGTCTGTGAAAGATCATAGCTATCTAGTCCTGCCACCTGCAGAGAGAGACTGAAAGGGGCTGCAAAGCTTTGTAGAACTGCAAAAGAAGTAGTAGAAATACAAAATACAAGGGGAATTCTCAGTTCTTGCCAAAGGGCTTTGGAGACAACCTGCATACTCTTGTAGGAGGAAGGCTTTTATAAATACACTGATCCCAGTTCTAGAGTTGTACATGGGTGTAAGCATTTAGTAACTGATAGACTGGTGCAGTTTTGTAATAACAAACCTGAAGCAGCAATATAAATGGTAACTTGCAGTAAGATTTTAGCCAGCTTGATGTGGTGGCCAGTTGAGTCTGAGTCTATACCTCCAGATAAACTTCCATACGAACCAGTAAGGTAATGAAGGGTCTGGTAGACCTGTCATGCTGAGAGGCTGAGAGCTGGAACTGTTCAGCACGGAGAAGAGAAGGCTCGGGGTGATCTTATCTATCTGATGGAAGTGTTTAAGGAGATGGAGCCAGACTCTTCAGCAGTGGCTAGTGGCATGACAAGAGGCAGTGGGCGTACACTGAATCAGGAAGTTCCATCTGCACACAATAGAACTTTTTTTTTACTATGAAGGTTGAACATTAGAGCAGGTTGCCCGCAGAGTTTGTAGAGTCTTCTGCTGTGGAGATACTCAAACATGACTGGACGCAGTCCTGGGCAGTCTTCTCTAGCTGACCCTGCTTTGTGCCTTGAGGTTGTGCTAGACGGTCTGCAGATAGTCTTCCAACTTCAACTGTTCTGTGAGTCTGTGAATTGAAGCCAGAATTTCTTTCTAATATAACTCAGTCTGTATCTCATGAGGGGAAGGCAGAGA
This sequence comes from Actenoides hombroni, assembly GCA_024336885.1. Taxonomy (NCBI): domain Eukaryota; kingdom Metazoa; phylum Chordata; class Aves; order Coraciiformes; family Alcedinidae; genus Actenoides; species Actenoides hombroni. The sequence goes on from WUAM01000341.1 coordinate 2,980,761, forward strand.
TCCAGAAGAGAAGCGTGGTGATCTGGGATTACCATCAAAGCTGCAAGTCAAAGCTCTGGTCTGATGTAAGTAAGCATTTTATGCAAGTAACAACATTTCTTTTCTCCCCTTTACCCCAGCTCCTTTGGGTGTCTACATCATTAGGTCCTTTATGCTAAGGTGCAAAACACTTCACTAGTCAAACTGCTTAAAAGGTCCATTGATGTGGAAATCTGTGCAGAGAGGCACCACATCATGTCATTGCAAAGGAAAGGTCGATGAAAGCTAGCAGGTCACATGGTGGTGAAGAGGCCAACAGGAGCACCCTCCTATAAACACTTTGCATCTGGGTCTGAGGAGTCCACCAGGAAAGGTGGCAGCTGAGAAAAAGATGCAGTTAGAGGAATTTTCCTGTCAGGCTGCTGACAGCCTGTCCATCTTTGGAGATGCACCCCAGCCCTGGCCTGCCTTCCTGTCCCTGGTTTCATGGAGTGTTGGAGGCAGCACTCATGTATTTCACAGAGACATGCTCAGCAGTGCAACTCTGCTTCGTCCTTATTCCTTTTCCAGACTAAAACCAAATTACTGAGGCTGATTCTTGTATGCCTGGGCTCTGGCATTTCTGGTGGCAGTCTTGATTTCCTGAGTGAGGGGGAACCTCATTGTTGCACATTTGAAATGCCTTGCCCTAGATGCCTTTTCTTTTTATAGCCTTGCCACATTTTTTGCTATCAGCATTTCCACTTCTAACTTCTTATCGGTCAAGTTCCTTCTTAATGAAAAAACCCAACCAACTCATCCTATCACAGGGCACCTCTGAAAAGAGACTGGCCCCTTCTACTTGACACCCACCCTTCAGATGTTTGTAAACATTAACAAGATCCCCTCTCAGTCTTCTCTTCTCCAGACAGAACAGCCCCAGGGCTCTCAGCCTTTCCTCCTAAGAGAGATGCTCCAGTCCCTTCATCACCCACAAAGCCTCCCTTGGCCTCTCTCTAGTATTTCCCTGTCCCTCTTGAACTGGGGAGCCCAGAACTGGACACAATACTCCAGATGTGGTCTCACTAGCGCAGAGTAGAGGGGGAGGAGAACCTGCCTCAACCTGCTGGACACACTCTTCTTTATGCACCCCAGGATACCATTGGCCTTGCTGGCCACAAGGGCACATTGCTGTCCCATGGATAACTTATTGTCCACCAGGACTCCAAGGTCCTTATCTATAGAGCTGCTTTCTAGCAGATCAACCCCTAACCTGTACTGGTGCATGGGGTTATTCCTCCCCCATTGTAGGACTCTACACTTATCCTTGTTGAACTTCATTAGGCTCCCCTTTGCCCAGCTCTCCAGTCTGTCCAGATCTCACTGGACGGCAACACAGTCTTCCGGTGTACCAGGCACTCCTCACAGTTTTATATCATCAGCAAGCTTGCTAAGGGTACACTCTATCCCTTCATCATAGTTATAATTAAGAGAACTACCTTTTCAAGTGCCCTGTTCTTTAATATTTACGTCCTTTTAAATGTTCATATTCCACAAGCACTCCCATTCAATTCAGTGTTATGAAGACTGCATTTGGCTTTTACTTCTGCTTAGCACAAAGGCATATTTATGCAAAGATAAAACAGATACTTTGCTTATATGTAAATAAAACCTGTAGGATCATTTAATTTATTACCATTACATTAGTGGTAAGCAAATCATGGCCCAAAGCAGACAGATACCAGATAGACTGGTGCTGGCCGTCAAGCAGATAGAGCTCTCCTATAGTGAGTCTAGCTAGAAATGACTGCAAAGCAGAGTAGTCAAAGTGCTGACCCTGCAATGTCTATTGAATGACTTCTGTAATGGGACAGGAACTCTTCCAGTACTACAGATGCTGAAGATTTCAGGGAGAACCTCTTCAACTACAACATAAAAAATAGCAATCCCCCTTCAAATACCTACCTTGCTGCATTCACAATACTCTCCCTCCTATTTGGCATCAAAGACAAAGCTGTTTATTAATCATGCTATACTTCCCTCTCTTGGCATGAAGGCTCCTGCAGAAGCTGCGTTGTGACTGTAGCTGTGTCTAAATAGTATGTTACAGGCAGATGGAGGCTTGGTTAACTCGTATTCTGGGTCAGTATGGGGCTGCCCTCCTGTTGGGCAAAAATGGTTAAGAACAGTGCCAAGTGTGACCAATGAGCCCTCCCTGGGATGAAATGCTCTGAACTACTGAGGTGGGAAAGTGGTCTTTGGTTGGTGCAAAATATGGCACAATGAGCCCACATCTGCTTGGAAGAAAAGAAGAAATACCTCATATATAGACTGAGTAATGATGAAATTGATGTGGCTAGAGGAGCTTAAAGTCATCCCAAGCAACTTATTCCACAGATCCCAATCTGAAATAGATGAACTTTAGATAAAGTCTTCACCTAATTTTGCTCATAAAATATTTTTCACTTTGTATACATAAATAAAAAGTACAAATTGAATGTTTTGTTATGTCATTTTGCAATAACATAATTGCAATTTCAAGAAACATGAAAATTGCACATTGATACTTAGAATTAATTCACTCAAAAGTATTAGTGGAAAGCAGCATTAGCACAGCAAGAGTGAGAAATACTGAGGGTAGAAGTGGAAAAAAGTCTGTATTGGGGGTGGAATTTGGCTGACTGCTTTGCAGCAGCTTTGTAAGCTATTCATGACTGAGACAGCATTTAATTCAGTGTTTGAATACCTCCTGGCACAACAAGGTCCAAATATTTAAGCCTAAGAAGTAGCAGCTGTGTTTTTAAAAGTACTAGGGTAGTAAAAGCAATAAAAGATGGCTAAAACACCTTTTAATTGCGATCTTACATCTTCATAAAAGATGCAGAGTAACTTTTTCTTTTGCAAAATGTTTTCAGAGAATTACTATATTATTTTTATTTTAACAAGTACAGAAATTTGAAGGCCAGGTGGAGAGGTGTAATAAGAGCAATGTGGGAGACACAGGCCAAACAGGGACAAATATCTCTAGAATTTGCTGGCTGTTTCATCTGCAGGAAAGAGGCAGGCTGATAGCAGCTGACAGGGTCCAAAGCTCAAGGCCGCGGTATGTGACTGTCCCAGGAGCCAAAATGTTCTTTGACATGTCTGGCAAAAAATGTCCATCATTATTATGATCTCCTGCATAGCACAGATCATGGAACTTCAAATAACAATCCCAGGGTAAGACACAGTGTCTTTTAAAATTGGACCTATTCTTGATTTAAAGAGGGTGACTGAGAAGGTATTGTATCCTTTGGTAGTCTGTTCCAGTGGTTAACTATTCTCGCTGTCAAAAATGCATGTAATTTTTTCTTGTTTGGATGTATGCTAATTTCCAACAAGTGTTTGGTTTTGATTGTGCAATTAAAAAACTGTGGAGAAATCTACAAGGCACTTTAGATGGACAGAAATTCTGAAATACTTCTTTATTATAAATCTTCGTAATGGTATCATTATAATAAAACTGATTTTCACCTCTCCCTTTAGCTGGATTGTAAAGATTTTTGAAGGGATTTGACACTTTAAAGCTATAACTAGGAAGTAAAGTTGTAAGCCATTTTTATTTGTATAAAACATAGATATTTTAATTGGGGAAAACACTTTAAGGTAGTAGTTTATTACCAGCTTAACTATTATAAGGCCATGGCTTTTGTCAATCAAAATGGGACTGCACTGTGAGATAAAGCATTCTGAGCCAGCCCCTAAATAAATCTAGTCTTAGAGTCTCACTTCTGAAAGAAAAAAATGGTGAAAAAATGTAGTTATAACAAGTTAAGACCTATGTGTTGTTGCTGCACTAAGTAGAGAGTCATGGTACACACCTGACCCATTTCTCTATGGCCCACGATACCCTTTCCCCACACCCATGACCCTACAGCACATCTCTGGCCATCTGAGAGCATGCTCTGTGAGCTCCTGGCAGTGATGCTGCTGCCTTCCAGCACACGCTGCACACAGCCTGTGGCACTGCATGCAGCTGCATCTGACTTTAGGAAAAGCAGCAGCTGATACGGACACTCCTTAAGGGTCAGAAGTAGGAGCGAAGATCAGCCATGTGTGGTAGTGGTGGTAGAACCTGAACACAACTGGAGTACTGTGGGACCATGTGATGGGAAGTACATTTGCTGCCAGTGGCACTGCATGGGATAGCAGTGCTGTCGTATCAGCCTCCACCTTCCACAGCTTGCAGCTGGGGACATACTGAAGTTCATTGTGCTGTTTGATGTTTTTATTATTATGGCTTCTCTCATCAAATACCAGCCTTATGTTCTCAAGTGTACATCCTAGTGTATATCCTCAAGTGTATTTCCTATCTCACATGAAAGGTCTGTGTGTATTTCCTTTGCTCTTCACACGCATTGTTAGTAATGAGAGCTTGCAACATTTCAAAAGAAAGCAGAACTCTGTGAATGCAGCAGAATATTCCTTTCTGGTTTAAAACCAGTTCTGGACATACAGGACATGCAGTTTGGACTAAATATAGTTTGCCCTTCTTGTCTCTTTTCTTGTAGTTGCTCAAGAGGTAGCAGGGAAACAACCAGCAGAATGGGAATCAAAAGTCTACTTGGGTAGATGCACTTTTTAGTTTCTTAAGCTCCCTTGACAGCTTAGATGTACTGCAGCACAAGCTCTTCCACTAAGTCACTGGGTCAAGATAAGACTTTAAGCTGGACAGTGGGAAAAAATGATAGGCGAACTCGCAAGTGCAGTGCCAGGAAAGAGACATAACATCTGGCAGGGTTGTGAAGGTGCCATGTGATTTTGTGTGGTTGGCTGAAATAGAATATGGGCCAGGCATCTTTGATGGGCACAGAAGGTGATTTTGGAATTAGTAGTTGCAGTGTCTCACATATGATGTAGTCACACAGTAGTCAACAGGGCACTGTGGGTCATGACATGGCACACTATTTCCACCTGCAGTGTTTGTACTAAAAGGTCCACTGCTGTTCTCACATCTGTGTAAATCAAGATCCTCCCCAAGAGTTAGAATGTTGACTTGTATAAAATGAGGACAAATAAGATCATGTAGTGACTAGTAATTGTAAAATTTTTGAATTATTACACTTTACACTAAGACATAACAGTATAAATTGAAGTTTACATCACTGTTTTCAAAGCAGTTTGATCTTAGATAGTAGTAATTGGTACTAATTCCACAGTAACCCAAGCTAAATGTTAATGAGGTTTACAGATGGTTTGTTTAAATGTTATTTTTTCATTTATTTTCATTTTTATTTCAGAAATTATTGTTGCATCCTGTAGCACTCAGAAACTTATTTTATAAAAGTATTATCTTGTTACTGTGAGATGTGCTTGTGAGTCACTCTGCAGTGAGAAAAACAATGCTATATTTGTCAGCCCAGCAACACTGATGTAGCTATAGACCAGAGCTGTGTCCCAGGCACTGCATGAATCTTTAACAAGGCTATCAGTACTCCACCTAGGTGCTACAGTTATGGTCACATTAGGAATAACAGCTAAAATTGTACAGATATGTGGCTTCCAAATCATTATTGCTGGTGATTATTTACTAGATTTAGCAGAAAGAACACAAACTGAATTTTAAATGTCCAACACAGCCAAGCTGAGTTGTCAGTGAAAAAGAAAATTGCCCTTGAGCTTGTAAGATGAACACATAATTTTCATTCATCTAGTGACCAGCCCAATTATTTAAATTCTACATTTTAAAATAGCATATGTGCGCCTATAGTTGCAAATGGTAAAATAAAGAATGTAAGAAGAAATGACAAGTTTTTTAGGTCTCATATATTACTTTCACAGTCTCACTACCATTAGCCTCACTCCTTTTTAGTCCACCACACCACAGAAGCCAGTTAGACAAAGTGAGTAAGTGAGTTCTCCATCATTCACTCCTTTATGTTATTGTGAGGATCAATAAATGCCCATTCAAAGGAACTGAGGTTAAGCTACTCATTAATCCTTCCTCCCAGAGATTCTAAAATATGATTTGCTTTCCTTTGTCAACACCTTTAAGGCATGCAAAATGCAGTTTATGGAAAGTGGGAATAAGACAGAAAAGAACTTGAAGGAAGATTAAACAAGTATTTTTATGGGAAAAGCTCAGAATTCATTGAACAGGTCCTTTTGCAGTCTGTGTTTGGGCCACTTGTAGCACTTTCTTTCTTGGCAATTTTTTTTCTCAAGGACCAGATTTCCCTCTGTGCTCCGGTTTTTTATTTTCAAAGATTTTTTGTTGCTTCACAGACAAAAAAGTGTGTCCTTGAATGTGAATGGCATTTGACAACATTTTTGAAATAATAAACTTGGAATATAGATGAAGGAATGTTGAATGCATCAGACCAAATTCAATAAAGCTGCTCAGAACAGCTCAGAATGGCTTTGTTTATGCATTCTAGTATTTTTTCACTCTATAGTTTTTATCTTTTTTTAGCTGTCTGTTCAGTAAAGATGGAATTAGACTCTAAGGTCCTTGAAATACTGAGGCATAGAGCAACTGTAGCAACTTTTTGCCACCTGTAACCAAAATGTTTTACCTTGTGATACATATTGCAATCCATTTATGCTTTCCCACCCAGTCTTGCAGCAGCAGGTCCTCCAGCTGTTTGAACAGTACTGTACAGACTGGTTATCAGGAAGGTCCGCTCCTATTTGATTTTGTGTTTATTTTGGCAAAACCCCTAGAGTTAATGTTTGTTACTCTGAAAGTGTTTAAAAATTTTCTTGGGAGTGAACCATTCAAGGTATACCCAAACAGATAGATATCTGTGCTGGAATACAACTGTCTTGAAGACAGAATAAGTACATATGCCAGAGTTAATAACCTGCCTTGGAATATGAATAAAGCAGATCTGATTTGGTTTGCACTCAGATGTGACATAAATTGTCACTCAGACCAGGGTCCACCTGGAATGCCAGAAAAATGACTGAGTTGCTAACTGAACCCAGCTGACCACAGAAAAGTGTGATCCAGTATGAAGAGAGGAAGGAAGAATGCAGGTTGGGCTGCAGGGAGAAGGCAACCTGCCTTTCCAGAAGCAATTTGCTCTAAAATCAGTTGTCAGCATGCTTCCCAACAATCTAGTATGAAGTGATTTAATGCAATATAAACTAAACTTTTAAAAATAAATGCACAAAAGGCCTTGGTGACAAATTATTTTACTTTTCTTGATATTTATTTTTTTAAAGCCTTAAGTATTCCAGTTTTTCTAGAGATAGAATTTCTCTACAGAAAGAATTTCTCCAGAAGCAGACTTATTTTATGTTTTATTTCTGTGGAAAGTTGGTGAATTTATATGAAAGTCTAGTCACATACCCTGCATGAGTGATAGAGAAGTATGTAAAGAGCATCCTGTCTAGATAATTCATTGCAGTACCAATCCTATTCTATAATGTTAATGGGATACTGTACAAGACTACAGCTGTATAGGAAACCACTCTTAAATCCATTTGTCTCCTTTCCATCACAGCCACAAGAAGAGGAAGACAATGGCAGGATGGATTTTGTGTCTATTCAGTTACATTTTGTACACAAAGAGAATACAAATATATTGTTAGTTCTGCTCTTTATTAATTGCCTCACTGCCTATTGACTCAAGATCAGGTGGTATATTTTTCAAAAGCATTAATAACCTTTTTGTGTTCTAGGCCAATTTTCCTCAGTCCTTTCAGGATAATGATGCCTTATTTCAAGTCAATATTACAACCACCCTTACAACATTTATTGTAGAATAAGAGTAAGAAGTGTTTACAAATGGTAACAGCAATGAGCTTACTTACCTTAGTGTGTATTTTGAAAGAATGATTCCATCCATGTCTAAAAAACAAGTATAAATTACATACCTGGGGCCTCTGTACCCTGACTGCCTCTATCTGGGACGTGACTCACTTGTGCCTTAAGAGGTACCCAGCTTTCCTACCCACACAGGATACCAAGACAGATGCCATGTACCCAGATTTTGTGCACATTGAGATGAAAAAAAAAAGAGATTTGCACCCAGACTGGTGAGCTAGAAGTGCTACACAGTCCGGAGTTTTGGTTTTACCCAGAAAACACTGGTCTTTTAAAGCTAAATTCCTATGAGGACTGAAATAGCATGGAAGGGTCACTTGTGGTGTTTGAGAGGCGCAGATCTGAGGTCCCTTGATGGTTTTGACATCCTGAGGATTATTCTGGGACTTCTTTTCTTTGACATGGATTCTACTTAGATCTTCTACTTTTTGCAAACTTACTAATTTTGCAGTCACAATGTATCACAGGGTAATTATGATCCAGCACTGCTGCTCCAGGCATCTGGTGGCTGCTAGCTGAGGATGCATCTGATGTCTGATTTTGCAGTTCTCTCCCTACTTACTGAGCCCATCATTTTCTTTGGAAACCACACATACATGGAGGTTCAGTCATGATTGCAGTGCATTATTGCTTTGCACCTCAGGCTTCAACTACCCTTTTGATTTTGTGGAACCTCATAAATTCTCTTCCTCCAGGCCAACATTTCTGGCACCAATTCACTGCAGTCACGTTGGCAAGCCAAAATCTCTTTCTACATGTGAATCCTTCTCTCCTTGAAGCCATTACAGGGCAGTTCAGTCACCTGCCAGCCTTTTAAAAGTGCAGTAGCATTAATTCAACACAAAAGCATATTGTAGAAGTAACAGCATTCCTTATCTCAAATGGGCAGCCTGTGCTTGAGGCTGTATTAAAACTTGGATAAAATCGCTGAGACTAGAGGCACTTTGCTGCCTGTCCAAGAAAGCAGTTGGGTCCAGCTGGGCTTACTGGTTTTGTTCATGTTTCTGGACTTCTCTGATTCCCACAGAGCTAGGAAGGTGCTCTGTCCTGTGACTGTGCATTCAACAAAACTATCCAGGCTGGGTGAACTGTTGGTCCTGAGATGTTTCCTGTGTCCTAGTAGTACTGGGCCCTAATTAAAAGTGTCCTTGCAGGGTAAGTATGAAGTACTGTGGAGCATGAGAAAGGTTAGTGGAGCAACATGGAATCAGTTCAGGTCCTACGTCACCAGAGAAAATAAACATGGTAGGAGCCAGCTTGATTCCACAGGGACCAGCTGAGTGTTGCTGTCACATTTCTAACTGTTTCCAGCTCTGAAAGTGCTGAACAGGTTTGCTCATTCTCCATGAAGCCAGCTGGGTTTGTTTGTTCCATCTCTGAGCCATATGGAAAGCAAACAAAACCTCCCAAACTCACGAACCAGGGCTGGGAAGGAATGTTTTCCCACACTTGATGGGCCTACACTGCCACCTGCATCTGGGGCATGGACAACTCACAGCCCAAATCATACAATCATGGATATAAATATCTTAAAAGAATTTATAAAATAACATAATTTATTAAGTTATCTCTTATCTTTTATGTCTTGATAGGTCCAAAAGACTTCAGGTTATGACTGCATGACCTGTCTCAGTCTCATGTTTGCTAGTTTTAGATAGCATATCTGTGAGGCAGAATACAATTTAATGTTTCTAGGCCTTCAGCTAGGTAAATGTAGGTGCTTCCTCTTCAGAAAGGTGAGTTTCTGTGTCCTTTCAAAACGTTTGCTATCATTTGTATTTAGCTGCTGGGGATTTACCTTTATTTACCTCCTGCTGCCTTTAGAAACTGCAGTTAAGTGCTCCTTGTTGTGAGCACTCGGGGTGTTAGAATTTGCAAGTCTCTAAAGGTACGTTTGTAATGCTGTGCTCATGGTGTGTTTAAGTAGTCCTGGATTCTATAACACAGGTTTCATGCATATTCAGGAACATTTCACCCAGGCATTCATGTACTTCAAATGTCTGCTTTAAATTGGAAATACAACTCATGGGGTGTGGCTGTGAAGGTAATTCCAGTTTTTATCAAGTCAGGTGTTTAGTTTAGCACTCTATTGCTCTCTGTAAGGGAAACCTAATACAGCACCGTGTAAAACAAATTCAGATATGGTGGGAAAGTATATCAGTGTTCCCAGGATAAGGAGAAGTACAGTTTCACGTGCAGTGTTTGTATTCAGATTTATTTTCTGCCCATGAAATAGCAGTAGGTCAAAAGACAGATAAAATCACTTGAAGTGGATAAGTCACAGCTCCTTCATGATTGTTATCTGCTGTGTGGAAACACCACCTAAATTTCATGGTATAATGTTACATTATTATAGTGGTTTTGCATGAAAATTGTGCTGCACTATACTGAATAAAAATACTGAAAATATCCCTTATTGAATTTCTTGCTCACTGTAACTAGTACGCATTGAAGAATGGAGTACCAAAAAATAAAATAGAATCATATGATATGGAAAGCTGCTTTTCTGTTTGCTATTATAAAATGTATTATTCCAGTAGAGTTTGTGTAGTTGCCATGTCATAGAGTGACACATTTTGGAAAATATGAAGTACGCTGGAGTTTGTATTATGTTTCTAAAGGATTTTAGAAAAGAAAAATAAAAGTAAATGTATGGGGTTTTTTTTCTGTTATGTGATAGGCTTTTTCACATTAGCTGATAGAAACATTTGGAAGTAAAGGGGGGAAAAACCACCCCAAATTATTATTTTTATTTGTCAGTAATGTTTAAAGATCTTTGTATTAATTAGGCTAGTAGAAGCTTTATCATGACATATTTTCTATATCCAAAAGGCCTCCAGAATATTTCAAGTCATAATGCAACAGAATAAGAAACTGGACAATAAAATATAAATACAGTATGTACAGATGAAACAGTAATATTCACAAATAGAGGGGATGTAAAAATCACCATAAAGCATGTTTAACCTCGTTCCAAGGAAAGACTCACAAATGGTGATTTCATTAGTGAGTTATGGGGGTTTCCACGTGAGTGAGGAAATCACATGTAATAGTTGCTCATTACATACCCTGTTTATTCATAGAGCATCTTTAGAAAAAGGTTTGTCCACAATTAGCGTGGGACGAGTAAAAAAACAAAAAGGCAAACAGAAGAACCCCCAAAACTTCAGTTTCTTTGGTTGTATGAGTTCTTTTCACTAAAATGAAAGTTTGTCAACGCAAAAGTAAGAAAACAAACCAACAACAAAAATCCCTAAAGCCCAATTCTTGTGATGTTTAGCAGATAAACAGAGCAAAAGTATGCTGATTTTAGAAGTTATTTGATAAGAACAAAAGCAACATTTCTGCATAATGTCTCTGCAAGCTTTTTCAGCATTAAGATTTCAACATCAAAGGTAGACATTTATGGCAGTAAGACACAGGTATGAATCTACAATATCCTTAGGTGGGTAAAACTGAAAAAAATCCCTATTTTACATGTACTAAGAAATATTTTCCAATCAATAAAAGTAAATAAATAATTAGCTCTAGTATCACTTTGGAAATGAAGAACAAGACAAAGGTACAGAAATTCCTGGGAAGAGTTGGAGGTTGTGAAAACATCTCCCAGCTGTCCTCAAACTCTGCTGAGCAAGGACTGCTGAACATCAATAACACAAATGCTGAGTTCACAAATAACAAGATGCTGTGAGCTACTTCCTTAGACTACTCTCATCTGGTTAACACCTAGCATCTGAGGTTGATTTCCCCCACCTATGTTTAGTGGGAATATTTAGAAACAAAAAGGGGGAATCTTGATTTATTAATTTCTTTTTTACATTTCCATTCCATGGCATTTTTATGCCATGAAAAGTGCTAAATTAAACTAGCTCACTGTGGAAACTCGAAGTCTTTTAATAGGACAAAAAAGGAATATCAAGAACTGAATTAGCATTTTTGGTACAATTCAATGCAAGACACTATTCAAGAAACTGAGATTCTTTTTGGAAACATGGAGTTTTGAACATTGTTGATGTTCCATATTTCATTGTTCTAAGAATTTCTAAAAAATGTAAGGGTACCTTTTTAATATACGCTGAAGAAATTTTTCTCTGAATACAGTTTTCCTTTTACTAATAATATCTCTAAAATGAATATTTTCAAACAATTTTCACTGCATTAATATTTTGTTTTCCCTCAGTGTGAGTTCTAACAAAATCTATGGTGCTTTGATAATGTTGTTTAAACTTGAAATACAGAGAAAGCTTTCATAGTAACTCTCACATTATTCCCTCAACAGACAGCATAGCTTGGGCTAGCTTGCTCTAATCCTAATGGAGGGAAATGTTTTCTCTGTGTTGTCCCTCTTCTCGCATATCTGTCTTAAAAATAACAGCAGTAATGATGTGATATGCCAGTAATACTCATTAGGCCAGACCAGAGCAATTCATGCTGTGGATTCCATTTCTAGATATTGAAAATCAATCTAAAATTCTGACACTAAGTAACACTCACAATAGGATCATAATATTTGTGTCTGAAATGTCCCAACTAGAAGAACCAATATGACTCACCAGCTGACCCCCATCCTGATGGATAACATGCAAGCCTTTCTGGTCAGTGAAACAGATAATTCAGCTACCTGCTTCAGGGAGTGTGGCTGGCAGCTGACATTTCACATTGTCCAGGCATGGAAAACCAAAAACTTGATGAAGAAATTCATTCCTAAGTGAAAAAGCCAGAATGTGCTTGCTTTCTCTATGCCATTTTATATGAACAGTCTGGCACATTTTTTAAATTTTAGTGACATATTCTGCAATACAGCATGTACTACAGGGAAAGTAACAGCCTTCTTCATATACAATCGATACTGTACCAACTCGGTTCAAAGACAAGTCAGACTAACAATACTTTGAGATGGCTGGCACATTATGCATTCTGGAAATTCTAATTTTATGTAAATTTAGGAAATATATGCATGTGCCAGAGTTGCTCTTTGTTCATGCACTGTTTTAGCATGTCTAAGTAGGAGAGGCTGCCATACAACATGGGTTGCAAAACAGCAGATGGGGGTGATTTAGTCTCTAAGGAACTCTAATTTCCTCTGAAAAAGTACTCAGGTTTGTTATTTTATTACTATGGGGAAATATATATTTTAAAATATATTAACACTTAGTGCTTGTCTAGTTGCAAAATATTTCAGAATACCTTTAAGAAATAGTTCTCTGTGTGGACACTAATTCCTCTGTAGGAGTCCACTGTGAAAATGGATTAAGTTAAACTGGAAAAAAACCCTGAAGTCTTAATGTTGAAGAGCATCTACATAGAGACTTAGAGCATAGCAGTTATTTTGCTTGAAATTCATGCCCTGACATATTTTGTTGTAACCTCCCCATACAGACAGACCTACTATTTATTACCTCCAGATGGAGTTATGAAATGCTACTATTTCTTTCTGCATTTACTGATAAGATTCTACACTGAAGACTGATTAGGAGTGACAAAACTTTGCAGCCGGAGGTTGAATAGCGCATCCCTGAAATACTCATTTTCTGCAGATTTAGAAAATAAATACATTTACAATAGTTTCCTCTTTGTTCTGCCACTGTTCTGGCATGTCAGATTAGTGGTAGATGCTACACAGCAGGAGCTACGAAATTCTGTCTGAAAAAGAGATGGAGTTTAGAGTTATTTTAGTCCCTGTCAAGACCAGAGTTCCCAAGCAAAGGGACACGGATTTAATACTGTTGTAATCAGGATATTTTAAACATTTAAAAGGTTCATGTTTGCATTGTCAGATTATTTGCTGGAGTTTCATACCCAAGCAAGTGTATGCATGTGGCAGGGGCATAGGAAGAAAGGAAGCTTGTATTTACTATGATCTTTTACATTACTTCAGCAAAAAAAAAAAAAAAAAGGATCTGCGGATGTCAGATTGATATTCTTGAAATCCTCATTTTGGTTGCCACCCCTCAGGTATAAAATGCAAAGATGGCTCTAAGTCTTGGCAGTAAGATGAAGTCAGTGTACGCAGGGCTTGATTCACCACTCATCTGATTTTGTGCAAAAGTTCCCACTGGTTTTAACTGTACAGAATCAGGATACTTATGACAAATCTATGGTGTTTGGGAGAAGTGTGATTAGATTAGGGTGTCTACTACCTATGACTTTTCTAGACTGCCAAGGTAAATTTGCTGTCAAAATACTATGTTCTACTGAAAATCCATGATTTGTCGTATTCAACTTGGATCTTTTGAACATGTAATTATGTAGCAAGAATCTGTTGCATTTCTTTGAAAATACTGGTTGTAGTGAAAAAAAAAAAAAAAAGCTGAAGTACTGTCCATGAAACAACCACAAAACTGTCTATACTGATGATGTCTATACTTAGTGATTAACAGGCTGGCATGGGTTGGCAAAGTTCCCCTGCTAAGCATTTATTGGACTTCGGAGTTTGAATCCATATATTCCCTTGAACAATTTTTAGCTCCATTTACTCAGAGCAGCCTTATAGGATTGCCCTTTTCCTTGGCCTCTGGCTTATACCTAAGCCTAGAGTGCCTACAAGGCACATCATCTTCAAAATGAAAACCAAATATACAACAGGCTGAGGCCTTGGGAGCAGACTTGCTAGGTTTCCTGGGTGACAAAAGCATTTCCTCATCAGAATAACCCTTTCATGGAGGTTCAAGTAAATATGTCTTTCAGGAAACTCATTTTACTTTATCAGTACACATTTCAAACAAGTCACCTCATTTTACTGCTTGGCAATTATGGGAGTATACAGGACCATTTTTATCTTTCTTTTTATAAGCATGTGTGTATTAGCAGAATCCTGATCTCAGATTTTACATTCTGGTGGATGCAAAGGACCCAGCTACCCTTATACTGTTCAGCTATGAATAAATAAGTAAACATACACTGGATCAGATAGAGAGAGAGATTCAATTTGCATGCTGGGATATGGAGGTCTCTTCATTTTTAGTTTTTATTGGAGAGGATTTTGTTGCATCCTATCTGTCACTCCTTATAAATCATATCACAAATTTGAAATCTGAAGCTTGCTGTTGTTGGCATTTGAGCCTAATGTCAAAATGCTATTGGTGCTTCACCTGTGCAGTTGGCAATCTATATTGAATGTTCTTGAAACAGACATTTTGGTAGACTGACCTTTTTCATGCAGAGCAATCTCAGTTCAGAAGCATAGGTAACCCAAATATTGTTAACATTCACTAGCCCACTTCCTCACTCATGAGGTGAGAGTTATGAGTAGTAGGTATTCAATTGCCAGTGGGAGAAAAATGGAACAGCCTGTCTGCCCTTTCACAATCCAACAGACTTGGGCCCCTAAAGAAAGAAGTTCAGAAGCCTTACTAGTCCAGCACCAGCAACCCATACATCTGCCCCATAAGGAAAAGCACCATCTATCTGATGACTGTTTCATTAACTACATCTTCCATGACACTTATAATGCTAGTTTTACATAGCAGATTATATTTTCATATTTTCACAATTCAGATGGTTTTGGATCCAGTCTTGAGTCTAAACCTGTAAGTTTACCAGTGTGTAACTTCACTATGTAGCTTTGTGTAACTAAATATTTTCAACAAGTTCAATGGATCTGAGCTTCACGTGATCCGTATAGGCCCTGGAGATCATGACATCTGACTTTTCAGAATGTGTAAATTGTATATATATATAAAACTCCAAAGTATATCCTAAAGCATAGATGCAAGTTAAGAAGCTAGTATATTTCTATGACTGAAGCAATATAAGTATATATCAATAATCTTTACATGTTTATAAATTAGTTTCATTCAAATTAGTAATAAGTATTTCCATAGTGGAATAGTGAATATAAAATAATTATAATTTTATCTCAGCACTTATTTACATCTTGCATTAGTTGTTTATTTTTTTTTTTCTTTGCATTTAATTTTCCCCATGTATTACAATTACATTCTAGCACTTTGTTCCTTCAGGCTACTTCTAAGGCTCATCTCTTCCCTTTCCTTGATACAGATACCAAGGATGTATTCTTCACTCACAAAAGTCAATGCTGTTTTTGACTTTGATATTTCGGCTCTTGTGGCCGTACCCAGCCTCAAAGATTGACACATTTACTACATATCCTATTGATGCAATAAAAGGAATGGGGTTTTTTTAATGTTTGCATTTAAAATTGCATTGTATGTTAGGGTTCAGCTGAGGTTTTAAGCTGTGTTTATACATGTAAATACTCAAATTTTGAGTAGTTGGACTGTGTGAGAATTTTTGCACCGAGCATCAAAACATGCTGTATTCAATCTCTGCTTGTCTCCTCAGATGAAAATTGCAGAGGGGGTGATGAGGATGTGTGGGTGTAATTGTATAATTAGGCACATACTGCTGTATTTTAGCACATACTGTCCCCTGCTGGGAGTAATCATATTACTGGTTAATCTTTAAGTGAAAGTGTGTTCATCCTTCCACCTACCATTCAAAACGGTAAGCTGGAAAGGCTTCCTTTGCCTTTCTCTCTCAGAGAAAAATCTATCCCTTGAACACCATGATGCCAAGAATGTAAGCATTTCTATTTGCTGAGTATTTCAGCCCATCAGATGGGATTGCTGTACACAGCATGCAGTTGAAGGCACTGCAGAGGCTACCATGTGAGAGGAATGGCATAGTTTAACGTTTCCATGGGAGGGGCTTCCATGTGCCCATCAGCATATCTGACATTCAGATTGGTTGCCACAGGGAAAGCCTTCTCATAGTGTTAGGGATTGCCTGCTGGCTTCCAGACACAATTTTCTCTGAGCTCCAGAACCATTTTATTTTTCCAGAAGATGTCAAATGGAAAAGAGTATTCTCTCTAGCAATTCCCTGGATTATTGTGAAAATGATACATGAACATTTACATTCCCCTCATCTTCTTCTAGAGGACAAAGCCTTCCCTCCCCACTACAATGTAAAGCAGCAGATGATCAGTGGAAAGCAAAGATCTGGGGCATGAGGACAGCCTGGCTTGCATGGCCTGGGTTCTGACAAACATAACGGGACTTCTGGCCTGACCATGACTACATGCCCATCTCAGGTCACTGGAACTTTCTGGTTGATGGTCTCCAAGGTTATTTGAGTGACCCTGCTCGCAGCAACTGCACACCAATGCAGTTCTTTGGTGAACAGCAGGATCAGCATCATTAATACAAAGCTGATGCTGGTGGGAGTCAGAGGCTTTTGTTTGCTTAGGACAGAATGGTGGCATTTCTTCTGGAGCACCTGGCTATTCAGTTTAGAATAGCTCTTTTGGTGCAGCTTTGCTAGACTGCATGGATTTGTTTATGCTCCTCTTTTTCCTCTTTAAAATTTGACTCATAAATTCTTGCTGTTCATTTCTACCTGGCAGTGATGAGATAAGGAGTTTCAGGAACTGTGAAGCCCCATACATCCTTCATCAACAAATCTGCTGTTCTGAAGACTGAATTTCAGACATTTGTGTGGCATTTTCTATAAAATTTAACAGTGCATCACATATGATGACTGTCTGGTGAAGGTCTTAACAAAAGTATGCAGATCTTGACAATTATGCAGCCTGTGTGTGACTTTCAGAAACCAAACCCAGTTTTTGTTAGCTGCATTTTATGATGATACCCCTCTGTTCGTTAATTACCATTTTGTTTTATCTTTCTCAGCAGCTGTTTGCCTTCCCTTTTAGAGGGTAGACTGTATCACAGACTCAATGTGTTACCAAATATTTATTTGTCTTGGAGCCTCAGAACTGACTGTTTTGGCTAAGAAAATTTTTCACTGTGCACCAGTGTTCAGTTTTTTTTCATCACATTGTGTAGATAACATTAGTAAAGCTGTAAAATAGTGTGTGAGTAGGAATCCCCAGTATTATTTGTTCTGTTATTTAAAAATATAATAATAAATAGAAAATCTGAATTATCTATTGCACATAGAAATTGATATACAGTATCAGCCATGGAACATGTTGGCTTGTTATATGGACTTTATGTGAGTCCATTATTAGAGGATGCACATGCTTTTTTTGTTATACAGTAGTAACTTTAATAATATAAACTGTAATTAAATGAGAATTGTAAGAGAGAAAATTTTCTAACTCAGAACAAACTTAACTTCTGGGACATTGTCATTTTAATGTGTTTTTTCTCTGTCCTTAATGACTCATCTCTAGTGATTCTTCACACATTCCATTTTAAAATTATTAGTTTCCTGTTAAAACAGAAACTGAAAAGGAAATGAAAATAGGGGGAAAATTCAAATTAAGTGCCACATATGCATGTGAAAATGGTGCACTATAAGACCCTGTCCATATGTCAAGTATTAGACAAAATCTCCATTCAAAACCCATTGATTTATTTAATTAAAAATCCTTCAACAATTTTTTCCTATCTCTAAAATATTAAGATTTATAGAAAGGGTTTCAGCATCCAGCAGGTTCACAGGAGAAACTTGAACCATAAGAAAACTGCTTAGCAGAACTGACAGCTTCACTCCTGTGTCCTTCCTTAACTTCCTGGTTCTTACTCGTCTTCAGCTCTCATAAAAAAGGTATGAGATAGAAGTGTTATTTTTCAAACTAAGTATGTAACAGTCACATACATACAAAAAAGTGATCTTTGTCGAATATGGGGCACATCCATGTGGAAGGTGAGACCAGACTGAGGTCCTGTCCCTGCTCCAAGCTGCTGGATTGGGGCTGGATTCAGGCTGGAATCTGTATAGCCACACAGAGGTGACACTCTCCCCATGATAATATGCTGAGAGGTTATGTTGGTGCACATTGGGGTTTTTTGTTTGTTTGTTTTTTAGTTTTTGTTTTGTTTTGATTTGGTTTTTGGTTTTGTTTTGTTTTTGTTGTTGTTTGCTTTGGGTTTTTTACTTGGTTGGGTTTTTTGTTTGTTTTTTGTTGGTTTTGTTTTGTTTTGCTTGGTCGGTGTTTTTTTCTGTTTTATGTTCTCCTGGAGTTGGCTCATTCTAGAAAAAAAGGTGAAGTTTCACTGTAAAATACCCTAGACCGTAATGCTTAAGGTATCCTCCAGGAAAGTAGGAGATGCATTTTCGAGTTTCTTCATCAGCTGGGAAAGCTCAGCATGTTTGGTGCCCGAGGAACATCACCGTTGAAAGTAAAGTACATCAATGACACCTCTAAAACAAACCCCAAGCTCCTGTATCCCCACTAACCGTCTTGCTTGGACATGAGTTTTGTTTTAACAGAATTATGTCGTTTGGGTTATAAATCTTATGACTTTTATACAGAACTATCCTATATTCCTGCAGTCTGCAGACATGGTACCATGACTTTCATCCTTCCCAGAGTAGTCCCTAATGTACAATACAGATCTACTCCAGGGTCCTTACATGCCTACAAAATGAGTTTTTAACACAATTGGAGTTTTGAGAATGTAAGTTTGAATTTAGGGTATAAAATTCAAATTCACCACAGTGGACACCTATATTTTTTTTTTGTAATAACAAGCTGAAATAAGGCATAAAGCATTTAGGGAAACTTAGCTGTATTTCTGGTTAATAGAGAAAAATTACATCATTTCCTTCATAAACAAGATATATTTAGGATTCATTAATTTTAAAATACACTGAGCAAAAGAAATATACTTCACTGGACTTGAAAGTCACTATGAAGAAAAACAGGCTGTGGGAAGCTAGAAAACGCATGTGTTACCTTTTTGTGAAATAAAATGCTCAAAGGATTTTTCAAAGGTACTTTCAGAAGCTCGCTACTTAGCTGTCACTTGTGACTTTAAAGTTCTTCCCTCATGATGAGCAGTTGCCTGCAGGAGAGCCAAGGGACCAGGTCGCCCTCCACTCTAATGAGCATGGTGGGAGCACGTGCCTGGGGTTTAGGCAGAGGACAGGAGAGACAGAACGAGGTGAGTCACTTCTCATCCCAGCTGCCTAACCTCTTTATTTTTATTAGAACCATTTTTCAAGTGAAAATGTCCATGTGAGAAAGCCATCACAAGCAGTGGCCAGGCTTTGGCTGGTCACTAACAAGAGGAGCATTGCCACTCTTCTCTCCTGCTTGGCTTCCCCTGTTGCAGTCAGAGCTTAAAGAAAGACTGTGCTTTTATATACCTATTCTGAACCTACAGCTTTTTGAAGAAAAATTGCCAACATAAAATAATAGAAAAAAAAGTGTTATCTTTGCAGCATTTCCCATTCCATTTAAACTAGACTAGAAGGCAGGAAAAATAAGTAGCTAGTTGTAGGAGAGGTGTCATGCCAGCACCACTCTCTTGTTGCTCTTACTGAAGGAAAGGTTTTCATTGAGAAATGAATGTTTAGACTTTTCACTGCAACACCTCTCAAATGTAATGTTACACTAAATAATAATATTGATGTTGTTTTCCTAAGCACTGTATTGGTTAGTACAGTGACATTTATGTAATTAAACATGCAGATGGCTGTTTTAAATTAAGTTTTAAAACATTTTGAGTTGCAGTAATTAAACTAAATTCGCTATGTAAATAATATCAAGCCATTTTTACAAGATGATTATTCTGATATAGAAACAGTATGTGCTGTATTTTTTTTCTCTCTCATTCTTAATACAACAACATGCAGCAGTGGCAAAATTAGAGAATGCACTGGTTTTCTTCCCATGCCATGTGTATGGCAGAGGTTGATGAAATCTGGAAACAGTTGAGATTGTTGGAAAATACTCTTAACTTTGCTCTCATGTTCATGATGATCTTAGTCATTGGCAGCAGAAATAAATCATGTTATTTGAATCAGCTTATTATATTTACATACAGGTCAATAAAGATTCACGGAAGTATTGAATGGCTCTCAGAGCAACTGGAGTTTTTTTAGTGGTTTGGATAAGCATATGTTTATATAAACCACCTGGTTTAGTCAAACCTCTTTGTTATTCATATTAGAACAGAGACTATAAAAGTATGGTTTTCCATGGGGTAATTTATCACTTCTGCCCCTTTTCAGAGCCGAATAGAAAAGACTCACCATGCTGTGTGATGTGGTGGGTTAAAAACCAACACTATTATTTACCTTAATAAAGATTTCTGCCTACACTTGTTTCCTGGGTGAGCAGTTATTTCAAGACAGTCTTCAGTCATCTCTTAAATAACAATACATACAGAAATAGTCACTGGATTTAAAATGAATGCTTATAGGCGAGAAGAATAACGTATTTGTGTACATAGGAATATGAGATCTTCTAAGAATGCAATCCTTCAACATGCTTCCAGTTCTAATTATTTGTTTTAAGGAAAGTCAACTAGACTTGCCCAAATTTAGTGTCTTAATTAAACTGAATAAACTGTCAGTGAATCAAGTGCTTTTTGGCTTGTACTGAGCTGGATGATTTAGGTCCTGCAGGGTGCAATGCTACCTTGCTTGGGGAGCTGAGTAATTATGTCTTGGCGAACACAGTATCACCCCTTATCTAACTTTATACAGGCTGACAAGTTAGCAGTTCCTGAAGAGAATGTTCTGCTGGGCTACGTTGTCTCACACGGTGGGTCAGGGTGCAGCTGCCGTTTTCTCTTTCTGTGGGGGTGGCTTGAAAGTAGTGGAACAAGGGTTTTACACCACATTGATTATATAATCCTTAATATAATGTCTCCAGGGGGGAAATAATTCTATGTAACAGGCATAAAACAAAGAGATAAATGTTAAAGTTTCTAATGAAAATGGAGGTATCAAGGACCCACTGAGGGTCTTTGTATTTATTTTCAGGCTACTGATTCATGGTACTTAGATAAATTATTTTTTAAAAAACGTATTTCTTAAAACGGCACAGTACAAATAATATATGTAGCATGGTGCCAAGGTTTGTCAAGTTGCTAAATTGAATCCATATTGATTTTGTATTAATCAAGTTCGTATAATTTAGTGATGCTGTACAGTAGGCCTTTATGAAAGAGTATTTATACCTAAGGTATGCACTGAGGCATTGAGGTGTGAGGCTGAATTTATGCTATTTAGCTTCACATACTCCTACAGATATAGTCTAGAGAGTCTTATTTTGATTTGGAATGTGAAACTATCAAAGATTAAGGAAATTTTCTGAAGTCACAATTCATAAAATGCTCATGCCTTTTGCCTACAACTCCAGTTATTTTAGGGTACAATAATAGCGCACATTTCTATTTTGTGCTGGAAACGTGCACATCGCCAATAAAATATCTAGACGAGAATAAAACTGTGATTTAAAGAATAATAACAAGCTTTAACAGATGGGAAAGTGGACACTAAACTCCATAAAAAACATGGTGTTACCATCATTTTACCAATTTGTCAAAATACTCTTGAATTCCTGTTCTCCAACATCCTTACAGAATTTCCAGCATGGTGTGTTCTGCAGATTTAACAAGCAACCTCTCTTTCCCATAATACAGGTCATTAATGAAAATACTGAAAAGCAACAGAGGACAGACTCCTGTGCAAACCCACTCCATGCATCTTTTCCTATTCTGACAGTGAACCACTAATAAATCCTCTCTGAGTACAGTTTTTCTCTCATCACATAGAAGTTTCCTAATGGCTATGTTTTCCTATCTTGCTTTTAAGATTATTATGTGAAGAAAGTTTCAAAAAAATGTACTAAAGTCAAGATATATGACATCCACTGTTTTCTGCTATGCACTGTTATTTTTTGCTGTCACACAGGGGGATTAGGATGGTTTGACTTTATTTGCTTCTGACAAATCCATACTGGTTGTTATAGATCTTAATTATTTTTAACTATTTACTCATAATTTGCTTGCTTTTTTTGTGCCTACAATTATTTTGGTCCTTGAAGGAAAATTGTCTGTTTTCTAACTAATTTTACAAATTCTTTTCCCCACTTTTTAGAGATGGTCACTACAGCTGTATTTTGTAGTCTTCTGGAGCTTCCCTTGGGGTCCAGAAGTTTCTGCAAATAGTAGCTCTACTATTGCTTCATCTGGTTCTCTCAAGTGCCTGAATTTTATTTGGTTGGATAATACTGAATTTATCCACATAATCACTAACTTGGCCTGTGGTGAGAGTAAATGCAATATTGCCCTAGGTTGCATCTCTGTCCAACTTATGGCATTTACTGTCCTCATAACAGGGATGTTAAAAGGAAATTTTTGTTTGCACTTCCAACAGTTCTTTATGTGGTCCAGTGTATTAGTTCCAGCCATAAATGAGGGTATACCTGTGCTATTAATCTGGACTGTAAACTGCAGTGACTGGGGTTAAGAGTACTGTCACTGTTTAGGGTCAGGGCAGCCCCTTAGACCTATAACAGACGCTCTCTGTTAACCCCCCTCCCTCCCCAAAGGGGAAGAG
>WUAM01000341.1:3003913-3020132 GCA_024336885.1 Actenoides hombroni
AGTTAATTAGAAGAACTGAGCTGAAAAGTAAAATCACTGAACAGAATTAGTTCTGTTCTCACTCAAACCAGGACAAGTACACATCTGTTTCTTTCCTTGCTAGTATGGGGTGGTAACTTTTGGCAAAAGTGCTGTCAGGCAGTCTGGGGGAAACACGAATGTAGCTGATGTAGGTGCTTGCTTCAGCCCATGGGACAGAATCCCATGAAGCTGAATTGGAGGATCCAAGTGGACAGGTGATCTGTGGGCCAGCCTTTCCCACATACCAACATCAGAGCCCTAGGAAAGATGCACTTAGATTAGCAGAAGGAGTTTTTATGTTGAAACTCTATGCAGGATGTAACAGGAGAAATAGCTTTTTTTTTTTTTTTTAATGTCTTTGCAGGCCCACTCATTTCAGTTAGCTATCCAAATTACAAAGTTGTTGCTGTGGACCTGCCCCAGGCTCTGCCCTTGATGTGCAGGTTGAAAAATGATGCTTGAACTAGGAAAACCAAATTCAGGAGACTCAGAGCTTCTGTATTGTGAACAAGGGCAAGTCACATTACCCCTCTGAATCTCAGTTCCGTAACTGTGAAGTAGAGGTACTGATACTTTGTCTCCTTTTAATGTGTGTAGAGGCACAGACTATCATGTAAGAAAAGTCTGTGAAGACTATTTGGAAGCTTATTTTGCTGTTCTGTTGGACTTGTTTCTTGTGTCACTGCTTGAGACTCAGCTGATACCTCTGATTGTATTATATTGTTATCTTAATGTGACATGCAGAAGTCCTGAGCCTTGCCTTTCTTTGTAAGCAATCCATTTAAATAATTTTTTATCATAAACCTGTTTTTACAAAATACAAATGTGCATAATTTACAGCTATGGTGCTGTCTGTTGAACATTGTGGATTATGCTAGTCTGAAAATGGTTAGTTGAGCATAAAAGGTGAAAGAAAAATCAAACACCTTCTGAAATAAAGTCTGAGGAGATTTGAGAATGAGAAGAAAATATTTTCACTCCTAAAAGGGCACTCCTCCTTGAACATTTGGTGTTATTAACCTTCATAACTATCAAGTGTGGAAACTGAGTAAGAAAGATGGCTGGGGTCCTTTCATCCTCATGATAGCAGAAATGGTTGCACTTTGTATGGAACAATTAAGTACTTATCATACACATGAAAGAAGGGTCTTTGTTGGACACAACATAGCCCAGCCATAGAAGGCCCAAGCGCACATCCACACAAGTCGAGCAAGGGGTGATGCTCTTATCTTAGGCCCATAGCACAGAGCCCTCTCCCTCTTGCTGCTTTGTCACTTGGGGGTATGTGTAACAGGGATGTCTCCACTCCCCACAAAATTTATTGGCATACGGATGCCCGGGTTAAAAAAAAAAAAAAAAAAAAAAAAAAAAAAAGCCTCTGTGGCCCCAAAGGACCAAAGGAACAACGTTGATTAGTCAGGTTAATGGATAAAGTCCAGGCTTAACAAATATCACCCCAGAATTCCTCCTTCATGGATGCCCATGGTTGCTCATTATCTGCACATCCTTTGCGCATTTTAATGGCTTTTCAAAATCATCTTGAGGACAGCACTGAACAGGCTCTGAAACAGTAAAGGAATGTCCACAAAGAAGCAGTTTTCCTCTCTTATCTCCTCTGAACTTGGAAAAGGCTACAAGATGATCTAACATCACCACTTAATGAGGAACTAATTCCTCTTGCAAGTCTAGCAGCTGTGGTGGAGCTTCAGCTAATCACTCAGGAATATCCAGTCCTGATAAAAAGGTTCAGTGATGGAGATTTTACTAGAGCTTGATAAACTCTTACCCATCATAACAGGAACTAGGGAAAAAGCAGGTACTTCTAAGACCATTGTTCCTGATGTGCTCAAGGTTCTTAGCAATAAATAGAAAGTGTCTATATCATAGCAACCTCATATAGAAGTCCTAAGCTCTGTAGCGTTCTCCCTGTAGTATTGTACTCTGTGGTCTCATCTGTCTCTCCACCTTCATCCCTGTAAAGATGCCTCCAGACATCTGTTTTGTGGCTGGCTGTATGCTGTAGGGGAACATGCAGTATAATGAAGGCTTTTCATGCAGCTCCAGGTATTTTATGTAGTAAATAAATGCAGGAATTCAATCCCATCTTGTATTCACACAATTGGAAGTGATGAATTACAGAAAGTTTGAAGTTTCTTTAGGTCTGAGAGAAGTATTAGTCACTGAAAACGTAATTATTGATGAAAATAAAATGTCAGCAAGAAATGTCATGCATTACTCTAAAATTTATAGAATTACCATTTCAAACATAAAAATAATTGCAAACTTAAGAGCAATTGCAGTTCAGTGCATCTGAATTCTTCAAGTTACAGATTGAATATGCCTCACCAAATTATTATTGATTTCATGGTGAAATTTTAAGAAAAACTCAAAAAGCAACATTAAGGAAAAAGTATAGAAAGTGAAAAAATTTAATATATGTATTTTCTGTAAGTAACATGACTGCAAATAGAATTTCTCAAATTTCTTTTTTTCAAAAAACATTGTGTAAGGAAAAGTTCATGAAAATAAGACATTAAATGAATGTAAAATTTCCATACCCAAAACGAAAAGTAAAATAAGAACATTTCATTATGTCCATTGTAGATATGGGTATGTATAAACTAACTCCTAAAAACAGTGCACTTGCATTTTGTCCCAAAAGTCATCTATCTTATGACATAAAAAGGGTTCTTCGGGTGAATATTTCACTAATAATTCTTTTTTGGTAACATATTTCAGATTCAAGCATTCCAAAATGCTGGATTCTAGTTTTTAAAAACAGAATTTATAAAACAGAATTTATAAAACAGAATAATATGAGCTTAGTGAGGGAAGGGTTAACAGATGAAGGCATTGGGAATGAGTATGCATTTCAATCTAAAACACCTCTTTCAGGAAATGCAATCTGTTTGTCAGTAATAAAATCCTTTGTGAAAGCTTAAAATAATATTGCATTTAAAAAGTGCTCAAGAAAAACTATAAAAAGAAGTTACACCAAATAACACTCAGAGCCATGAGAGACTCTCTAAACCTACCAAGCTGCTTCTCATCCAAAATCTACATGCAGTGTCACTGGATAGGAGACAGGTATACATCATGCACATGATGTGTGGACACCATGACAAGTGGACAAAGGGCAGATGTATTGTTTGCTGTAGAATACAAGTAGTTCACAGCAAGAGTCTCTTGAGTATCCAGGCTGAGTAACTTTAGCAGGAAAGAATTTGGGCTTGTCTACTCCAGACAACACTACACAGGTGCTCCTAAACAAGCTGAGTGACAAGGAGACACAGGATTATACACGACACATCAATGAAAAGTGGGAGTCTTAAAAGTAAGACCCATTAAAAACGTGTCAGAGAGCTCTGCAGTTTTCATGGTGACTTGACTATGACTGTTGGGAAGGTGGCAAATCATATATTAAAAAAAAAAAAAAAGAAAGAAACAGGTGTCTCTCACTTGCAAAGCAAAAGTGATCCAAATCTTTTCAAGGAATACATAGTAAGACACAAAATAACTGTTTAAGGCAGTATTTGTATGGTCTTTTATATGAAAATTCAATGGAAAGTCTTCAGAATTTTACATTGATATGAAAATATATCAGCAATCACAATATTCAAATTTAATTCTTCTCCCCAAATGTTCAATTAAACACTGTAGAAATCATAGACTGTTGAGTACGTCCTCAAACAGAGATGAACTTTCTAATTCACAAATACCCATTTAAGTAAATTTAAATAAAAGGAGGTACCTATTTTGCTGAAAAACAAGATCAGGAAAGATCTGGACACATGAGGAAATTTAAAAAATATTCACAATGAGAACAATCAGCCATTGGATTAATCTCCCCAGGGAAGTGGCGGATTGCCCAACATCAGAGACTTTACCACCCATCTGGACAGAGTGCTGGGCCATCTTATCTAGACCAGGCTTTTCCTAAGAAATGTAGGACCAGATGATCCTTGAGGTCCCTTCCAACCTGGTATCCTATGACTTCTAAAATGCATTCCTTTGTTTTCTTATTCACCTGTTACTGTCTTGTCTTCTTTCCCTTCTCCCAAGTGTAATTTATATTTAGACTAGCATGCCAACATGTAATTACATGTATTTTCATTATCTCATAATTTGGCTTGGGAAGCTACACTGTATGCATAAAATGCTAATTGCCTGCAGCTGCGGACAAATGATTATTTAGATAAGCAAGAGAGTTGCTGAGATGAAGCAGAAACTTGGAGGAAAGTCACTCTCAGCCTAGGTGCTTGGCAGAACAGCTTGAACCCCTGGGGCACATTGGGACTAAAGAGCTCAGATAAACTACTCAGATAAATCTACTACATTCTACTGTACTTGTTTTGGCATTAGTCCAGAACAGTATACAATACCTTTGACTGCTTACAGTATAAATATTTACTGCAAAATGCTTCTGTAATTTAGACAGTGGCCCAATTTTAGGGATAAGTCAGTGAATAGAAATGTAATACTGAGTGGCATTTCCTTTAACCAACTGTACTATCATGCCCCTAGTCTTCATTTCTTTACAACTTGCTATTTATTGAGCAAGTAGCATCTTTCAAATTAGAAAAAAAACAACCCAGACAGCCAAGAAAAATGGAAAGCTATGGCAATGATTATTTTGGATAGATTTCTGAATGAGAAAATAAATGTCTGCAATTAATTGTAACACCTGTACTTTTCAGGTGTCAAAACCTCACAAACACACACAGAAAAAACCCCAATCCTGAATGAAAAGAAATACCAAAAACCAGCTTCAGCTTCCCGAAAAAATAGCCTTTCCAAGTACCTTGAATACTATCAGAAACTTGAAAAATGAGAAAAAAAAGGGTAAAGAAAACATACTTCCATGACACAGAACTGAAATCTCTTGGTAAGGAAAACCCCTGAACATCTTTAATACCCTCACTACATTCCCAAACATCTGAATATCACAAAAATCTTTAAAACCTTAGCCTGTCCCTATGATCTTGACAAGTCAAGAAATCGTAAGGACACAAATGTAGTATTTTAAGTAAAGTATTTCCATTAGTGGCAGTAATATAGTAAACCCCTTTCTTTACAACAGTGAATACAGAAATACAGATTGTTTGAAACAAATAATTTGGGACTGACAACTTAATGGATGTCCAGCTGCAGTAACACTTTGCCCAGGTCCTGTGCAGCCTCCTGAAGTGGATGACCCCAGGGCTGCTGCTCCAAGCCCCCAACACAGCACCTTCCTGCCTCTGCATCCTGGAGAGTGGTGCTGCTCCACCCCAGTCTCTTCTCACTACTAATCCTACAGCAGGATTTTTTTCCTCAGTAAAGTCAAAATAAGAAGATGCCTTATTGGGGGTCCAGTTGAGACACAGGAAATTGTACAGTGAGACCTGCTAAGACTAATTTACAGTGGGGAAAACAAAATGGAAACATATATTCACCTGGAAAAAAAAAAGGGGTTTAATTTCATGAGCCACTATGGTCTTACAGAAAACAAAAAGGCAGTATGGTTAAGGTACATTGTTTCTGACTTCAGTCAGGGAAACATGGTTGAAGAAATGGCCTGTCAATATTCTTTTTGATGATATTTTCTATGAGTTGTATTCTTTCTAGGCAAAAGGTTTTCCACATAGCAAATAATGCCAAACATCACTGTAAATTCTTTAATTTCATTCAGTTTTGTTTAATCCCTATTCTGGAAACATATAACAGAATTTTCTGTAATAAAAAATTTGAAAATAAAATCTCATCTGACCTTCCCCTCTCTAACATAGCTAGTTTTATGATAATATTTGAAGATGAAAATCACTGTAGTAACTCCAGGTATATTGGATATATATAGTTCACTTGAAAAATAACTGAACACAGAAACCTTCTTTTTTCTTTTCTTTTTTTTTTTTTTTTTTTAGAGTGCAGGTGATTTTATTAGGTCAAGTACATGATATTTTTATTTTTTTTACAGGGCAAAAAATAATTTCGGTGTCAGCATCCTATTTAACAGCCCAACTGGAGTTGCTTTAACAAGATATATATTTTAAGACTATGGCAATACAAGGTTGAACTTCGTCCTAAATACACAGAATCTGATGCATGTATTAACTATTGAACTTCAGTGGGCTTAATTAGATCTGAACCAGTATTTCAGAGGCGTTTCCTGTTCTATCTTGTACATACTTTTCATTACTTCTTATTATTATTTGTTCTCTATTTGCATTGAAAAAAACCCAGTATCTAAAACAAGTCATGTATGCATAACATTAGCAACACATTTATCTGTGAAGCTTTACTATTGCAGTCAGCAATGTTTTAAGAACAAAAAGGCTGTATCTGTGTATTGTTAATAATTATTAGGAAAGTGTGCAAATGTAGCAGTCCCGTCCCAGGGTTTGGTAAGTAAGGTCATGGTACAATAAGGGTTGCAAGCTCTGTAAGCATTAGTTGTATTTGCATATGTCAGAACAGTCTGTGAATACTAACGGCACAAACACTTCACATCTGCTTCTGTTTACTCCCATGCTAACAGTCAAAAGTACAAAAGTACTGTGTTAATTGCTCTGTTACATACTGACTGTTGACACATTCTCCATAGAGCTTTCTTAAATACACTGTTGCAAACAAACTACTAATGACTTTGCTTATTTCCAGCCCATCTTTAAAGGAAATCCAGAATATATACACAGATTAATGATTCCTCTATTTAGCAGTGTGTCTTGTTGCTTGCTATTGTGGAGGCTTGTATAAAGGCAGTATCAATTAAGTAGCAATTATGTATGAAGTAGGAAAAAAAAGTGATGATATAAATAAGTAATGTGCATGAAGTGAGAATTTCTGAAAACAACTTGAGGTGAACTCTGAGGCAAGGGCACCGACTAGTGAACAAATCCTCTCCATCTGCTCTTCTATCTAAAACCATTAGAGCCCAATTTGAAGTCTGACTAAACAGCAGTGATACCTGTGGGTCTCCATTGAGATTTTTCACTATATATGACATGCCCTGGAGAAATTTAAAAAAAAAATAGGATGGAAGCTGAGGGAAAAAAATAAAACTCCTAAAAACCACTACTAACAAGCTAATCATATTTAAATTTGTACTTCAAGTTTCTTTTTGCTGTGCCACTTCAATATAGGAATATAATGATTTTGTTATTAAAAAACAACAAAGGAGATGCAAACCAAATCCTCAGTTATAGTTAGTATGGTATTCAGTTTCTGACAGTGGTCTGCTTCTTTTTGAAGGAAAGACAAAATCCCATGGTTCTCCTTCCTCAAGCAGCAAGCTCTGTTGGTTTTCCAAATATCCCTTCACTTCTGATACTGAAATCACTTGTTCCCTAAGAACCTTTCCAAAATAGCGTTTTCTCTGCCTCCCATCACTCAAGTGTAGACATTCATTGATATAAATGAAGCATAAGGGTATTTTATTTCTTGTTTTTCAAATGGTTTCCTTTAATTTAATTTGTATGGCAGCACAAGATAAAAGGAAGTTAGCTTTCTTTATCTTATTTGTTATCACATGTCTGTCTCCTGCACTTACACCTTTACTCATTTTGATCAGGACAATTCAGAATGGATGACAGTCACCAGGAGCAAGACATTCTGTTATTAACTTAATCTTATTCATTCGTGTCCTAGACATTTAAACAAGTCCAATGAAGAGGAAGTAAGCATTAGAACTAACAAATCACATTATGGATTTTGTTTTTCTATTTAATTTTTTGCAAATCTCCCCACTTTATCATACATAATGCAGATTCAGATGTACAATGTAGGCATTAGGTCTGTAAAGACAGTCTCTTGCAGCCACCCCAATGAAGTCTCAGGCCTCCTTTACACTGGGCGGCCGATGTGTTCAGCCTTAGCTCAGACTACATTCCAGCTGTGAGCTGCAGTGGTTTTACTGCTCTGCCTCTATATGTACCAGTGCCTATGAATGCTTCTTACATGATTTTCTTAACTTACTTTTACAAAAATGCCTAGCTATAAACCTTCAAAGAAGGTGAAAATCAAGACCATCCCAGACCAAACCTGAGCAGGCTCTAAGGAGGATGGAGGGAAGAGAATGAGCATGTGACAGCTAAACCTCTCCTGTCTCCCACTGTTGACCACCCATAGAGGCACTGTGAAAACCCCGTAATCCCAGCAAATAGTCATCTGTACACAACTGTTGGAGAGATTGTCTCCAGTTTCTCCCACAACTCTACATTAATTCTTCCCTTCCATATGGCTGTTTGACCATCTCTTCAAGATGCTGGATTTTTTTGTGCTACAGACAATCCCAAACCATCTCTGTTCATGTTCTCGTGTATGTGCAGAAGGTACAGAAATGGGCTTAACTAAGTAAACACAATTGGGTGGCAGAAAAAGGAGGGAACACTGACCATCCCCCCTAGCCCCATGCTAGCAGTCCTGTCAGGGTCCAGAATGTGTCCCCTGAAGGCCAGTACCAATGGGACAGTGCCGTGCCCTGCCTGTGGTGCAGATCACACATGTGGGGCGAGCTTGCAGGTGACCAGGGGCTACAGGGTAGGCACTCCCTCGCTCCTGCTGCAACTCCAGTACCAAGGAAAGCATGGTGGGGCAGAGAGGGAGGAGAACCAAAAAATCTGCAGCTTCCTCACAAATTCTGGGCTTGGTAGAAACCGATTTTGATTCCACAGTATAACTCAGAATAACATTGCTGAAAGCGGGTATTTCTCCAGACTCACACTTGTTTATCTCATCACAGTAATAATGATCCATACAAAGCTCCTTAAAATCCTCCAAGGTCCTGATCTGTGGTGTCTGCTCTATCTCATTTTTCAACTATTATCAGATCTCAGAAATAGCTTTCACCATGAACCAGAGTGACCAGAAGTCAGAAAAAGCATTTTTCAAAGAATTCTAGAATTATGAATAAAGTTCTATCAACATTATTCTCCTGAGTATGAAAATGAAACATTTTCAAAGAAAACTGAAAGTGGTTTTCTCCTTAGCTCAGCCCTGGCTTTTTGACTCAGCACTAAATGCAGAAGCTGAGCACTGGCTGGAGCCAGGGCTGCTTGACAGTTCTGTGGCAGGTGAAGTGGGGAGTCAGCAAACATCGATTCTAGAGTGTGGTTTCCAAAAATCCAAGTTACCTTGAGAGGGCTTGAGAGTTCAGCCACATTTAGAGAGCCCTTTAGAGAGAGCTATTCCCAGGACTTTTGTGGACCCGAGCTTCTCAATGTTAGAATAAAAATGTGATTCGTTATGATGAGTAATTCTAGGGAACTGGAAGATGTTGGGTTCTTGGGGTCTTGACTGCTGGTGTGAGGGTTTGTCATGAATGTGGGACCCTAAAGCATGGGTCATTACATGGCAGGGTCATTACTGTGCTCAGGTTGACAAAACCAAATAATTTCTACCATGCTTTCATTAGAACACTCCTGATCAAATTTCTGTTTACCTGCTAAAATGATCTCTTATTAACTAAGACTTTGGTTATTTTGGCAATGATAAGAAATTAGCAACAGACAGGTTTCTTCATTGCAGTGTTGCTTACTTACAGTAATGTACCTAATCCGGTTTTTTTTAACAGATAATTTGTTTGACTTTTGTTTTGTTTTGTTTTGTTTTAAATAGATGAAAATCCAGGCAACCAGAGAACCTTTCTCTACTTTCAAACCTGACCAAACACCCTGATTTATCAATCTGCTCTATCTGTAGTGCTCTCAAAGGTCTGACTGTTAAGGCACCCTTATTCTAATACTGGGTTTTGGTTTTTTCATCCATCTCAGCCATTTCTCATTACAGCACTACTCAACAGCATCTTTTCTTCTCTACTTAGAGTCAGATATACAAATATAGCTTGTGTTTCAGATTTAGAAGAAATGTTTGTTTAGACTAACTGCTGCTATAAACGGAGGCAATGATTTCCTGCTATTTTCTCAAATAAATGTTTTAAAACAAGCAGTCTCAAAAGTCTTCAGCCAAACCTGCAAAGAAAAATTTCTCTGTTTTTTTTATTATAAAATGTATGTAGAAGAGAAATCTTAGGATCTCAAAGGGTTCGGCCATGCTTAATTTGAACATTATCTTAGTTGACTTTACCAGTTGCTATGAGTTGAGATGTTTGAGCTAGCAATCCTGAAGTAAGACTAGTGCAGCCTGGAGTATGCTGGGAAGGCAAGCCTAGGAGTGAGATTGCCTCACGGCAGTGTAAAGACAGATAAAGTGCCCTGTGTAAATACCTTCTTGGGTTCTCATTCAGTGAAATGAGGAAATTATACTTATTTTATGAAGTACTTTGAAGTCCTTAGATAAAAGCACTATATAAAGGAGATCCTTGAATGTCTTTAAGGTCCTGAATAGATCAGTTTCTACCTCTATTTAAGTGCTGTTGAGATCCTCAGATAAGCTCTTTCCTTACCTATAGTGAGCAGCTCAATCCTACCTGCTCAAGGCATCCTTAAAGCACAAGACAGGACTGAGGTCTTCAAAAAAGCTTCCCTAACTTGAGATGTATGTCCACCTTGTTTTAAAAAAAAAGAAAAAAGAAAAAAGAAAAGAAAAGAAGAAGCTTATTCTTTAATGTAGTACTCTAATGAGGAAGGGCAAGGCTCTGTTCCTTTTTCCACCTCAAGGAAATCAGACATACTTTTCCCTACCTCTTAGGCAAATACCAACTATCAGATTATCAAAGCTCTTTCTGGGGACACTCACTTCATTTTATATTAAAATTTAAAATTAAGTAGGTTGGCTCTGGGTCTGGATGTCTCTGTGGATCTAGCATTAAGTGATTCAACTAAACCTGCCTGGAAAACATATGTCACAGCAAGTAACGTGTCATTCTTCTCTAATATTCCTACCAGTACATATAAAGGCAGGTAAGTAGCTGGCTCTGTGGCTCTTGGATGCAAATTAAATGAACCAATGATATGCCAAATCATGGTCATATCTCTAGTACTAAACTCATAAAAAGAGATTGCAAAGTGAAAAGTATAGTGAAGTCCTTTGGTTTGATATTCTCAGTTGCAAGACAGAGTAATAATTTTCTACAAATTTTATATGTAAATATCTTTCTTATCTTAGATTTCTCTTCACAAACTGCCAAAATGAAGAAAGATTTTTAAAAAGGAGATATTGCAATGATAATAAATGGATGAATTATGGAGAAAAAAAGCTGAAAATTAAGTTTAAGAACAGCTACTAGTCACCAGCATGTCAGTGATATATTAGTGCACTTATTCTTTTTCTATTAAATATTAGTCCTTTATTAAAATATTTTACCTTAGCTACAGATGTGCTTGTCACATTATTATTTCCAAATTGCAAAATTAATAAGTTAAAATGAAACATCTGAGATCTTTAAAAAGGTGAGGTAAATTTTAAAATGCTGTCATATGTAGCAAAACAACTACAACACATAAATGCTAGCTAATGAAAACATATCTTTCATGAAAATATATGTTCCATAAGTATTTTTGATATTTAATTACTAGATAATGTGTAATTGCCTTGAGAGAAAATTTCATTAAAGGATAGTCAGGTAGGCTGACTTTCATTTAAGCATGGTGGAAGGAGAACTGAAGCATTCCTTTCCAGTTTTCTGTCACTATTTTTAGAAGTGTCTGAGTTTCTCAATTCCTGTTCATGTAATTAACTTAGCTACATTAAGCAAGAGATTTCTCTGCCATTGGTAACAAAATCTCTGTAAAACCTGTGACAGGTATTTATCTCCAATCCCCTTCAATTAAACCTAACATAATTGACAATTTGAAAGACTATTTTTTCCCCCTAACATCGGTAACATTTAAACACACACATGCAAATAACTTCAGTTTATGGATAATTTTTCAGATGCTCTTAAGATGGTTGAGCAGCCTGAGACTTTCAATGTTGTTTAGTCAAGGCAGCCAACAGTTGGCTGCCCAGTCTTTTCTTTGGCAATTACTGGGACTGACCTTGATTGCAAACAAATACATGATAACCCTCAATATTCATTTTGCTTTTGACTCCTACCTCCATGGAAATAGACATACCTGGAACAGTTTCTGCTTTTCACTTAGAAACTGAAGTAAATTTATCAGAGTTTTTCTCAGAAGTCCTGAAACTGTGTATGTCAAGACTTAGGTACCTGAGTGTGTGATAATGGAACAGTATGTTCTGTGCTGTTCAGTGTTTCTGTTTACTGGAAATGTGGTTAGTATTATATATTAATGGCTGGATGGCCATTAAAGAAGCACGCCTGTAGCCATGAGCTCAGTTTTTACAGATGTCTTGCCCTTCACCATATCTATAGAAGCTGATAACTAAACTAAATGCTCCTTGCCTTCCTGCCCATCTTGCTTGGGATCACTTGCTCAAGTAAGGAAGGGTTTAGCTCTGCACAACTATCCAGGAATTCTTCCTACCCATATTAAATGTTGCTCTATCCAGACATCACATGCAGCAGATTGGTACAACCAATATGCCATAGAGATTGCAAAGAATATCCTGCCAATGTTTATTTGTTCTGTCAATATTTATTTTGCCTGCTGTTATTGGCTTTTTCTAGAAGGAGTCTTTATACCATGTATGTCTCAGGTACCAATGCTACCAAAGTTTACTGTGCACTAAAGAACCAAAAATGCTGTGAATCAAAGGGTTTCATATTAATATTTTATGCTCAATGTTTAGATTTTTTCATTTTTTGAACCGGATTAAATAGGTAGGAAATATTTCATATTACTTTGACCAGACAAAAATTTACCTCTACATCTCTATTTGCTTCTTAAAACACATCATGGAAGCTAAACATTTACATCAGAATCATTACATTTGCAGCTGCTTTGTGACTCTTTTCCACCCTCTTCAGTGATCTCCCATTTTCTCTTGATTTTTCCCATTGGCAAAACTCAAGTATAAAAATGACCCAATCTTTCTGAGAGTTTTCAGTCATTGTACCATTTGGGGGCTAAGTCCACCCCTGGCTTTTGGTGTCTGATATTCTGTGGCTCTAATGGAATTCCTCTAAAGGAATTTCCTCTGCACTTTCTAGTCTAGGTTTATTTACAGAAATACAGAAAACTGCTGAGAAAAAAAGAGGACCTATTCACTGGCATATGTTTCAAAAGGAAAGAAGAATTTGTCTATGTATTCTCCAATTTTCACACCCACAGCTTTTAGTTTCATGGCAATCTTAGTCCACTTCATGCTGGAGATGTGTCAACCTGACAGTGGACAGCTAAGGAAGGATTGCCTAGTGAATAGAGGTTAGCAATATTATTATATACCTAAAATAAAATCATCCTCATTTTTAGACATCAAAGGCGACCCAGGATATATAATTTTTCACGTTTTCTCCCCATTTGCTCAAAGCAGCTTTCTGGATTTCAGGGTCAGTGAAACAACTGAGGGAGAACTGTCCAAATCTAATTAATTCATTTTCTAGTAATGCTGGTAAGAAAAACCTTGGAGATCTCTCCTCTGTTGCAGAGGAGGTGGAGCTTGGCTGCTCATCTGTGTTAACAACTGAAATGAAGCAAATAATTTCCATGAGCAATCTCTTGGGATCATGTTGCTTGTTGGGTCTGTTTGTGAATTGTCTGAGCAGATCATGCAATTCTTGGATTTCTCCATTCCTTTTGAATATTTTGTTATTTCCTGATAAATCTCAGTGAATCATAGTGTAGGACCATCCACAAACAGTTAACGGCATGTTCTTGAAATAAGCACTGTACGTTGTTTGGGTCTTCTGCATAGATGACATTGTACTGCTTAATTTTTTTTCAGCTACAGCTTAAATAATTTGCAAGAATTACAACTCACAGCACAATTTCAAAGCTGACTTTGTTGAATTAACTGACCACTTCACCTCCAAAGACTACGCTTCATGAATATCCACGGTAGTAAAAGTTTCATTGCTGGAAATGAAATAGCAGATTGATGAGAATCAAATTAAAACTTAGTTTAGAACTTGGATATGAATATTTATAAATATTTTTTCTAGTATTTGGGAAAAAATGTGCTGCCAGTGTTTACTGCTGTGTTGCCAAAATACACTTTCTTAACTAGGAAGAAATGTTAAGCAAGTGCTTCACCTGTATAATATAGAAGAAAACTGATGTACCCACAGATGTGTCCATGGACATTTGATGTGATTGAAAGAAGAGGTGGTTGCTCTCTCCAGAATCACTTTCCACAATTTTCCCCTGACGGAGCCATTCATGATGTTCAGAACAGCTTATATAACATAGTATCATGCAGTTTTGTGTGTCAATAACATTTTCATCACTTGTCTTGTGGGCCATGCTGAGGCTCCAATCTTACGAACACTTACATGCTCAGTCACCTTGGTAGTGCAGCATTTCTAACCACTTCACTGAACTGTCTATGCTCTGTTATGCTGAACAAGGCTTTAACACTCTTAAGGGTCCAGGAGCTACTTCAAAATAAAGAGCATATATAAATCACAGTGTTATGTACAATAGTAGGGCTCTTTTTGCCTATTTCTTTCAACTTTTTTTTGTTACCATTTCCATTTTCAACATGTTCCATCCAGTTCCAGACTGCTGTTATGCTGATATTTTTTTAACTCACCTGTTTATTGCTCACAACCCTTTCACTCTCACTTTATTTTGTTAAGCCAAACCATCTTGTTTTGTTAACTATTTACTTTACTTTGTTTCCTTTCTTCTGCTTCCAGACTGCTCTTTGCACTGCTCACTACTCTCTCTGCCCTCATAATGCCATCTGTGTGTTCTTCCCATGGCCTCTCATCTTCATTTAGAATATAATTCATAAATAATACTTAGCATTTACATATCCTTTTACAAATATTAATTAATTAGTGCTCATGTACTTGTAGGAAGCAAGCACATTGTCCTCACTTGACAGATGGGGAAATGACAGCTGAGAGGACACTGACTGCTCTCTGCTTTTATGGTGCCTAACACAATGGGGACTCTTGCAAGACTTGGTTTATAGACACTGCTGTAATAAACATTAACAGCAGCAATGCTAAGAAGTTTAATCAGAGCAGAAATCAGAATCAGATTGCAACAGAGGTGTCCCTGCACTTATGTTTGATTCTTATTCCAATATGGTACCTAATCCAGAGCATTGCCCTCCTAATGCTACTATGAATATACTTCAGTGCCCTCTGTCACTGAAACAACTGGACACGTCCCAGGTGTTTCAAAGGAGAAAACCTCCCTGCAGAGTAGGGAAGGAAAATACTACAGAAGTTTAATCTTCAAGGAGAAAAACACACCCTCTCCCTTCTCCCCAGACAAAAAATAAAAGCAAACAAACAAAAAAACCCAACCCAAATGCCTTGATAAGATTTTTAGCTTTAAATATTGTTTTTTAGTTTCTACAGCCTAATGTAACAGTAAGGGCTGGGAATTTCCTTTTTTGAAAAGGATTACTATGATTAGCCTTATCACATTTAGTGTACAAAATCAGGGAGCTGCTTTATCAGGTTTCCTGAACCCCAAAGGCTCACTGTATTTGCAAGAGTACATGTCTAAATATTGGACATCACTGAATCTATTTGACTAAGTTACTACCAGTAGCACAGC
The DNA here is from genome assembly GCA_024336885.1 of Actenoides hombroni. NCBI lineage: Eukaryota > Metazoa > Chordata > Aves > Coraciiformes > Alcedinidae > Actenoides > Actenoides hombroni. The sequence goes on from WUAM01000341.1 coordinate 3,019,450, forward strand.
AGCTGCTGTACCGTTTTCTAACCTACCATGTATTTGCCAGCCATATTATCAGATTTACACAGAGGTTGTTGTTGCCAAAACCAGAGGAGAGGTAAATTCCAACAGTGTGACCCTTTGCAATCAAGAAATCTGCATTTTTTTTCCTCTGCCTCTCCATGGAACATAAGGGAAAAGCTCTCAGCAAACCCAGAAACTCATCCACAAATATGAGTATATTCAGCGTTACAGACAACTCAGATACCACTTATAAAAGACAGCCAGCCACTGCACCTAAGAGAAATTTGTAGAAACAGTGTTTGGAACAAAATGTTTAAGATGAGAAAAAATAGCACTCCAATTAGCCCAAAATTTGAGAATTCACATGCCTTAACATATTTAAACACATGTGTATCTACAAACATAAACAGACCCTCCAGTATCCTTCACATTAACACCATGGGAATTTCCCTTGATGTAAGCTCAATGTGAAATCCAAGTTTCCGAAGCAAACATTGCTGTGCTGGACATCACTGCCTAACAAAATTCTCTCTCCCTGTAACTCATAACATGATGTGCCCAGCCCCACAGAAGCAGTGCTCTGGGAAAAGGTGCAGCAAAGAAAGAAAAAAGGGAAGGGAAGGGAAGGGAAGGGAAGGGAAGGGAAGGGAAGGGAAGGGAAGGAAAGGAAAGGAAAGGAAAGGAAA
>WUAM01000341.1:3020232-3039915 GCA_024336885.1 Actenoides hombroni
AAAGGAAAGGAAAGGAAAGGAAAGGAAAGGAAAGGAAAGGAAAGGAAAGGAAAGGAAAGGAAAGGAAAGGAAAGGCAGCTGGAGAATCAGAGAGATTATGGCAGTTTCAGAGAATATTTTTCAAAAGGGACGGTCACAAATTTTGACTGTGGACTCGTGGCAGTGAAAATCTCACAGCTGAGGGGCTGGTTTTATTTTTGCTCTGGCAAAGCCGCCCATCCTTGTAATAGCGTCAACTCCACGCGAAGAAAAAAGCCCAGAGCCTAAAAAAAGCCATGGTTGCCAAATACCAGGTGCCATCTAGTGGCTAACGAATAAACTGTCGCTGCTTGGACACGGAGGAGACCTTGCTTGGCAAAAGTGGCCGAAAGCGCGGTACATCTCCGCGGAGCCCGCCGGGGCAGAGCCGCTGCAGCCGCCGCCGCCGTGCTGCGGGGCCGCCTGTGCCCCCGGGCCCCAGGGACGCCCCCGAGCTCCTTTCAGCGGGGCTGGCCCTGCCTTCGGCACAGGCCGGAGTGTGCTGGCTTCTGGCCACAACCCACCCAAACAGCAGTCTGTTACCACTATTTAGAAGTGGTTGGTTGTTACTTTGCAGTCCCTTCGCTTGGGATGCTGTGAGCTTAGAGTGGCTTCTGCTGAGTCATTCTGATGAAAACTGTGATGTCAGAACTCTCTAAACTCTAACCCTGTAGAGAGAAGCCAGTGGACTGATCGTAGCTGCCGGGCACATGCTGGGGAACTGCCTGTCCGTAGGTCCAAAAATTCACCCAAATCCTCATTCACCCTGCTGTCCTTGTCGCTTGGGGTTGTCTGTGATGTGATGTGCTGTAATGCAAGGACAGACAGCTGGCTGCAGGACACAGCCCACGGCTCTCCTGTGGGTGGCAGCTCCAGAGGCACAGGGAGCGTTGAGAGTCAGAGCCTTTTTTGTGAGCTGAGAAACATCCCTGCACTGACCTTGCATCCAAACAGTGAACAACTTCCGACGGACCATAAGTTAGAAAAACTGGCCCTGTGTCATGACATAAATACTAGCCTATAAAAGAAGTTTGGGAGACACAGACCTCTCATTGATGAGTAATATTTTTCCCTTTGCAAGGAAGAGTTCATAAGGTCTTATCAAGGATTTCTTGCAAAAAGAAATACAGCATATTTTGGGGCCAGGGTGTGAATACATGTGTGTGTTCAGTTTGAATACATGTATATGTTCTCAAAGTTAAAAAAATGCTCTTACAAACTTTTAGGTTGGTGTTTTGGCAGTAAAAAGCACCTGTGTTCTGGTTCTGATGAAGATGTCTGCCTGATCTTGTAAGAGGTTAACTTGATTAAAAACATCTGTTTTATCCACAGTTACACTAATAATTAAAATCATCTTAAGAATTTAGTTTGGTAAAATGCAGCTTCTTAGAAACTTTTAGTAAAATGCAGGAAAATAGCTATATTAGTGAGTTCATGGCTTGTTGTCACGGCCTTGATTGTTGCTGTGACCAGCACTTTTTGGCCACCACCTCTACTACAGGTGCTTTTCCCTAAGAGTGCGATGCCCACATGTAATGTTGAGAACAAGATGCTGTAAAGTGACCATGGTGTTGTGCAAAAGCCAAGGAATATACATCTTCAGGTGGACTAGCACCTCAGAGTAGCCCATGTAAAGAGACGATCTCTAGCGCCAAGCCAGCCTTGTGTTCCACCCTCTCAAATGATCTATTACAGGCTTACTCTTGAGCCAGTGGTCCAGTCATACACTCCCACCACATGGATTCTTATACCTGTAAGAATGGTAAACTTTACTGCTAAAGAGAAAGTAAGTAAATATCCACATCACTGTTATCTAGAAGTCAGATTGGGAGCAGAGGTTTTCCCTTAAAAAAAAAAAAAAAAGAATCACAGGTTCCAAATTCCAGAATACACTTTCCAATGTACATGTCCTAACCACTGTGAGATGGTTGCTGCTTCCTCAGTTCTCCTCCTTGTGTATTGTGTCTTCTTGACTGGAGAGTGGTCCACCATCAGTGACAGACTGTCTTGCATCTCTGATTCAAATGCTGATGACTCAAATTGATGCCATTCAGTCTGTCCCTCTGCTCGATGTCTCCTGATTAGTTCTAAGGTTCTTCCTGCACAGGAATGTATGTGTGCCTGCCCTCTCTGCCCAAGATGCCCAAGAGCACAGGCAGAGTGTGTGCTGACATAGCTATGTGGCTTCCAGGTCAAAGCTTGTTGCACCTAACTAGGTAGAAGAAACTTAGCAACATTCTTTATCAATCAGATGGGTAATACAATGAAAGAATAATAAATAAAGAGACTTTTCTGTTAAAAACAGATGGAGATTTTTATTCTGTATTTAAGTAATCCCCAGTTGCATCCAGACCCCATGTACAATCTTTCCTGTGCTAACTGTATAGATGCTTGGATCAGCCAGTTCTTAAAGTAGCAGTTTGTCTTTAATGTCTCGAGTCTTCTGGGATTTCCTTTGTACAACATTGCTATTGATTACCTGTGGCACAGTATTTGGCTGCTTCTCGGCTAGGTTAACAACTCTACCAGAAGGCTGTTGCAGAGATTTTGATACCTCAGCTAGCTTGAGCTTGCCAGTACCTGTCTGCATTGTGCAGTGAAGACTTAGCTTTACACTTCTTTCTAAAGCCATTTCTTTTAACATTCCTGATTGCAGCTTTCTGGTCCAGAAGATAGGGAGACATTGTGTTGTCTAACATTCTCCCCAGTGACTGAGAGAATAAAACGCATGGTATATAAAATGAAATAAAATATGAATTAATTAACCTCCTTCTTTCAAAACAGAAGAGAAATATGTATTAATGATTCCTTAGTATTCCATATTATTCTTCTTTATTGTTCTTAATAGATTTGGCTTGTTATTTTTTGCTAGTACTTTTAGATTCCCTCTTCAGTTAGCTTCTAGTTTGTATTTTTCCCATTTTCCTTTGTACTATAACCTGGTTTATCAATTAGATTGGAAGTTTCATAACAGATGTGTCAGCTGTGTTATGAATCATAGACAGAGCCACTTCCAATTCTTTTTCTAGTAGGAAAGAGGAAATGCAGAAATCTTATAAGAATATACAAAAGTACTAGAAGATTCAACAAACTGTTCTAAAACTCACAAGTATTTGACAGAAATTTTGTCCAAAAGCTGGTTAAAACACTCTTAAATCAAAACATGAACTGAGTATATGTGATATTTGTAGATAAGGATGTACATTTGGGAGCTGGGAGATCCCTCTCAAGAGATTCCTTTCTGATAGTTAAATTCTTGGTAAGCTGCATAAACACATAGATAATAACTAACTGTGACCTATCGACCAGTGGTGTTTCCCAAATAACTGGTTGATCTCCTCAGTTAATTTCCACCAGCTAGAGTGACACCACAGACAGCTGCACATATGTTAAATTCTTTCCTTGTGTTACTTCTCCATGTGAGCCGCTGCTGCAATTGCCACAGGGATGTTACTTGCTCAGTAATGGGAAGGGAGCTTCCCCACAAAATGTCAAGTGGGGAGAAAAGCAGCTTGCAAAGCTGCAACTGTTAAGTTGTGGTCTCCCCAGTGAAAGAATTGAAAAACTTCTCATCTGTGGAACTTGAATGTGATGTAATTATCGGAGAAAGAAGTAGCAGAGGAGAACATTTTACCTAAAGCATCCATGAACAAAGAAAAGCAGAATGAGCGAAAGTAGATTGAATTAGAGCATAAAAGGCTGACTGCAAACACTTGGCATTTGTAACTTTACTCACATGAAAAGTCCTTGACTTCTGTGAGATGACTCTCAGTTGCTTGTTTTCATCTTGTCCCTCCCATCTACTCTGAGTGTTTAGACAGTACTTTTTGGCAGCAGCTGTTTGACAGAAAAGATCAGAGCCAGACCTAAAATATCCATTTGTGGCTGAGAGGCTGATGGATGAATCAATTTATTATTATTTTTAAATGGCACACTTCATGACCAATCTTTTTTTTGTTGTTGTTGGGTTGGGGTTTTTTTCCAAAATTTTCAGCTAGGCAAAAAGAAGATGCAAAATGAAGAATCCAAAACAAATTATTTCCTTTTTTGAAGTTCTTAACTTAAAACAGAAAGTGAGATTTCCAGGGAGATATAGTGCAAACGCAGGAAGGAACAGTAGGTTCCTCTCTGGAGTAAATTGCTATGCACTGTGCGTGAAAGTAGCAGACTTTTACTACATATCAATAAATTGATAACATGCAATGTACATACATATCTGTTGTAGCACCTGCTGACAGAAGGTATTTTTACTAGCCTACCCGTGTATGCAGGATACTCTATGTCATCCTCACTGGAATTATGGTCCATGTAAATTGCTCATAAAAAGACTTATAAAGTGTAGTTGGTAAATCTAATGGATGAAATAATTACCTAACAAGAAGTTTCAAAGCTGCATCTATGATAAGGATGCTCATACGTAAAGTGTGCAACCATATCAGGATGGAAGAAACAAAAACTGTGCTAGATGCAGAATGAAAGAGAGGATGTTGACATGAAAACATCTAGCACTGTTGGCCATGTATGAAAGACTTGGTGTACTGCAAATACGGAAGTAGCATGGTATAAATGAGCATGGAAACATGAGATGAGCCTTTCAAGGGGAGGTTTCTGGGATAGAGGCTATTCATCTTTAATTCTTGCTGTGATCATTACTGGTCAAACCGTGTTAGGGCCATGTTTGTGTGCAGTAGACTCGACCAGATCTTTGCCACAGAATTGAGTCTGTGATCACTCTTTCACCTCTTCCGTGCATCCCTACTGGCACTGAAGTTCTTGAGACCTTGACATTTCTTTATTGAAGTTAAAGACATATCTGATAACAACGGGAGAAACAGCAAAGGCTATATTGATCAGCAGACACAGGGACCACTAATGAACCCACACAACACCCTGGTGTATCTTTTTACAGAGCTTTAGTTTTGAAGATATATTTTCTCAAAAAAGTCTGAAGTACTCCAATGACTCCAGTGGATGTCTTTCATGTGATTTTACAAGGTGCTGGATTACATCCAGTGGGAGAAGTTTTCATTTGTTTTTGTTTTGTTTTGTTTTGTTTTCTTTATTTTCTAAAATGCAATAGCACTGGCCCTTTAGGTGTATTCATTTAATTAAACATTCATGTTCTTTATTCCACAAGTGTCACTAGGCATTTCATAAGTATAAGATAAAGGACAAATGATCTGAAATAGTCTAAGTGTAGGATGTGTTCCTAGTGACTTAAATATCTGATGTCTTAGTGATAAAAACATACAAACACATAAAGGAATGACTAATTAAATAAATATAAAAGAAAGCACTTAAAGAGGATGTTGGCGAAGGAGGTAAAGGATATAAAGAAGAGCACTTTGAAAAGAGCAGTCTGCTCTCTAGATAATGATCAGTGCATGTGTCACTGAGGAAGATGTAGTTTAAGTATTTTCATGTAGCTTTTACCCTTTGCTCTCCATTTCCATTTTTCAGCTTTTCACGTGGAAGAACACTTCTCCACCAACTTCAGCAATCTATTCTTAGAAGTCTAGTGCAAGGTAGCCTCTTTAGCCACTACGACAGGCATGTCCAGACGCTGGCTTATTCCACTCTAATACACTTCTAGGAGGTACATGAGGTATTTCGGGTCATCCTTGTAATTGCTGTTGTTTCATAACAAAAAAGAAGAAATGACTTGCACACACTTAAACATTCAAGAAAATTTATATGAGTCTTCCTGTATCTTCCTATTCCTATTTTTTTTCTAGTACCCATCTATCCTTATTTCATTAGCATCTAAATATGTATTTTTTTCCTGCCTGACATATATTATTTTTTTCTTTTCTATTTAATTTCAAGGTCTGTGCAGGATTCCAGAGTTCCACCCTTTTTTTTTTTTTTTTTTTTTATCATGAAATGAAAATTTATGAACAATTTTGCAGAAAGAATGTGTATAAAGCTGATAACTCCCGTCTAATTGTACATAGGGGTTTTTTCCATTTTTTTTTTTTTGTCAGTAGGGAAATCTTGGACATGCACCAGGCATGCGAGGGCACTAACATGGGGAATGTTGATTGAGCAGCAGTGTGTGGCTGTGAGTGACTGGGAGCCTGGGGAGGCAGGCAGCCTGACAGCTCGTAGCATGGCCAGCGGAGAGCCAGGGAAGGAGCCAGTCTGTGAAGCCAGGTGAGCTGCCAGCCCCTGACCCCCTGGATGGAAAACTAGCGAGAAAAGACACAAAATTTCTTGATTCCCTGCTGAAGGTTTTGATGGAATTGACAGTTTCCAGTAAAATGTTTTGCTTCTATTAGATCAGAATTTAGTGACAGAGAGCCATTTTTCTGGCAAATTTCGGACTAACTGGTAATTTCAGCTTCATTGTAGTGATATGTCCTTCTGAATAAATATAGTTCAGGACCAGAAGTGCTTGACTACATTCTTCAATTCAATGCTAGTTCATTGGTAAGAAAAAAACAGAGATTATCTGGGACACTAAAAAATCACCTTCATTTTCCATTTTATAAGTAAATAAGACAGAGATAGTCAAGCTGTTGTTTTTATTTTTAATTGATGATCAGTATAAATAATTACCTTCAAAAGTTACAAGTTGTTTCTAAGAGCTGCATAACAGATGAGAGTTATTAACTGATGTTACAGCTGGGTGTCCACCAAGAGGGAATATCCTGCTCTTAGTAGCTGCAGCTCCTCAATACACCTTCTGTGGGATCTGTAGTTCGTGTGGTCATGGCATGACTCAGGTCAGAAAGCTGTTGTGAAGGCCAGTTGTTTGGTTTGGTAGTGTAATTTCAGCCAGATTAGTTGTCAGCCCCTTCACCCCATGGTTGCCAGCTGCTGGACCAGGAGTCAGGGAAAAGGTAGACGCCCATGTACTAGTAGGCCAGGTGCTCACAGAGCAACTAGCCACTAATATGTGTCTGCAACATGGCTCCATCCCTGCATACAAATGCAGATACTTCTGAAACTTCATTGCCATTGTCCACAAAAATAAAATGCTCTCCCAGAAAAATGACTGCTTGTATAATTTTACATGTTTGCAGTGTCCTTTGTCTTTAATCTCTCGCAGCACAGTCGCACTGTTTCTTACAGTTCCTCAAACCAATGGCTATGATTGCAGTTGGAATGATTATTTATTATTAATACTGCGTTTACCATCCCACTAAATTCTTTGAGACAATGGACTCTTAAGTAGTATGAGGCTGACTGAAGTGCCGCCACCATTTAGGGGTTAGCAACTAAACGACATTATATAATTTGAGTCAATTTCTGCCCAAGATTCCAGGGTGTGAACTCATCAGGATTACTCATTGTTAAAGGAGTGCCTCAGGGTTTAGTCCTTTGACTTTATTATTTTTTCCTTTAGCAATTCAAAAGCTTGGTTCTTTTGTAGGAAATGTTAATTATCCTTTCTGTGCTGATATCCCACTGCTGTTTTATAAGCAGAGCTTTGCTTGTACAACTTCAAAAGAAATATTCAAACTCAATATTACCAAGTTTGAATATTATCTAATTAACCTCCCAGTCTGTCATGCCTTGTTGGTTATCATGAAATAATCACAGCCCCTCAGGTGTTGAAGCTCTAGATGCAGCTAAGTGCCTCTAATTCCCTAAGGGGGTGATTAGCTCATGATAACAATGCTCCCTTGAGTTGTTTTATTGCTTTTATAAAAAGACTTTATTGTGGGGGAAATGTTTATTTTTATGCAGGAGGAAGATGGAGCTGACAGTTGAGGCTGGTGAGTGATTGTAGCTGCTACTCCCGAGCCTTGGTGCAAACCTTGATACATTTGTTTATTTCTGATACTCCTTGGACAACCACAATATACTGGCTGGTAATTAAGCTCCTGCTGCACTCACAGTGTGGAGAGAGAAAGTAAATACTTCTGGTTCTGCCAGAGGTGAGCAGTTAAAACAAAACAAGACGAAGCAAAACGAAAGGTTCCTTCTGCTACAAGGACCATAACCTCCAAAGTCTGGAGTACTACAAAGTCACCAGATCGATTTCTGTGCATTGTTTCCCAATAAAAAAAAATTCTTTGCTTAAGTACAGAAAATGGAAACTTCAAGTCACTAAGTTAATAGTTGGACATTTCTTACAAAATCACTACACTTAGCAAAAATTCTAAGCATTAAAAACCCAAACATTTAAATCAATAGGTTAATTGTAAACCTCTGACCATTGATTTGACAGCTTAAGTTACCCAGACTTTCCTAACCTTGCTGCCTTCAGATCTTTGCTTCCTCTTTCTTCCCAGAAAAGGTATGCTGCAGAATGCTGTTTTTACAGTGCCTCTTTGTGCAGAACCCTATAAGAAATGTTGTATCTTCCATCCAAGTTGTCCAGCCTCTTTTCATGTAAACAAAATGAGCCTAGTCTGAAGACATGTATATTAGACTTGCCTAATGACAACTAGGTGCTTGATTTTTTACAGAATTATAATGATTCATTGAAGAATTGGTTCATTAATGATGAAAGGAGAAAGAGTCCTTAACTGACTAAAGAAGAGTTGAAAAAACATGGGTTTTTTTCATGTATTGAATGACCACAGAGAAAAACAAGCCAATCTACACAACAAACATACCTTGAAGAGGTGTTTGCTTTAGCTAATAATATAAAACTTTGTCAAGGATGGCTAATGTGGACAGAATGTCTCATTCTGGGCATCACTGTGGTGGTTTTTACATTTAGAGCTAAATTTTCTAACATTTTTCCTATTGTTAATACAAAGAGTTCTTGTGAGGATTTCTAATCCTTCAGACATACACATTCATCACATCTGCTCTCAGCCTCGTCTTGTATTTTTGTTTCAGTTCATCCTTTGTTCTTTTATTGTCATGATAGACCTCTAATATCTTCCTTCTCTCTCAGAAATTATCTCATGCTAAGAACCAGTCACTTTGCTGCAATATATTTATGAAAGGCTCAGCACAGAGAGTGATCAGGTCTGGATTTATTCTGAATCATTTGGTCATAGCCTCTCAACACTCACATGTTAACAACATCGTATCCATCAGGTAAAATAAACTCAGGAACTCTCAAAATTTGCTTTTCAGAGGACAATGCAACAAGCTTCAGAGTTTGTGACCATGAGATCCAGCGCTTTTTACCAATATGATTTCATATGTGGCTTTACATATTTACAATCAGTTTTGTATCTGTATGTCCCAAATTAACAATTGACCATCCTTCTCCAATACCAAGAAATTTTTCTTGCTAACTTTAGATTTAAAGATAATCCTCAATATTTGCTTTTCCAGAGTCAAAAGTTTTGAAAACTCAGTGTTGCCTTCACTACCAACATGTAACGCGCAAAGGAAAGCAAGCACCTGAGGACTGTTATCTCTACAGCAAACTGCAGTTGAATTATGTACATATGCAAAAGCAAGAAGGTTTGCATGATAACTAAAATCTTGGAATACTTGTCCAAACAGTCCATAATCTCAGAGCTAGAATAAGAAAATCAGTTGTATGATTCAATATTCTTTTCTTATTTATAAAATTCACCTGAGATCTGGTATCAGTGTTTGGCAAAAGAATGTTGAATTTAAGATATCAATTTGGTTACACAATGACTGCACATTTTAATTCTTTGTGTGTCATCTTCTTCTGCTAGCTACTTCCCACAGGTATACAAGCAGCATACTCACTCTATCAAGGGAAAAAAAAAAAGATAAAAGATGGTTTGTCTTATCAAAATATCTGTTTTGTCTGTGTAAGACCACACTAGCCAATCTGGCCATTTCATGACTGTGGTTTTGGTGGCATTCAGACAAGGGTATATTATAAGTATTGGATCAAAGTGTTAAAATGTCTTAGAGTATCAGTGGAAAACGTAAGTCTGAAGAAACTCATGCATAGTATGTAATCACATTTTGTTTCCTAGGTAACAGCTCTTGGTGATAACAGTCACACATAAAGAGCTGCATATAGGAAGCCATTTGCAGTGTACAACTTCCACTGGTGAATAATAGTACCTATTTTTGACCATCATTATTTGGTGTATCATCTCTTAACTACAATATAAGCAACCATATATAACACCTCCTTTGCTGAGCACTCTTGAAACTTATGCACTGAAGGTGATAATTGTGAAAAAATATTTCTCAGTCACAATGAAATGGAAACATTTGGAGGTAAGTTGGCAATTAGGCTTTTCTGAAGGCAAAGCTCTAGATGTTTCTCACTATTGCTAGATGAGGCCTGATCGCACCACATGCTCCCCTGCCTGAAAGAAGAGCAGGAACTGGCCAGCAGGTCTTTCTCTTATTGTTTTATTTAGTAGTCTATAAATATATCCTGTGTAATCAATACTAGAGCTTTATGTCAGTTTTAACCCTCAGGTTTTCTTTTCCCATAAAAGAAGAATGAAAATATTAATTTGAACAGAAATGAGTATTGTAGCATAAAAACAATAAAGGAGCATGCAGATCTAATAAATTATGATGTACAATTTTATTCCACTTTACCATGAAGTTCTCATAGGAATTCAAGGTTTCCTTAAAAATTAATTTTCTTTTCCAACCATGCAATCTAAGTTATTTTCCATGCCCTATTATCAATCAGAATTAAATATTTAATTTAACAATAAATGTCATCCTATCACTTCAGTTTCAGGTGCTTTGTCAAAATTGTGTCTGTGTGTATGTTTGCATATACATTAATGCTTCTCTATATATGAAATAATAAGATTAACATTAATAACAATATGTGGGCATTTTTGTGATTTTTTACTGTAATGAAAATATTGTCTCTTAATGAACCTTAATGAAACAGTACTTTACACTGGTGTGAAAAGTTGCCAAGAGGTGTGAAGTAATTATTATGACAAAAAGCATGAGTTCTGAAGAGCTATTTCTCTTGTGAAGAGTATATGTGAAAAAGCAGAATGAAGAAGTCCTTAGGGAAAAAATTAATTTTAATAAGCTTCTGTGCACGCTCAAAGACTGTATAAATCTAGGCTCCAAGTACAATGTGTAATACAGTAATCACCTAGAAAGGTAACTTGAAATATGAATCCTAAGCAACTCTCTTGCCAGTCTGTGAACAAAGCTAGCTTTCCATTTCCAAATGGTGAGAACTTCATGCTGGAGATAACTCAGGTGATGATTCAGGTGAAGGTCCCTGCCATGCTCCCCTCCCTGGGCTACCCAGCCACTCAAAGTAATTGCTTTGCTGTTGTGCTCTGCTATCATGGGTGCTGCCATATTTCCTGGCATGTTCTACATTGTCTGTGCAGTTTTGGTCACAGTTTACCTCCAAGAAACAAAGGTTCAAATAAGTATGGATCCTTGCTAAAATTAATACATGCAGTTAGGTAGAAAATAAAAAGAAAAGAAATAGCCTTTCTAAAATCATTGATATTTTTTGGTCTTAGCAGGCTGTAGCTTCTTCTTTTTGGGCCTTTCACTGTGTGACACCAGTGAAATTTTATTACAAGGGGCACAATTATTGAGTATGAAGTTATTAGGAGTTAACTAATATAACTGTCATGTATCTGGCAGGCTAACGTATCCCCATTTGCTGATGCCTGAAGTGCCCATGTACAGATTGTTGCTGTGAAGAAGTTGCCATGCATGAAGTTCAGTCTCTTCAACTGCCTATTTCAAACCTTGTGCACAGTTTGGGTTGTTCATAAAAAAATAATGGGAGATTTCTGACTTTACTGACTTAACACGAATATCCTCACTGTAAGTGTATATTCTTCTACAGATCATGGGACAGTGGCAGACAGTTGCTTCTTCTGGGCAACTTATACCCATTTGAGATTTAGGTTAAGTTCTTTATGCAGTGGAACCAGTTCAATGGCTTTTTTCTAACAACAACAAAGCAGTCAGCTTCTTCCATTTCTACAGTCATACGGGAGCAAAAGGGTGTCTGCAGTGTAACATAGAGAGGACACATTGGAAATATGTAGGAAAATTTCCAATTTGTTCATCAACATGGATTATTCAATAAAAGGAAGACAAAGAGTTAGAGAATCTGAAGATATCAAAGGCAAAACATAAATTAAATAGTGGTCAAAAAGAGAATGATTTAAACAAAAAACACAAAAAAAACCCCCCAATTAATCTGTTCCAGCATAAATCCAGACTCCACTGGAAAGAGGTCATTACATTTTTTGAAAAATAGGTTATCTAGTTCCATCATCAACATATTGAGCATTGCTGTGTCATGGACTTCTTCCAATATCTGTAAAAACTCTACTTGCAAAACTTCAGTGTCCTCCTAGACTGCCAAGAAGAAACACTCCCTGATGCCTACTGTCTCCCATATATTCATCTCCTTCATGAATTGTTAATAAAAGTGAGATTGATAAAGTTAGAAGTAAACTCTAATATACTCCAGCACAGTGAAGAAAGGTGGTACTATTAAGTATGACTAATCAGTAGTCAATTTCTGTCTCGAGTACCCACCATTTTTCTTGAAGTTTGACTATGCAGGTATTAAGGCTGAGGGAATGGTATTGCAGGATATATTTTCTGTAATGGTCCTTCACCTTTCTCTCAATTGATATAGACCTGTCTGGAGTCCAGAGGTCTTTGAAGCCAGCTGGTCAAGTACATCCAGTTCATTACTAGCACTGACACTCTAGTTGTAGAGCTTGAATGCCACTCACATAATTTTTGTGTTTTCTGGTCACTGTCTTGTTGCCAAGTTTCATAACAATGGTAATTTTTCTCTTTATTTAGCTTTCACTATCTAACTGCACTTTTACACTTCCCATTAATTCATTTTCTTTAGCTTTTCTCTACTCTCATCCACTCATCTACTGTGTGTGACTAATTTTAATTACTGTGGCATTCCCAGCTGGGAAGCTAACTGGAGGCTTGATATTGCTTTGGATTGGTGCCCAAAAGGGCTGTGCTCGCATTGGCCACGTGTTTGTATTTTCAAATAAGACAACAGAACATCAACAACATTGTGAAGCAAACCCATCTGAGGAATGCAATAATCTGGAGAGGAAGAGTGTCCCACGCTTTTCTCACACAGGATGCAAGCAGGATGCAGAAGCTTTGTCTATGCTGCATGTCATGAAGGTAGTTCTGATGAAGTGGGCCAAATTCAGTGTGGTCCATGACCTGGCTCTGCTCAGACATACCTTCACATGTCTGTGATGTTACATAGTCCAATTTTTCATTACTCAACTCTTAGCTGCCCTATACCATTAGATGCTGGATCCTTACAGGAAGGTACTACTCTGGCTGTCATCTATGTCTCCAACCAGCTGTGTGACTGCTGTTGCAAAGGAGAAGAATTAGTTCACATGGTACTGATGCCTTGTTTGCATGTGATTGACTTGGATGGGCATGTTGTCTAGACTGCCAGCCGGGGAAATGGGAAGTAAATTAGAAGTTCACCTCAAAGGAAAAAGACCTCTGTGTAGCATCTGAACCTAAAAATATGATTTTTATTTATCTTAGCATATTTCTCAGGCATTCCAATAGATACTTCACATAATGAGCAGGAAATGTCTCTGAAGCGTAATGTCCTCAGAGAAAACTGGGAAAGAAATTTGAACCTCATCTACATACAAGAAGCACTCCAAATCATGAGAACTAAAACACACACATTGAGAAAACCAGAATGTACAAGAGTGATTTCACTACAATAAAATGGAGAGGACTTCTAAGCACATAAGTCTTAAAGGTTTGGAATAGCTGGGAAACTGGCAGATGAGGTAGAATGTCATTAGTGTGTCATCAGCAGCAATATGCTTGCTTGTCATTGCCTCTGCTAGTCTATTATAAAAAGATATAACTCATGGCCTTTGTGAGCCTGAATTAAATGTGATATATTTCTAAATTACAACAAACTCTTTCAAATCTTTCTCTGCCAATTAACCTACTGGCAGCAGCACTGGCTGATTACTTCTATGGCTGTTTCAGCTTCTCATGAAAGAGTGACAATTTTCCTACGAAAAGTTTAAATGTGGATTTTTTCTGTTCAAGTTACTCACCAATGTTACTACATACATGCTTCTCTTTAAGGCAAAGATTTCAATGGCCAGATCAGGAAAATAATTGTGGATAGAGTTAAAAAAATAAAGCCAAAATGCTCTATGTCTCCTTCTCTTCATCAACTAGCCTGCTCAATAACCTGGGAGGTATCAAAGTCATAAGCATCAGCACTTTCTCCAGCAGAATTTCCTCTGGGTCTGCTGTTCTGCTTCTGGTCACAGCCAGATGCAGCCTGGTGCAGTGCAGCTTGACATCTTTCATGCCTGGCCCATGGATGATTCTCCATTCACCTTATCTTCAGAGCATGTTTTATTAGACACTGTTAGATCAAATCTAATGGATCTGATGATGAAAAAAATCCTGCTTGAAGTGGTCTTTCCAGTTGTTTCTGTAGTCATTTGCCATGTGGGAAACGTGCACTCATTTTTGTCTAAAATCTTATTTCCCAAAATGCTTTCATAACCACTTCATTGTCATATATCTTTACGTGAAATACTCATCAGAACAATATTCTCCATCCTTACTGTCAGCTTCTAATGTCCTTGGGCACTTAGTGTCCTAACCACTAAGTCATGCATACATTAAGTCACACTTTCTCTGGCTCCAAGAATATATAACTAGTCTACACAAACAAATTCAAAATGTTCTGCTGCACTCTGTCATAGCTTGATTAATATGTGTTTCGTTAGGACATGACGTGAACTTAAATTATGAATGCATGGGTTAAAAAAAAATAATAGAAGGTTTGTGTCACTATTGTTTCCTATGGTGTTTTGGAAGAAGAGAGACTTATTTCAGTTTCTAAGGGCTTGTATATCTACAAAATGTTCAGAAAAGTGCATTTTGAAGTGAAATGGCATCTTCCATCAACACTGTTCTGGACTTGATGAATGCAGTCAGAAACACTGCCCCCATCCTTCAACATTTCCCATGGGGAATCTTAAAAAGAGCTTTTGCAATTGCCTCATGATACCCTTCAAAACAAGCCCAGGCCCAAGGAGAATACTTGACAAAAATTGTGCACGCAAGTTCATAAAACAATGCACACCCTCCCCTCATAAAAGTTCTAGCTGCATTAAAAATCACTCAGTGGAGTGTGATAACATCATTGAAACAGAGTGCATTGAGTTCAGGCATCAAAAGCTATGCTCTGAGTATATATACATTCCCTTTATAAATAGCTGATAGCTCTTCATTCTTTGCAAAAAAATGACAAATTTTGGCACAAAATGAATTATATGGTTCAGATAAGATAAAGATCTTCATTTAGGATGCACCTTAAAATGACTGCTATGTTGGGAAGCTTTACATACAAAGGAACCGGTAAAATTTGTCAGGAAAAAAAAATAAATCACAATGTAATTTATTCGCACTCAGTCCTCTACTGTTATGAAACAAGATATTTAAGAAATTGAGTCAAGTTGTCATGGAACAAACTTGAGTTTATATGTGCCAGGTTGTTCAACTGCAGAACTCCTTTCTCCTGGTCCTCAGTATAGAACTGGTCTTATTTACAGAGTAAATTCTCAAGTTTGATAATTTGTGTTGGAAATGTTAAGATGGAAATTATAAGTACTGATTTAAAGCAATTAATATTAATTAAAAAAAAAAAAATGTTCCAGGGAAAGCTAGGCATGACTTTTTTGGTTGGTTCAGAAGGTATAAATGATGGTTAGCTATTGAGAAGAATCAGTGATCTCAGAATAAATGAGAGTGATCTTCAACATTTGCATTTAATACTGAAACTCTTAAAGGATATAGTTCATGCATTATTCTAGAGAACTGCTGAGTACAATAAAACCTAATTTTGTCCCCGAAGGGAGGGTAAGAAAAAATTTGGGCATTACTATCTGTTCTAATCAATATTTTTTATAGGTAGGCTGTTTTATTCAGGACTGGAGAGGGGAAATGGGTCTACAAGTGATGAGTAAGCATTGCAAGTAACCTAAATGACAAATACTGTGAGAATACAGTAAAAACCTGAAAATGTTTTATCACTTGACTATCAATTGAATAAATACAGTTATTCATAATTGTTATCAATCAAATATTTCTGATAGTTGATTATCATGGAAAAATTATTATTGAAATAAAGATGAGGGAATTAATTTGAAAGGCTCTTTTTCTATTTTCATGCTGAATACCCAGACATTGCAGTTTGTGGGAGCTCAGTTACATTGATATTTTTGCTTTATTTCTCATCCTGCTCATTTTAAATTCAAAATGTTATATTTCATGCCTATTGGTTAAGCATATTTAAAAGGACCATAATCCATGAGATTTAAATGTAATTTTTTGTTGTTTGCATTCTCATTTTTTCTTGCTTTTTACGTTAGCATCTTGGGCTTTCAGCCCAGGAAGCTGCAGTTGCCTGTGTGGGAGGATCCCATCTAAGATTTCTCAGTCAGGTGGCTAAGGGCATCTGCTGTTTTTTGTCTGGATGTGCTGTTCCCCCTGAAAATCCGAAATAAGTGCACATATTGACCTTGAGTACTCTTTTGCACCAGATAATTAAATGATTCCATTCCAATGTTACTGGATTTTCAGAGTATGTAAGTCCTTATTGGAAAGTCTAGAATAGAAAGAAAGTAGAAAGCATTGAAGTAATGCTATAAAATGCAACAAGGTGTTTCAAAAAGCCCATAAAAAAAGCGATACTATTCTACAATATTTATACATTAATTTCTGAAGCGCTTGGGTTTTTCTACCCAAGTTAAATTCTGTGAGTCATATTAAATTCTGTGTATTTTGTATACTCATATCTCCTTATGCTTGTGGGCCTCACTTTTTCCATTGCAAATATCTGTTTTACATAGCCTGAACTCTCTCAGATGCAGAAGTGTCACTCCTATTGTGCATTGGTATAACTGAAAGAACATTAGGATTTGTTGTGTAAATGTGAGAACATGCCATCTGTTTGGCAATGGGAAGCTGAAAACTGAGGGAAAACATAAGAGGTGTTAGAGTACCTACCAGCTGGAAACTGAGGGAAAACATAAGAAGAAATAAAATATCTGCCAGTTGGAGAACAGAAAGATACAGCTGGTTGCAAAATGCCTGCTTTAAGGGTGCAAGCTGCAGAAAGACGTGCTGGGAAAAAGTTTCTTAAGACAGCCTTGGACTAAAAAATTAGTAGATGTAAAGATATTGCTGGGGAAGGTGATCTTGAAAATGTGGGGTGTTTTATTGTGGTATAGATACCACTGTTCTGACATATAGACATTATATGTCTATGATGTTTATATTCCCAGATAAAAGATAGTAGAAAATAATTTTAAGGAAAGAAAGAAAGTAACTTCAGTATGAAACATTACAGGGGCATTGTCAACTCCACAGTGACCTCTGTGTGGTTCAGTAATTAATAACTTCAGAAGCAGAGATAAACACTCTGCTGTTCCTGTTTATTTGATGGTCTTGATTAATTAAAGTACAAGTTTCCTTTAAAAACTTGAGGCTGCCTTTAATTATATTACTAAGCGTGGCACTTTGTTCTTCAGTAGCTTTACACAGTGCATGCAGTCAGTTTTGCTGATAGAAGAGGTTTAAAAAATAAGGCAGGCGATGTGGACATTTAGTAGCTGACTACAGCAAAATTGCTTAATGACTAGTATCATCTAAATGAGGCAGCAAGCTGAAAGACTCATAATCTCTCCCCATGCACAAATTTTAATTAAATAATTATAACGTCCTTGTTGTAATTATTTATCAGTAACTATGCTCCTGAGTATTGTCTCTTTTGCTTTCATCTGTTCTGTCAGCTCAGCTGTACAATGAAAAAATCAGTTTCAAAGATCTGGTATGATTAATTCTTATTACCGAGGGCCCTATTCTGCTGCCATTATTCAACCTGATTAGTACTTTACTGCACAATTAGTCACAGTGAATTCAGCAGTTCTACTTGTGCATTAAGGTGCTGTTCAAATGGTGGCAGAACAGGACCCCAGCTAAGAACAGATTTGGGACTGATGGTCTAAAAGGATGGATAAGATATCAATTCACATTTTCACCTTCTTGGTAAGAAGCCGATCAAGAAAAGAGATAGCCCCAGGAAGGCTTTAGGTGTCTCTGAGGCTAATTTAAACACTTGGTGTCCATCCTTGCACTTCAGGACGTGGAAAGACAGCTCAGCCACCACAGTCTTTAACTCCCTGCTGAAGAGTGGGTCCCATGTACTTTTTTCCTAGCACCTGAGCCAGACCCGCTCTTCTGTTTAAAATCATTGAACTTTGTTTTAAGCAACAACCTGGTTGATGGAGCAGTGTTTGAAGCTGTGGAAGACCAGAATTCAATACTGTCCTCACCCTTAGGGTGAGCATAAAGCATTTTCCCATGTTACAGAAGACTGTTCTGAGAACAGTTCTCAAAGTGGGCTTCTGTGCTGTATATCAGCAGCGGAAACTGTCTACAGTCACAAAGGTATGAGCTCAAGTCAAGTACCTGTGCAAGTTTTTGTGGCTTCAGTCTAGACTCTAGTTTCCTGGCATCTCAGTAGCTATCAATAAGATTGCAGTTTTTAAATAAAACTTAAATTATTTCATTGAGCTGTTTTCTTCTAACAGGTAAACTGCCTTCATACATAAGAGTGCTTGAATATTCAAATCCCAAACAAACAGATCTCTTTCATTTTAACACAATAGAGATTAAATAACCTGAATAAGATTAAAATTAAAATAATTGATCGAGCATCTCAAAACTTCATTCTTAAAACTGCCAACAACCTTGAAATACAGTTAAAACATCAACATAAGAAAGTTATATATATCTTATAATGAAAAACACCCCACATCAAAAGCTGCAGGGAAAAATATGATATGATAATCAACTGTGTTACTACCAGCTCTCAATTATTCGGCTATCATCAATACAGCCTGCTAAATGCAGTTAGGCAGCATCAGTAACTGCATTGTCTCAGCCAAGTTGGTTTGCTTATCTTGTATGGCATTTTGTTACTAGACTGAAAATCGAAAAACGAGAAATGAAAGAAGCAGAGTCAAAGAAAATCCAGGGCCTACTTGAACAGCAATGAGATTTATTCAGCAAAATATGATGGTTTGTATGTATGTATATATGTATCATACTTGCAGACATCTGTTCTTACGCTTAGGATGAAAATTCTAGGCTGGGGAAGAGTAGAACTGCCTCTTGGTTTCTATACCCGGATGAGTTGGGACACAGACTTGATACAGAAGTACCCATTCCCAGGCAAAACCCCAATCAGCAGTTAGAGTCATACTTTTCCTTATCTGCCAGTAAATATTTAAACAGCTAGTATAAGGCAGTAGAACACCTAAAAGCCAGATGAAGAGAGCAATCAGTATTACAAACAATAGTTTACTAAACTTTAAGGAATAAAGTAGTGTGATTAATCTAAGTTCAAAGACAGATATACAGAGAATAATCTGAAAGAGATCAAATTCACATATACTACAGTTTTCTCTGCAGTAAATGTGCTACATTTTCTTCAAAACTGAGGTTTTTTTTCTTAAAAACAAATTTTGAAATGTGACAATTCAGTTTTGTTTCTGTATATTTAATTCTTTAGGATAAATCAGAAATGTACAAATCTAGATTCCTGGGAAAAGTAATTTTGAATACTAAAAATACATAGAGGAAGAATGTATGAAAAAAAAAAAAGGGGGGGGGGGGGGAATATATTTATAGGGAAAAATTTGTAAAAAAAAAAAGCCTTTAAAAAATTTGTGGGGTTAAATTTTTCTTGAC
>WUAM01000341.1:3039925-3063040 GCA_024336885.1 Actenoides hombroni
CCACAACACATAGAAAAAAAGAGAAAAAAAAAAAAGAGAAAAAAAAAAAGCAAAAAAAAAAGAGGAGAGGGGCGGGCTAGAATATAGTTATATGCAACAATTTCTAAATAAGAAAAGCCCTTGAAGAATATGTAGGGATTAAATTTTCCTGAATGGGTAGAGTAGGTATTAGTACCAACATTTCTTCTATTATGTGTGTGTTATTTGTCTATAGAGACATAACAAGCAGTTACTTCTGGAAATACAAGTAAAGGTGAATGTCTCAGCATTTTACTTTCAAAAATGGAAAGTACTGAAATATCTGAAACTATATAATTATATTGCTCAGTTAAGAGGTATTATAAACTATTATGAAACTTTATTCAATGGTGTGCAATTGTCACAAAATAGAAATGTCTTGGGAAAGTGGATTTCTCAGAAATGCTGGGTAAGATACAGTTTCATGTAGAAAATTAAAAAAAGACATCTTTATTCAGGGTACTCTGTGATAGTTAGATGTAATGAAATATGTTTTTCACTCCCCTTATGCAATCTCTATTAACAATGCAGAGTTTCTCTCTAAAAACCTATCAGTCATGAAGACATAACCTGGTCTGTACAGTTACCACTCAGACCATCTCTACTAGTAAAGGATTTAAAAGTTACCAGGGAATGAATATACAATGACCAAATGCATTATCTTCAGTTATAACACACAAACTCAAAAGAAAATGGTTGATTGCTAAGATGTACTGAAAATTTAATCAAGAAAGGGAAGACAGGAAGGTTAATCAAAGGCATGCCTTGTGCCCTTAGACAAAGTCAACTTTTACAGAATACTCTGCAGGTAGTACCTGGATCCAGACATGTTTCTTTATGTTGATACATCTTGCTGGATGATGTGGACAGAAAGGATCTCTTTCCTCCAAAAGGTTTTTGTGTTTGCAGTTCCCCAAATTCTTTCAAGTGGTGACCTGAATAACGGATGTCATGATGGGCAACATCCCTTTGTATCTGCAGAGTTGTCTGCTAACACTCCTCTTAAGAAAGCTATGCAAAAGGAAAAACAGGTATTAATCTTGTTATAAGTAGTTCAACTTCTTGTGAGGAAAAAATAATTTTCATATAGCTTGAATTATAAGTTTCAGTGAATTTTTTTTTTAAAGGCTAATAGTCAAAATGCATTAAAACCAACAGTAAAAAATTCTTTAACTGTACAAGGAAGAACACACCAAATAAGAGTCTAGGTCAACTGGACCACTGAAGTTGTAATTAAAAAGGATGAGGAGATTGTGGAGAAATTACATGAATTCTTTGTAATCAGTCTTCACTAATGAGGATGAAGCACACATTTCTAACTCAAGGTTAATTTTTACAGATGAGGCATTGTCAGAGAGAGTGGCCTCTGAAGATGAGGCATTAGAGCAACTAGATAAAGTT
The DNA here is from genome assembly GCA_024336885.1 of Actenoides hombroni. Taxonomy (NCBI): domain Eukaryota; kingdom Metazoa; phylum Chordata; class Aves; order Coraciiformes; family Alcedinidae; genus Actenoides; species Actenoides hombroni. Next base: position 3,041,345 of record WUAM01000341.1, read on the forward strand.
AATGGTAGAAAATCCCTGGGGCTGGGTAGTATTCATTTGAGAGTTTTAAAAGGAAAAAAACAAAAAGAAGCTGAACTACTAACTAAAAAATGTAATATACCTCTATCAGCATGAGCCATTCCTGAGGATTGATTTTTATCTAAAGAAAGAAAGAACAAAGGATGACCTTGGGAATTATGGAAAAGGGAACAGTGCTTTAGTACCACTGAAATAGTCCAAAACCACTTCCATAACCAGCCATTAAAGGACCTTTTTAAAACTACCTAGGTATTATTGCTATAAATATATGATACATTTTAAAATTGATCTTCACAGCTTCTCTGGTTGTAATTTTTATTTTTCCAGTCTCACAGAATTCCAGAAAGGAAGTCACAGAAGTTTAGCTAGGAATACAAGTAGGTATGATTTACCTTGATTTCAAAAAAGCTTCTGACAGTATCCTTCCCTAAAGACTGTTGCCAGATACCAACAAGAGCAAACAGACTGAGAGGGAAAAATTCTGTTGCGTATCAAAAACTGGTTGGTAGATGGGATATGTTTTGTGAGTACTCATCAAACGGCCAGTCTGAGCGACTCAATATTTAACATACTGTAAATTCACAAATGGTGACAGGAAGGGCAGTCAATTTTTCCAGGCAAAATTTTATTTTTTAGAGGCCAGGAGAGCTGCATCACTTAAAGAACAAACAAAACAGCAATTCCTGCAGCAATCTTTGTGAGAACCTAAGACTTCTCAGGTCAACCCTTAAGCTGTGGGGCATGTGTGTGCCTGGAGAACATGAGATGAATATTCACTCCTGAGGGCAGCTCAGCTTTTAAAAATTAACTGCAACCCATAGGAACAAAACTATTGAAGAAGGGCATAGACTACCTTTTGGTGTGTAGAAATAGGTTTGTCCCAAAAAAGAAGGCAAAAATACCAGGGAATGTCTTCAAGCCGAACATCCAGGATGTTCTTGTGTTTTACTTCACTACTGCAGTTAACTAAGGCTCTTTGACTCTGGCCTTTCTTTCATGAAAGAAAGAACTATTCTGGGAGGATATTTACTTTGCTAATGATGTCAAGTTGTTGGAGAATGTTGCAGAAAGAAAGATTGTGAAAATCATGATGAATAATGCAGATAGCTTTGCTCTGTGACACATTAAATCATTAGGGATAACATGCAAAGCTATACACAATGAATTCCTGGATGGAAAATATTTCACAAATAATTTTGCATCCAAAGCTCTTTCATAACCTATGATGAACTGTGAAAGAAGTAGATTAATGGTGAAAAGTGGTTTGCAGATGAATACAATGCTTTGGGTGAATTTTTTCATTAGCAGAACTATATGTTTCTGCAGGTGCTGACTTGTTTACTGTAATCACAGTTAAGGTCTGGAATAGTGTTTACCAAAACAGTAACTGTAGTTCTCACTCATCATCCACTGCAGTGAGGGGAGAGGATTAAAGCATTAGACATCGTAAAAGCCTTAATGCTGGCTTAAAGTAAACGTTTACAGTTTTTGCTAAACTTTAAAAAGAATTGTGGCTTTCTTCCATATATGGACTATTATTTTGTTGCTGAACTAGCAAAATGTAGATAACTATGCTTTAAAGTTTTTGTATTAGTTATATAACTAATGAGATGTTGCAACTTCCCAAGTGGGGGGACAACAGTAAATTAAAATAGTTCTCTATGTAACCACACCATATTAGGGCTTTTAACAATTTAGCTATGTTTGTTAAAGGTATGATTTCTTCATAATTGTAACCAAATAGTCCAGTGAAACTTTCTAGGGCATTGTAGACTAGACCAGAGTGACTTTTCATTTACATGTTACTGGAGTCTGCTCCAAGTAAAGTTAATTGATGAACATGCATAAAGATTTGTTTGCTCTGTGGACAGATGCAATGGAAAAACGTTTTTAAAACCGTACACTTGGGTATGAATATTGATGTGAATGGGAAAGTAAATTATTATGGGAAAGTAATTTTATCACATATGCAATATATTTCAAATTCCATGGAGAAAGGAACATACATATAATTTCCTACATTCCTTAATTTCAAATAAGAGACAGCAGTGATTAAGAAGTTAATATACTTTTTGTTCCCCTGTTGTGCTTCCTGTAGTGTTTCTATATTTCTGTTCTAAATTTCTGATTCTCAACTGTCAAGGTAGACAACCTCAGGGGGTGCACAGTATATCCTTGAAGCTTCTGTGAATATGTCAGATGGCCTATGTCTTTCCTCTTCCCTTCCATTTTCTTCATGTCTTCTTTTGAAGCCATGTGAGAAGAGAACCTTTCCTCTGAGGGACCATGAGCAAGCAAGGTACAGATTTACTAGAGCCTGAGGTACAAGGGTGCACCCTGGCCACAGACCACCAAGAGATATGTGTGCCTTGAGCAGCAAAGGGAGATGAGGGACTGCAGGCTGGGCCTGCAGGAATTTGAAGCAGATGGGAAAAGTGTGGGTATACACCCATTTGTGGGCATGAAGCTAGGAGACAGAGGTGTCCAAATTATTTAACTGAAGAAAAGGGATCCAGACCAAAAAAACCCCACTTGTTAAAAGTGTTTAGGCTGCTATATTTTGCAACAATTACTTTCAGAGCGCCTACCTGGGACTCTTGACATCTCATGACTCAATTTACTTGTCTAAACATAAGATCTAGTGCCATCTCAGAGATTGTTTGATTCCAGCTGCCATTTCAAGAGGGCACAGATATCTTTCGTACACCCTATATTATATCTGTCATGCCCATGTAGATATCTGAGATAGTCTGGAACTTATAAAATGTCAGTAGATACCTGTGTTTAAGAAATAAGATGAATTTGAGAATGGGATTCAGTTTGAGATTAAGACACTTGGATGTAGCTGTTGACACATGACCTGAGTACTTAAATGCCAGGAATAGATGATGGGATTCAAACTGTTTCCCAAAACACAGTGCAATTGGAGAAATCTTTTGGGTTATCTGAGACATCCACATGGGGATGGAAGATGTAACACAGTCCTGAGACCTTTAGGAGTGGTGGAAGCCGGAGGCCAGGTGGACTCCCCTTGCATTCAAAATGCCAAGACCCAACATTGGTCAACTGAATAGTGACTGCTATTCAGTATTCAACAAATGCTGAAATAATGCAGTTTTCCTAAAACATCATTTCAGCATTTTTATAGAAACTAGTGAATGGTGTATTATATCATTTTGATGTTTGATGTTCTCTCATCTTTTTATAAATATAGTGTTGCTACTCACAGTATTGCCAAAGATATGTTCAGAAAGAAACATAGACATATTTGACATGGTTACAGTAATTGAGGGAGAAGTGCAATGTCGTTGGTGCTTGGGACAAACTTCAGGCTCACTGATCCCATGAACCCTCAGATAATCAGAAAGCAATCAGAACGTGATTATGTTCTTTGTTCTTTAACTATGCCATCTTCAGGGGCAACAAGTGAGAGTGCAACCAAGAAGAAACGATGCAAGTCACATGTCACGTGAGAATCACCATGGGCAGAAGAAAGCCAGAGGGAAAAATTTTGTGTCCCTATTGATCCACTACAGTAGCAGGCTATGTCTCTGTAGTCCCTGGTCCTAGCCATATGCTTCTGCTACTTCCTGATATTGTCTCTGAGACTTATCTGGTCCTGTGGAAACCAGATTTAAGGGTCTAAATCAGCAGAAAAATAACATTTGCAAAGAGACGAACAGTGGTAACTAAGTAGCCAAGTATTCTTCTGACCATTTAGTGAGTTGAACCAGTTCACTGTGAAGGTGGGCAAGTGCCAAAGCCAACACAAAGGGAGAAGACTGGAAGAATGGTAAAAATGAGACACTTTTTTTGGTAGTTTGTGTTTGGATTGACTAAAGTGTAATATATAACTCTATTCTTAGTTGGATGGATCTGTTCTTTTTAAAACAACTCTGGACCATTGCAACATCATCAACCTGCTTAAAGTATAGTTAGAGTTGTCTTTTCTAGTGGAAACATACTTTGAGTAATACAAAAGTAATTAATGGCATTAGTTTTCCTCTTACAGATTTCTAATGTATGGTGCTTCTTAAAAACTGCCAAAAATCCTGAGTCACAGGAGTGCCACAGCATGTAAGTGACAGAGAGACAAGATGACGAGTCTCACAGCATACCAAGCCCAAGCTCTTCAGTCAATCCTTTGTAATGGAGATCCCTTGTCTAGCAAGACCTGCCTTAGAGGTATGTGGAGTGCAACTATCACAAGCTTGCTTTTATTCTGAACAGCTGAAAAGACAACAGAAAAGCAGATAGGTCTTCACATGCACAACAAAGCTATGTGCATGTGGGGAGGGTGTCCAATTTATCACACTGCTTCTTTACACTAGTGTGTAGTTGAGCTTCATGTTTATTGTATTTTGCCTTTACACTGCCAGCAAGTTTTTACCTTATGATTCTTTTTTTAACTTATGGATTTTATGGATTTTTACCTTGTGGATTTTACCTTTATGGATTTACCTCATGGATTCTCTTTTAAATGTTTATTTCATTAGCACACAGAGCTAATAAGACTGAGTCAACAGGCTTGGAGCTGCTAATCTAACCCTGTCAGATATGACATTCTACAAACAGGGTGTCTAGTTTCTTTGGACAGGAGCTGGATTTGTTGGATACCAGCAGTTCGGCTGCTTTATGCAAGCTCCTAACAGCTGAAAGAAATTGGAAACAGCAAATAACCTTTTATTTAGGACAGACAAAGATTAAAGTGGCAGAAAGGAAGAAAAACAACAGGATCAAAGCTCATATTTTATTTAAGATTTTGTAAATTTAGGCCTGTAATACAAGTATATTGACTTTGGTGTTGCTGTCCCCACAAATACTATGGTTACACTTGGATCTTTTGGGTACGCCTATTAACTCAGCTAACTTAGGCACACTGAATAGCTGTCTGTGAAGAAAGTCTACAGGGAACTCAGCTCCTAAACTTAGGTCCTCTGCATCACACCTCAGCTAGATGCCTCAGTCTTAAGCAGATGGTGTAAAAACCTTCTTTTGTGTCTAAGTCAGTCAATGGACCATTTGAAAACACATATAATAACAGTCCATCCAGAAGTGAAATGGAGAGCTAGGGGTCATTGCAAGCCACACTGCCTCCAGCATTTGCATCTAAACAACAGACTGTCTGATGACATAGAGTTAGAAGAAATACCTTTCTTTCAGTGGACCACGTAAAATTGATAGAAAGAAATTAGCAATAAAGAGTTTCCAGATCAGGGTTTGGCCTCTTGGGGGTAACAAAGTAGACTCTGAAAGATACACAATAGCATTTCAGCAATTGGGTAGTATGCTTTGTTAGGTTACTTAAGACATTAGAAGTAATGTATAGTTTTGTTGTACCCTTGTACACCATTAAAGCTATTCCAGTGTGGCATAAAGTGAGCAAGTTGAGTCATAATATGCCAGCTGGAGAATATTAGGGAAAAATGTTCCTTCAATTTCTGCTTAATGTTCTGATGCAAATAAAGAAGCCACTCACTTGTACTGTCGATATGTTTACCTACACTACTTTATAACTACCCTTCTCTGACTTACACTGGCTCCTGTAATATCTCTCACCTTTTCCCATTCTTGAATCTCTCACAGACTTTTCAGGAAGGAGTGCTTTATTTCTATCATGTTTCTTTTGCAGGAAAAAAAAAAAAAGTAATTAACTGCAGCAAGATGTTACTGTAGTTGTTTTGGGGTTTTGTTTTTATAATGAAACTATGTTAGAAGGAAAAATTATATAAACACATAAGCCACATTTGGCAATGGTCTACATAAAAGTTTTATGGAGATGAAACCCTATAGGGTTCTTTTAGAGATAATTATTCCAATATGCAAATTAAAATTGTGCATTATTCATTTTTTTGTCAAATAATTTTCATTTGCTTTGCTGCTCTTATAATAAAAATCTGCCAACAGGGTTTCCTCTTAACTCATCTAAGGAAGCCTGTGAAGAACACTCCATATTTAACTCTCTTTTAGATCACTGTGGCTTGAGAATACTTTTAATCTCTTTTCCATTTATAACTGTACTGCTTGACCTTTTTGCAGCAAGGTGTCTTGTATATAAAATGTCAAAGAGAGGATTATAGACATGGGACAAAGATATAGTTTAATTAAAAAAAGTCCTGTGAGACCGAAAAAGGTTACTGGCCCAGATCACAAATATTTAATGCCAGATTACTATTTATGATGTTAAAATAACAAAAAAGGGTTTATGGGTAACTTGTAATTGACCAACCTTTACAGGTGCATATGATAATATTAAGCTTCAAGTAATAACTTTCATATTAGCTTGGAAATTAGTTTTAAAAATTTAAGAAATATCTCCTTAATGTTTTCTGTGTGTTACAGAACTATCTTTACAAAATTAAATAGGCTAATGGTTTGAAGTTTGATTCTAATTCAAAATGGTTCTGTAGGAGAGCATAAAATAAAGTGTGATGTTTTGCAGTTTATTTGTGTGTTCGTTAGTTTCTGTCTCTAACTTTTAGGCATGGATAAAAGCATGATTTTAGTATTGAATGAATGGTTGAGAAAGACGAATCTAGATTTGATGCTGATTTTCCCCCCAGAAACAGTGAATACGTTCCAAGGCTGAATGGTCCTACCAGGCTTCTTCACTTCTGTTCACATTGTGGGATAATGTGATGGGACAGTGGTTTTTGCAGTTCAAACGCAAAGGGTGGACCATGCACAAGTATTCTCTGAAAGAACCCAATTTACCAGTTAATATGTGAGTCAAAATGAATTTATGATGGCACTGACTGGATTTTGGCTCAAGACTGGGTGCTAACAGAACAATAATTCAGCAGTGGAGAAACAGGGAGATTTGAAGCCAGATTTTAAGAGAAGTAGAACACCCACAGATCTTTCTGGCTTTCACTTCAATACTCATGGAGGCATCACAGAAAAACTGGCATACCATTTACACAACTATTTCACTTAAGGTGTAGTAAATGGAATTGATGATCCCAAGGGTCTTTTCTAACCTGAATGATTCTATGATTCTATGAAATGAGTTGTGTAGTGCTAGTTGGTTCCTGTGATAGTTTGATTTTTATTTGTTAATATAGCACTAACTTTGTGACTTTTGGTTAAAGTCATTATGTATGAGTTTATAAAGAAACAAAGAGAGATAAAGTATAATATAGAAATTTATTGAGTCTAAATAAGTTTAGAGGAAAGTGAGGAAAAGGGTAAGAGTCTTCTCCTGCATAGCAATGGGAATCAGACTCTGCTATTAATATCCACAGCAGAGTCTGAATATGAGTAGAGATATTTAGAATATTATTAGAGAAAAATACTACCAGAATTCCCTATGTCACTATGGAACTCTGAAATTCCCAGGTACTGAATGGAGAAAAAGTCCTGCTCATAGATTCAGTGATAAGTTATGACCTACTATGCTAGCCAGCAAATATCAATAAAGACAATAGTGTAGAAAATGAGGGTGAAGACAAGACTGGCAATGAGGATGAAGGTTTGGAGAGCATATTGCCCAAAACATGATGGAAGTATTTACTCAAAAAGTTAATACTCTTTTGATGAAGGTATGCAATAATTTATATCTTATAGTTCTGAAGATCTGACAAATGAAGCAGGAGATATTCTAAATAAACCTACATGGTTACTGTCTGGTTGGAGAGCAGCATGTACAGTATTCCAGAAAAAAATAAAAATGATAAATTGAATACCTGAAGAAATTGTAGCCTGATCTTAAGGTTACACAAGACTACTAGAATAAATGGACAGATCTTAATAATTAAAGACATGTAAGTAAACAGAAAATATAAGATGATGCAATATGGTTTTTCCAGGATCATCACAGGAGAAAAAATTTTAACCTTTGATCAGATAATAGATTTTATAAACAAAGGAAATGTAATGGATCTCATGGAAGAAGAGGTTATAAATTAAGCTCTGTGTCATATGGAAGTCGTTAGATAAGATATAGAAAGTGGTCATTAGCATCCAAAGCCATAAAGCAGACAGGGAATTGGCTGGGATGTTCTTGGGTCATTGTTAACATGGAGTCATGAAAGGTACGTTTGGAAAATGCTGCATTTGAGTTCCTTCAGGTTACATTGAACAACTTCTGATTAATCTTCAATATAGAAAACCTGACTAATATAAATAAAGAAATTAAATAACCCAATGTTTTAAAAGTAAATAATATGAGAGATGAGGTTATTTGTTTGAGGGTCAGTGGCAGAAATCCTCCCTTTATCCCACCTGGGACATACTACAGGTTGCACTTCTGCTTCTCAGGGCTCCCAGGCCATTTGGTATCCTGGAGCGGTGACCTTCAGCATCTACCACTGTCATAAGCATCCATGTAAAATAGCTATTAATTATCACATAGACCTCAGCTGAGTTCCCAGACACTGTATTAACAAGTTACTGTCATTTCCTATGGGTCAATGAATATTGATTAAAACCAGAATTTGCTGCTGAGTAGTTTACACAGGTCCTACCCTGCTTGTTGGCAGTGGGTTATTCCATTTTTACCGGCTTACCTCTCCCATGTGCCACAAGAACCTGGAGCCTAATCAGTCACTACAATGCAGTACACATACAGGCTAGGCATTACAACACCTGGTGCTGTGGCCCCTTTGTCCTTTTGAGGATCTAACCCCCAACATCTGTACATTATATAAAGAAATGGACAAAGCAGAGATTTATTTTACTGTTATACCTACCCAGATTTTCAATCACTGTAGGCTGTGTATGTGTTCAGTGAAAGATTTGTCAGGTTAGGTATGGACATGAAAACAAATTCTGTGTTGGTTTTATGCTCAGAAAAATTTGGTATCATTGCAGTTTTTAATAAATGCTTTGTGTAAGTAGAACTTAGTAGTACTACTCTGGTATGACTATTTACTTTTCTTGACTGTAGAGCTGTATTAAAATATGCAAACCCTTCATTTTTAACAAGCATATTAGAGTCATATAGCTTAGCCCTTCCCTCATCCCTCTGTACTTTTTTTTTCTCCTCTGAAAGAAAATATTTTCAAATGTGCTATGAAGAGGAAATACATTTAACATCACCAACTACAGTGATCCTGTGAGTTGTGTCAAATCCAGCCTATCCCACCAGATTTACACTTCAGATTTCTCACCTGTGGTATTGACATGATGTTACCATTTCCTATCCTGTGAGACATATGGCCTGATCCTGTAAACCTGGCAGGGACAGACCTCATGTTGACTTCACTGTTTGCGGACTCCAGCCTTTGTCTACTGATGCGAAAGGGAATAACAGAAGCTGTGACAGGACAGGGGGTAATTGTTTTAAACTGAAAGAGGTTACATTTAGACTAGATGTAAGGAAGACATTTTTTACAGTGAGCATGATGAAACACTGGTACAGATTGCCCAGAGAAGTGAAACATTCAAGGTCAGGTTGGATGAGGCTCTGAGCAACCTATCTAGTTAAAGATGTCCATGCTCACTGCAGGGGGGTTTGGACCAGATGACCTTTAATGGTCCCTTCCAACTTTTCAACTTTCTATGATTCTATGAAAGGACCATTGTGTTCTGATGTCATTATCCTTAGGCACAATGTGTGTGCATGTGTGCGTGTGTGTGTGTGTGTGTTCAGATTTTGCCAATATCTATTGAACTCTAATAGAATATATAGCAAGGGGATTTGAAAGTATATCTATCAACAAAAAAAATTATTCACAAATACATGTTTTTTTCTAGAATGAGGTTTCTCAGACAGAGGGACATGACTCCTGTCTAGGTGTGCAAAGAATGACAATGCTCTTCTTCTGTACTCTCCATTCCAGCAGTCCTTTTTGGTTTTACTCTTCTGGGTCTGACTTTAAAAACATGGCTCTATAAATCACCTATAAACAGAATTTGGTATGGTGATGCTCATTTGAATCATCAGAGGGACTGAGAAACTGGTCTTATGAGAGCTGTCCATCCACTTCAAGAAGTGCCTTGAGCACTGTCCTCACATACCAGCGACACTTAGTCAGGATATATATACTCAGGGTATGGTTTCATGTTACAGTTAAACTAAACTAAGGGCTTGCTTCCAGTAAAAACAGGAGGTGTCAGTCCCTCTCCTGCCTACTCTGTTCCTTCCTCCCCTTGCCTCTGCTCCCAGCTGCTTGATCTTTTCCTCTTTTGTGTCACTCTGATACTCATCTGACCACACAGTAAGCTGGGTCGATTTACTAACCTTACAAAAAAAATAAATGTTTTTTTGTTTGTTTGTTTGTTTTTGCTAGATTTGTTTTTTTCAGATTTAATGAATTAAATTGGCCTGTCATGCCATCCACTGAGCATTGGCTTGGGCTGGTGGGAGAACACAGCTGGCCTTCAGCCCATGATATGTGTGTGTGAAGAGCAGGGGTGCAGTGGAGGGCAGCAAGACCCCCAAAAAGGCAGCAAGGAGCCTGTACCTTTGTTGCCACCACACCCTAGTATGTAGGTAGATGAAGGCAGAACTTCTGCAGCATTTGACATCATGCTCAGCTTGGCTTTTGTTCTCCTCTCTCCTTGAGTTCCCCTTGAACTTGCTCGCTGATCCCTCCAGCTTTTGATTTCAAGAGAGGGCTGATTGGATGACAACTGGACATGCAGCATGCACATCGGAAAAGGTGCACGAGGGAGGCTCATAAACACTCTGCCCTTTGTATTTTTCTAAGGTAGTCGTAGTTCTATCCCAGACCTCAGAAGCCCCAGCAAGACTCAAATGTCTTTAACTTCAGAGTAAGCAAGCACTCTGTGTAGTGCAAATTTTTGATCTACAAATTCAAAAACTGAAAATATTTTCAGGCAGGTTTATATTTCCTGGGCAAAATGAATTTAAATTCTCAGGGCTGATATTAAACTGCAGCAGACTCACTTAATTTGTTATGTGCCCAGTAGCTATTGACAAAGATATTACTCACTTTTTTGTCTTTCTTTTTTTTCCAGAGAAATCTTCCTTATCTTCCTGTGTCTTTCACAAGTACTATTTTCCATAATCCATCAGATTTCATATTATTAGATTGTTTGAAGATGTATGTTCAGACTTCTCTGTTTGCTTTCTTTGCTTAGCAGTATGTAAACACTGGATACCTCCTTTAGATTTATATGGCAAAGAAGTGACAGCATCTCTTTGACCAAGCGAAGCAAGAAGACTAAAGTATTAGAGTTTTGGAGGATGTAGGCCGAAATTATTCTTCTCCAGCACTGGCAGAGTAGATACACAGGGTTATTTACCTCTGTAACCAGAATGTAAACCCAGGATCCTGAGAGCCCTAAGGTAACCAGCCTGTTCAAAATCTAAAATTGACATCTATCAAGAATTTAGCTCCAGATCTGAGAGCTACCCTAATTGTTCTGCAGGATTACATCACCTCATAGTAGCTATGATGCAGAAGGGTGATTCACTAGGTCCTTCTCCTTAGTCCTGAGCAGAATTCTAGTCTTTGTAGCACATACATAATATATACAAAAAATAAATACAGATAGGATCTTATTAATAAATACAGAGAGGATTGTGGAGTTATTTGCATGTTTATTTGTCCACTTGGAATCTGAAGGTATTTTATACATGATTTGGGACTAGATACAGTTATGGTCTTCTTGCTGAAGTTGAGAACGTCAATTGTTGTGAGTTATCAGAGCTATAGTTCTGGCAGTGGCATATCTTCTCTTACTTAGGTGGGAATTTTCTCTGGGCACTTTAATATTGACCATGTGAGAAAAACTGCATTGTCTGCACATCACTAGACATGGTGCTCCTGAGTACTGTAGGTTTACTGACAGCACTATTGCAGATAAACAGTAAAACGTCCAGAGTGTGGTATTATAGCATATTGCTATTGCCATACATACTGTTATTGCCATACAGGTGCTACTGCTCCCTCAGATTAAGCCATCCAACTGTTCGCCTGGCATCCTCTGCTACTGTGGTGGAAGTTTTTTAATACCATAAGCAATTGCTTGCTAAACAAACTGAAAGCAGGCCTTGAAATGTTTCTGCACTGTTTTCAAGTTGTGTTTTGAAACTCATATGATCAGCTGTTCTTCAGGGCCACTGCACACTCTTTTATGATGTAGCAATATATTTTATAATATAAGGAATTATATTTTTAAATGTGAAAAAATTATAGCACCAATTTATCATAACAACAATTAGTTTCAGAAGGCTTAATTTTTTAGAAATTTTTAGAAATAAGCTTGAAAACCACCATTAAGAATCCCAGATCCTAGGCTGTGAAATTCTGGGAGGCATGGAAAATGTAGGAAGGGGTGAAAGAAAGACTCTCCTTTTCTGGTATGCTCTGACCCAATCAGATTGGTCTGCCTATACAAAGGCGCTAAAAGAGGCTCGGATTTGTCCAGTTGGGAATCCCTGCTATACTGTCCATATGTTTTAACAGGTGGAAGGGTTGCTCAGTTCTTTGCTCTCCTGCTTGGAAGTGGGTGGTATTTGAAGAAACCCAGGGGGTGACCACTGGGCTGGACCATTTCCAGCACTCTCAAGCTCCAACAGATAGGGTAAGACTGAGGCATTCAAAAAGTCTATCTTTAACTCCTTTGCAGTGGAGAGATGTGGTTTCCTTCAGAGGGCGTGGAGAGCAGTTAAACTAGCCTTCTTCTGCTCTCAGCCTCTTTCCAGTAGCTCTCCTGGGAACTCTGAGAGAGCTGAATTGGTTGTCTCTGCTGCACTGGTATAAATAATAATAAAATTCATGCTATTTGCTGTATAACTTCAAATGAAAATTCTACCAACATGCATAAAAATCATATTCACCACTGTAGTTCTCTTTTTCATGCCCAATTCACTGAATAAAAAGCATATGGAGGGGGAGAGGTAGAGAGAGAAATGGAAATCAAATTAATATTGAGGAAAGGTGTCAGGTAAAGTCCTTGCAAACTCTCAAGGTCAACAACATGAAAAAGCAGTCAAGAAACCTAACAAGCCAGCAAGTAAAGATGACCTCATATTTATGAGAAGCTGGATAGGAGAATATGGCTTTGTATTTGCTCTTCTGCTGTTTACATTTCCTGTGGTTTTAGTTTGCACTTACTAATACGAGATACTTGGAGCTAACAAGCAACATAAAGCTGCACATCCATCTATGACAGGAAACAACTGCCATGCAAAACTGAAGGCAGAGTTCACACCCTAAGCATCTGAGGACAGTAATTCCAGGGCAACCACTCAGAACTCATCACCACTCTTTAGACCTAGAGGAAATTACAAGCAAATATTTACTGACAGGTGAATAGCAACAAAAAGCTTAATAAATGAGAACTTCCTTAGGCCAGGTATATTTAGGACTTCATGGTTCTATAAAGGACCTTTGCAACAAATCATAACACATTTTCAATATTTATAATATACCTACTGTATAACCAATGAACTTTAACCTGTAGAAGAATGTTGTTAAAGTTTTAACAGGGTAATGAAGCCAATATCCATTTTTAACCCATCAAAAAATGAATACATGACCTCTCTTAGCACATTTTTCATCAGCTTCCGAAGAAACTAAAATATCTGACAATTCTAAGTTCCTAGTGATGCAATTTTGCTGGTTGGTTTTAAAGGAAACTTCAAAGCTTTGAAAGCTTTCACACAAAACCTGACCTATAGGAACTCTATCCAGAAAAGAAGAAAATAATAAACCACACGTCTTTAGTGGCACAGATTTTTCCCTCCCTTGAAGAAAATAAGTCAGCTGGCTGCAACAACAGTTACGGATCTGTCAGGATGTGTAAATTGTGAACAACCAGAGAAAGAAAATGGTGACAAAAGGGATGCCTACAATTTCTGAGTGTTTGAGCTGCTTCTCTGTCTTCCTGGTCTTTTGGACTCTTGCTGAACATTAAGGACTTGAGAAGCTCTGGGCTCCAGTTGTAGAGATGGTAAATGAGGCTGCTTGGTCATGGAGGAATACCTATGCAGCCCCTGCAACCCTTAATCTCCTTAGGTAAAAGGCTCACTAGCTTTCTCTAGTCCTCAGTGACATCCAAAACAAACTTCTAGGAAACAAGGTAGATTTTCGATGGAAAACCTGCCTGTATGTCAGAAGAGGTTTAACCAAATATATATGCTTCTATTTAACCAATTTTGTTTAAAAGAAATCTTCTGGGAAGAAGAAAATCCAGAAAATACTAACCAACTCCCTTCCAACCTCTGACGCTGCAGTTAGTTGGACTCCACTGATACAGATAAAAATAAAATCCTGTTCACATTTCATTCATGCTCAGAGAGCAAAATTCAGGATATGTTGAGTAAGCAGTATTTGACTGCTTAAAGTGGCTCTTTTATGTTATTTTTTATTTTAACTATTCCACTGATAATGAATATGACTATTAAATGAATGTCAGAAGCTGCAGTTTAGGTCTATGCTAGTATTTCTAAGCTATCAGTGTTTTGTGCCTATCAAGTTTTTTGTTCCTTTTAACCTCCAGGGAACAGGAAGAACTGTTCCAGTTCCATTAACATACGATTTTATCTGATTCCCAGGATCATTTTTAACAAGCTGTTCTACTATACCTAGTGTAGGGACTAAGTGTGCTTGTTTTGTTGTCATACTTTGTTGCTGGACTGCAATCAGGTGCTTGTGCCAGTTTCATTAGCTTTTTTGGCAGCAGTCTACACAGATGATCATAAACTGCAGCTAATTCATTTGCAGGGTCTAGTAGCAGTGGCAGGAATTGATTTTTAGGAGTTTATTTTACTCCTGCTGAGAGAACAGAAAACAGTTGTTCACCGTTGCTCGTGCATTTCGAGGATGGCCTTGTTAGGCCTTTATGATTGCTTTCTGCTATTGTCTCCTTCTCAACATGTTTGACTTGCAGGGAAAATTCAGGAACATTGTGAATTGATGATCACTACTTAGAACCATATAATCAGAGTAGCACTTGAGTGTCCACATCAGCAATGATGAAGAGGTGTGTTTCTTTCTAGGTAAATGACTAATGGTACTTCCATCTCTGATTAAGCCAGTGGTGCAGGGCTTAGTGTCCAGAGCTGTGCAAGGTGTGTTTAAGGTGCTCCCACCATTATATATGTTAGAAAACACAGAGCCTCTGTGTTTGATTATTCCTGTTCTCTCTTTTCAGATTGTTTCCTCTGCCTTTTCAGACAGAAAACTTCTGAACGGAGAAAGCACAGGTTTGGCATCCATAACACCCAATAACAGCATGGACTGAAGGGTTAACTGATTTGAAACTCTTAATTGTGTATAAAGAGGGCTAAGAAGATGGTCAGAGGCATGGAACACCTTTCCTAGAAGAACAGGCTAAGAGAGTTGGGGTTGTTCAGCCTGGAAAAGAGAAGGCTCTGGAGAGACCTTATTATGGCCTTCCAGTATCTGAAGAGGACCCATAAGAAAGAAGGGGAGATAATTTTTACAGAGTCTTGTAGTGACAGAACAAGGGATAATGGCTTCAACTGGAAGAGGGTAGATTTAGATTAGAAATTAGGAAGATGTTCTTCACTCTGAGTGTAGTGAGACATTGGAACAGGTTGCCCAGGGAAGTTGTGGATACTCCATCACTTGATGTGTTCAAGACCAGGTTGGATGGAGCTTTAAGCGACCCTATCTAATGGGAGGTGTCCCTGCTCATGGCAGGGGGGTTGGAACTAGATGACTTTTATGGTCCTTTCCAACCCAAACCATTCTTTGATTCTGTTAGCAGTTTTTTCCAAGGCAATGCTCAGACGAGGTGTAGATAGATGGGATTCACATGCTACTAGCCTAAGCATTACCATGCTAACCATCCCAGCTGCAGATACCCAGAAAGTCAGACTGTCTCCTGACCAGGTGGTCATCAGTCAGGCAAGAGAAGTTGGAATAGGCCTTTTCTTGACTGTTCTGAGGTCTCCAGGAATTCTACTGATTTTTAGCTCAGATTGCAGTTTGAATCATGATTGTATTTTTATTTTTGGGTCCTTGAGTCACTAACTTCTAACATGTCAACAATTTCATTTTTATCAATGCTTTGCTCATCTTTCACAACATTGGCTTACGTACTATCTCACAGATAATTTTTTTTTTCTTAACAGGTATACCGATGTCACACAGTTGAACAGCACAAAAATACATGGTGCTTCACAGACAACTACCGCACAGTGTGCTTCACCTTTGCTACTCAGAATATACTTTCACTCCTGTTCAGGCAGCTTCCAGGTTGACCTTTTCTTCACGATGAAGAGCATTGCTGATGTCAATGTTCTTCAGGCCCATCTCATTCAGTCATGGAGGCCCATCTGGAGTCTTTAGGCAAGAAAACCCAAGTAATAGTATGTGGTCAACTTTAGGGACATAAGATTGAGGGTCAAATGAGGTACAGCAGGCACAGGTGGCATGGTGGACAGTACTGGAGAGGTTTCATAGGTACTGTCCTCAGGAGGTGACTATACTGTGTTTATGTGTTCCATGTTGTGTTCCTACAGCAGAACCAGCAACTTAGCTTTCATATCACAAAAGTGGGCAATTGCAACAGACTTTTCTTCAGATAAATTCTAGAGACCACTTAAAAGATCCAACTCATCTGGTTCTTGCTTTTTCTGTGTGAATGGCTGACATGAACATGCAGTCTCTGTGCCACACATCTTTGCTTCTGCATGGTGTTTGAAAACAAGTATCTATTAACCACTTCTGACAGCTCTTTTCTTTTGGGGAAAAAATAACTAAATGTTTCTCATGGAAAGTTCTTGCCATGGGAATTGTCATCTCCTCTGTAGCTCAGATTTGTATCTTAGCTAAAAGTCACATTTACTTACTCTAGGTTTTCCTTTGCCTGGGCAAACAGCCAAAGAAGAAGGAAAGATAGCACTAGGATGGTTTGGTTTGTGCCAGTTTTCTATAGTGGTTATTCTAGTCTTGATAACCACAGAAGTCATAAATGGCACAACTGTCAGTGTGATAATAAAACAAAAAAACAAAATTGAGAATCTATTTTTAGAGACTGCTTGGAGTTCACTTCAGGACAAAAAAAGAGCTGGAAATCACTCTACAGCAACAAATGTTATGTGATTGCACCAGTTGAGTAAATGCTTTTAAGTGTAAATCTCTTTAAAGTCTTTTCATATGGGGAAAATGTCAGTTGGGAGGTCCTGGGTAAGTGTCGTGGACCCTGAGGAATGTAGTCATGGACTTCGTTTGGTAAGCTGGATAGCTTCCCAGCTATCAGCAATTCCACTGTGGCCTGAGACAAGAAATGAAAGACAGAAGTCACTATATTTGCTATAAGCCAAATATAATCGGAGCCATTAGAGCAACAAGGGGGTCTTCAAAGGGCTGATTTCTGTGACTCCCAGTCAAGTAATGGACTTGAGATTAACCCAGAAGTTTTACCTCCAATGTTCTCACCCTCCAGGTCAGGCAAGCTTTTTTGAATTGATCTAACAGACTTGAATACCTATCTCTTCCAACAGCAGATGGGCAGTCAAAGGCAGTGCTCTGGCAGCAAAGAAGGATATACAAATTCTGTCTCAGAAATTCTCAGATAAAGTATAGGCTTCAATAATTATCACTAAAAAGGCTGGAGGAACTAAAAGCAAGGAGCATAATTCAGGACAATTTTAAAGAGGTATCAGATCTCCAAAGAATGATATGTTTCAGTTTTATACCTTTCCACTGAACTCATCTGTATATTTTTATCCATTCCACTGTGCCTGTAAACTCCTTTACTAACATTTTTATATGGTAACCAGGTACAATTCTATCTGATGCTCAAATCTTCTTACCAATGGTCACTAAGAACCTATGTAAACTGAGGTGTAACATAACATATGGGAATATAATAGTGAATATAATATATGGGAAGCTTTTCCTTAATGTTTATAAATACATAAAGGAGGATGGAGACAGGCTCTTGTCTGTTATGTCCAATGATAGGACAAGGGCGAACAGGTGTAAGCTGGAGCGTAAGAGGTTCCACAGAAACATAAGGAAGAACTTTTTTACTGTGAGGGTCACAGAGCTCTGTAACAGGCTGTCCAGAGGGGTTGTGGAGTCTCCTTCTCTGGAGGCATTTAAAACCTGCCTGGATGCGTTCCTATGTGACCTGCTCTAGGTGGTCCTGCTCTGGCAGGAGGCTTGGACTAGCTGATCTTTTGAGGTCCCTTCCAACCCTTAACATTCTGTGATTCTGTGTAAACAAGGAAATTCTCCACTTCCAAAATGGGAAATAACACAGCTTAGAAAACAATTCCTTATGCAGTATATTAAGTTTTGGCTATTATAGATCAGTATATACCAGTGAAGCCAATGGAGCTACTCCTGTTAGCAGTAGTTAAGGAATGTATGGCTCTTAAAATGAATATTTCTTTTTTAAGCATTACGTACATTTTACATCATGGTCCAACAACCTGTGCATCTCCTGTCACTCATATGGCCCCATGTGCTATCTAGTGGAAAAGGTCAACCTTGAAAGATACTGTCAACCTGAGCTAGTAGGGTTTACAGTGGAAGATAAAAAGAGAAAAAAAGAATGCTACAAAAAAAAGAGAAACTTTTTCTCTGAAGAGCAGCACATTGCCAAGTGAGGATATATGAAAAGTCAGTGGAGAATGATAATATTACAATTTGAAATTAATAGGAAAACTATTTCCAGTATAAATAAATACTTTTGAATCTTTAACTGCATAGGGAGCAACACTGTCTGAGAGACAGAAGAACTTGTTATTCTAATTGTAGTGATTAGTCCTGATTCCATAAAGGCAATCTGTAGAAGGACAAGGATGCAAAGTAAAATATGAAAATATAAAAGTATGGGTGGAACTCAGAAGTTGAATGATCTTGAAGGAAGTAGTAAAAGCAGTTCTTAGAATCAATGTCAATTTTCCTATTGTCTGAAATGCAAATGTAGAAGAAAGAAGTGAAATACAAATATACAAATTACACTAACAATTATTCCACGCTTTAAAAAAATTGCTTTCATGTCTTCTTTTTAATTGCATTTTGTTGTCTCTTTCCAACTAGTCCACTCTGGGAATCTGTTTTCTTTCTTTTTTGTCATTGTTGTAGAATACATCTCCTACATCATATTTCTCTCTTCAGAGGCTTTTCTCTCTTCCGGATTTGCTTACAGCTGTTCTTCCTGATTCACTCTCCCTATCTTACTCTCACTTTCTTATAGTTTTGAGTAAGACTCTGACTCCAGGACTAGTTTAACTATATCACCTACCATGTAATTCCTACAGAATTAATTTTCACAGACACTTTTCTGAACCAACTTTCTCGTGACACTTAAATTATACCAGCAGTTCATGCTGTACTAGAAACACATGAGACACTAGTAAGGATAGACAAGTCAGGAAAGTCCTCTCCATGGAACCAGGATGGTGCCCTGGGAGAAGAGTTTTACTTCGAGCTAAAGCTTTTATTCTGAGACCAGACAGGCAAATATTTATTGCTGCTTAAAGGAGAGTGAAATAAGATTCCTTGCAAATGAAATTTTGTGCAAGATACCAGTGTGTCAAAGTTCAGCGCACTGTCTATGACCTGGCATGCTTGAGTCTTAGATATAAGCTACTGGCATGGAGGAATATATTTGTGGAAACAGTGGAATTAGCCCCATAAATGATACATATCTTTCCCCTCCTATTTAACAATCTCAAGCCATTTGAATAACTCAGAGAAAAAGAAGAGGAAAAAGAGATCAGGAAACAGAATGCAGGCCCTGACTCTGTTCCCACTTTTAACACCCATGTGCATTCACTATGTATGTTGCTGCTGCAGCTTCAGTAGCAAGGTCTGTTTCACTACTTTTAACATGCTAGAAAAGTTGACCTGAAAAATGTAGACAAAGACAGGAAAGTGATTGCTAGCAACTTCTGTCTCAACAAACACATCGAGAATTTTGTGAGATGAAGTCTAACAGCATATCCCTGTCAAGTAAGTCTCAGCATTGCTGACAGTCTCTAATTGTGGGAACTTCTCAAAGAAAATATTGCCCAAAATCTTTCACGGTGGAAAGTGCCAGTCTGTTGAAAGATAGGACTTGCTGAATCCTCTTCTCTTGTTTCTCTCCTAATGGATCTCTTCTCTGTCTAGATGAAGACATATCTGTATGTCTTCATACACTAGCATTAGACAGACATATGCAGAGTGATGTAACATTACATTTCTTAGCCTTCTGATCCAATCAACAAAGAATATCATAATATGAATGATTTTTTTCTGGAAGAAAATACATTACTGGAAAGTGTAGAATTTAAATTATTCTAATTACATTGCTAAAGCAGTTCTATATATTCTCTATCCCTGCCACTTACTGCTTGAAAGCCATAGGTCTCTTATAAGCATAATTCATAGCTGTGAAATGCGTATAGATACTGCAGGCATAATCCTTAGGTGTGGACATTCAGGAAGTATCCATATACTGGTATCCACTGGAAGAGCTGAATGATGAGGAAGGGGGACTATGCAGTTAACTTCTCCAAATGCTGCATGTGGCACATTAGCTGGTGCTAATCAAGGAGCTAGACCTTCCTTCTAGCTCTCAACAAATTGTTCATGACTAGGTTTTCTACTTGTGTGTTTATATATATATATATATATAATGCTTGTAGAGCTTTTCCAGGTTATTCTAAAAGTTTGTTCCCAAGAAAACATAACCATAAAATATGGTGTGTTCATTTCACCTTATAAAACATTGGTACATCATGCTAATTTCTAATCCTAATATCAGGGACAACATAATACTGCAACTGCCCATGCTCATGAAAATAGGAAAGATGCTAGCCCACCCTGGGATCAAGGAAAAGCATGAAATAAATCAGATATATAACTAGATTAATTTAGGGTAGAGTAATTAAAAGATAAAGTGCATGAATATTAGGTTATAAAATTATTGGCATGAATTTATTAAAATTCACTTCAGTAGTCAGAGTAGAATAAAAGCTAATTTGCAACTGGTTGTAATGGGCTTGGAATCAGCTTTAGTATTAGGAGGAAGTTCAAATACAGTAGGAAGGAAATGTAATACAATAAAGCAGTGACTCAGGGGGCTGATTGGGATAATGAAATGCATTTCAATGAATTCTGATGGGCAAAGTATTATTACAGAAGAGCTTATAAACAAGAGAGGAATAGATGAAATTTGCAACAATAGTACTATATTGTCACAGTGACTTTTATTACCATAGAAATTATTTCAAGTGTGAAAGGTACTGTACATAGTGTTCTAACAACCAAGCTAAAGTGACTATCTCTATTTTACTGAGCTTTGTTGTTTATCAGCATCCAAAGTGTAGACTCTGTGTCTACTCCTTGACCAAACTGCTAATGTTCTATTCATCTTGTTAGCTGTGAGTCTCCTCTGCATGCTAAGACCACAGAGCAGACATTCTGCACATCTATTAATATGAAATCCAGGGAGGCTGTGGAAGTTTGCTTTTTTGCCTGCTCTGTGGGGGCCTCCTGTGGCCTGAATTAGATGGCTCCTTCTCTTAAGGCAAGGCAAAAAAACCTCTTAACAATTTGTGAAAACACCACGGCTAATGTCAAGATCAGAGATTTGTTCCTTCTGTGTTTTGGAACATTGCAAGTCACATTTTATGAACTTTATAAATATATATTACTTCCTTTATGCAAATATAGGCTTTCCTGTTTAAATATTCATCATTTCATAAACATAAAAGTTGACTTGCCTCAAAATAGTAATTAACCCCCCCCCCCCCCCCCACTTTCAATACACACACTAATGTTACACTTCTTC
>WUAM01000341.1:3072197-3085179 GCA_024336885.1 Actenoides hombroni
ATTATCTTGGATAGGGTACAAAGTTCTGTTAAAAAAATCCTCAAGGACATTCACAGGCTTAACAAGGTAATTTCCTTTGTTAATTGTAAAGGTTGTTCAATTAGAAGTCAAGAATTTGCCTAGGCCAGCACCAGCAATGTAGCAGATATAATAGTATCTTGTTTCATGTTTTTCAAACTGTGTTTCTTTATATTAATGAATTTAGACCAGATACAAGTGTTACATTGCTTTCTCAATTTGCTGGATAATGCCAAATGTTGTATACAGACATCAGTCTAACTAAATGAAGGGTAAATACTAGCTGTGTTTATGTTGGTGATGATATGTATTTCATGCCTTAAAAATCAGGGAAGTATTGATTCTTGTTATTAAAATGTAGTTTTAATTCTGCTGATAGTTAGTTACCTCAATAAAAAATTAAAAATATTTTAAATCTTTCAAGCAATCTTCAACAATGGTAAATGATTTCCAGAGGAAAAAAATAAGGACAAATAATTGAAGTAAAAAAGCAGAAAATCCTGTATTGATCTTTTAGTAGTTTAAGTTTATCACACTCTTAATCCCTTTGATGTTATACTAATTTATTTCTAATCTCTCCTACCACTTCACTCTTTTCTCTCAGAGTCAGATCCAATAAAAACCCCTGCATCTCTAAAGAAGGATGTAGATAGGATGAAAGTATCTAAGATCAAAACTTCAGTCAAAAATTCCTTTTCACTCAGCTGCCACCTAATGATGGAGGCACACCATGTCAGTCACGGTCTCATTCCAGGAAAACTTTATTTTATGGAGTACTTGTATGACTTGCACATTTCAGAACCCATCAACTAATGAGGATTCATTCATTTGCCTTCTCAATCCCACTTCACTCAGAAGACTACCAAAGCATCAGGCAATATATTGAGCAGTGACAGAAAAGCAGAAAAGAGCTAGGAGGAAAGTGATTTGGTATCACAGAGCTCTGAGATTTCTGCAGGGATCCCAGGCTCTGTTCAGGGACCACAGCATTTTATGCAATGTCTGTTTAAAGGAATTTCTCATTAAACCCTCTGCTGATTTGAATTTATTTTGCTTTATTTTTCTTATCCACATTTTGGGGAAGAAGGGGCTTGGCATTGGCTAAGCAGAAATTATGGCAGCCTTGAAGCTCATGAAAGCAGCATTCATGGGCTGAAGTTTTCAAGAGTCATTAACTGAGAAGTAACATATTTTTTAATTTTTAAAATCTTAATTTCTCTTTTCTTTCACAATAAGTTACAAAGGAAAGTATGTTTATTTATATTTCATTGCTTCCAAGGCCTAATCTGTAGGCCTTCTTGATATGCAGTGGTGGGTATTTACTACTGTGGATGATCCATATGTGTAAACACAGAAGATTTAGTTAGCCAACAAAATGCAGGACACGTGAAATTGTGTGGAGCTGGTTGAATAGTTTACCCGCAAAAATGTCCCCTTCATTAAGATTTGACAGGGGCTTAGGGTCCCTATGGACCTCTGCAGCCCTGATCCTGGGCCACCTCAGGGTCCACATCAAGCCTGTTTCAAGCCTCTTTTTTACAGTGGAAAGCTCTCTCCATAGTACAGAGAGACTGTGCCATTAGGAGATTACTCATTCCCTCAAAGGCAAAAAACATTTTTCCCTGCCAGCCTCCTGCAGCCCTGAGTCAGGGGGGGCAAGGATGAGGTTTATTTATAATGAACCTCTCTCCCAGTGCAGCTCTGATGCTCATCTGTCAAACACTGGTTACAACTCGTTAGTGCTCTGTCCACCCAGAAGGTAAATTCACTCTCATCAGCAAGTGCTAAATGCCTGTCCCAGCCTAGTGGGTGTTGCTCAGACACTGTATCAGCTTCTGCTGCCTTTTCCTCTGGTTTATCAAAAGATGGCAGCAAAAAGCTGTTTAACCTTTGATCTCAGTCCTCAGGCCTCTATCTGTTACAGAATCATGGCAGCCTCTACCCACCCACCCAACTCATCCTGCCAGCATGTGTTGACAGTGCTGCCAGCTACACACAGTGAACAGCCCAGTACTTTGTCACATCACTTCAGAATGCAGTGGTAATGACATGCAGAACCAGGAACTGTCGGGTATGTCCCATGAGCAGCAGCAACTCATGTGGTGCAGAGCAACCATTGCAAGTGCATGGAGTGCTCTGCCACACCAAAGGGCTTCCCCAGTGGCCTCTCTGAAGCCCTGCCTGCACCCTGCCTGTGAGAAGGGTGGTCAGGCAGGTCAGGGACAGGGTCAACAAGGGCCACATTCAGAGGTTGAGCTGACAGCTATGGATGACATGGAATCCAATGAGAGAAGGAGCAAGAGTTGCCTGGTGCCATCAATTAGGTATGATGGGGCTTCTCTTGTGGCACCTCTTCTAGAGGTGCTGTACAAGTCAGGCATTAGTTGAAGGGGAATATTTCTGAAAATGAGCAGAAAGAATACTAATGGATTGAAGCACCCAATAAAAGGTATATGAAGAGTAAGTTCTTTTGGGGATGTAGCCCTTGGCTTTGGGTTCATGGTGGTGGGAATTGCCATTTTAGAAAGGGCCACAAAATATTCAGAATATGCATTGCTATCATGGTACTTTCTCCAAGGTGAGTGGCACAGGAAGGAACTTTCTGATTCACTGTGACAAGCTGGCAATTCATTTGCTACAGTGACATTTGTGAGAGGGAAAAAACTGTTAACATAACATGTCAATAAAGACAGCTAGAAAATATATTTTTAAATTACACATGATTAGAAATACAGAACCTAGCCCTATTTTAATTATTCTTTAGTTTTCTTGCTAAAAAAAAAAGGTATAATTGTTAAAATAATTGTACTTGAATGGGATTTAGAAACAGGTACAGTGGTCATTAGTGGATAGCAAGAGCCCTCATTATTAAGTGTCACAGGATGCTTTCAGAAACTGGTTTCAGGTAAAGAAGCTAGAGTCAGCTGCATTTAAAATCTAGGCAAGCTCTGGGGGTTTCAATGTCACTGCTTAAATGTCACTGAGGACCTGTTAACAGGTATGAAAAGCCACCCAGCTGCTTAAACCATCCAGCCTCTTTCAGTTAGAGACAGAGAAAGAATGAAATATATATGGAGGGAAACCTGGGGTTCTAGAGGATGCAAATAGCAATGTAAGATGTGAAATGGATCCACCTTCCTTTAATCTTGTGTTCTGTTGCACTGTAATTGCATTCTAACAAAAATGAGCCAAATTCCTTTTTCATGATCAGGAATTTGAATGGGTTTTTTTTCTGCTGGCAAAATAGAGTCTCTGCACAATGGTTAGTTTCAGTTTACCTGAGATTAGAATTTGGTCTCAGTAGAAATAGTAAGCAACAAAAAAAAGAGATCTTTCATAACTATGAAGATTTATGTGGAAGCCCTTATGTTGCTATTAATAGTTTTATCAGATGTTCATGTTGGTAATTTTCTGTTATGCTATAACATATATTTCTGGATAAATAAAACTTGATTTGATATCATATCATATCATATATCATATCATATCATATCATATCATATCATATCATATCATTAAAGTACTGTTTCCAAATTAGTGTATTTCTCATTTGTCAAAAGTAACAAATCACTAAATGTGATGAAATTTCCTTGATTGCTTGAAATTTCTTATATTTGCATTCAGTTTTTAATTTCTTAAATCATCTCTAATATCAATCAACAAGGTTAGATTGAAAAGATGTAATGAGAAACCAAATCAGATTAGTAACTGAAGAGATGAAAAAACATACCAAAAAAAAGGATAGACTCCATAAGAGGATTGTTTCCTGAGGTATGTCTGACATGTAGTGAAAATTACATCATCCTTTTTATTTAATAAATGACTGAATTTTCTCTCTTCCTGCCTGGCTGCTAGAAATCTAACAGACATCTGTAGAAGATGTATGTGTGAGCTCTGCTGCTTTGGGTCAGTATCCATGTTTCTCTTAGAGCACCCACTAATGATACATTTAACTAGTTGCAGCAGTCTTCAATGCTTTATGTCATGACATCACTAATGAAATCACCTCTGGAGGAAACATAAGCTTGGCATTCTAGTAAATTATCTTAAAATCTCAAATGACTGACCTCATAGGCATTTGGCCACCAACAGGTTTCTAAGGCTTAAAGTGACAACAAATATAAGTAATACAATAAATAATTTTGTCAAAAAGACATCAGAGGAAAATTAGCTTTCCTTCCTTCCTTTGTCAGTCTGGGTTTACTACCATAGAATGGAAAACAGATGAATAATGCCACATCACTGCATTAAAATTCTAGCCCCTATGCCACAATCCTACTGTATATGCGTGGAGACTATAAAAAATATCTCTATCATCATCCAGATGCCCCTCAATAGAAATGTAGCTGACAACTATTAATAATAGTTGTTATTAGTAGTAGTTAATAATAGGTCAACAACTTCACCTAGCAAAACTATGCATATTGCTGAAGGATATTGGTGCAGAGAATTTGGCAGCTCATATATAATTTGATAACTTGCCAGACAAATTAAAAACAAACAAATAAAATAAAATAGTAATTCAAGTTACGTTACAGGTATAATAATACAGAATGACAGAAAATAATTGTGTTAGATCATTCCTAGGTTGTAACCCTGGCAGTACAGAACCACCCTGTCTCTGTAACCTGGAGTTCCAGTGAGTTTTCCAAAAAGTCCATTTTCTTTACTGCACATAGGATTTTCCCTACACATAAACATTATGGAATAACACAAAACTGTGTGTGAAATATGGATCAACTTAGTCATTGCAAGGTAGGTAGCATGGTAACTTTTATGATGTCTTTTTTGGTGTTCTATTTTTCAGAATAACAGTCTGAAAGATCATGACTACACTTTAGGTTCCATGGGTCAAATACTGCAAACCTGTATTGAATTGAGCTGCTGAGGACATTGCTATGAGTAGAGCACTTCATTCTTCTCTCAAACAGCTGTCATCTTTCTCTACTGCTGCTGAGCTCTAACTGTAAAGTAGATTTAGTGACTGCAGTTTTATGTGCAAAGCTGCCATATCAAGCATCATTTGGAATTCAAACCATTCAGCAACTGCCATTATGCTTGCAAATAGATCTGTCTCAAAAAATGTGATGTAATTGTGATTCACAGGAAAGTTAGATGTTAGTTTTCATGATAAAAATTCAGGTACATAAAATGTTTGGGTTTAGTAAGATGGGAAGGCCTAAAGTTTAATGGAAATACTGTTAATTTCATTTGTGTATTTTCAGGTTTGTATGTGTTCTATGTGAGTTCCAAAATTGTGAAATATACTACATGGGTGGCTGAACATGAGAGGAAATTTCCACATATGCACATAATCATATATTTCATACTATAATATCAATACTAAATTAAGAGCAAAAGCTTGAATAGCCAATCATATGGGAAGACATACCAATGTGTTAAATACAGAATGTCACAAGTGCAGATACGATTTTAAGCTAAAAAGTCAGTATATTGTTACAAATTTTCAAAATCATCTCAGATTTCTCTGAATTCATCCAATGAATTTACTTACCTTTATTTATCTAACAAACTATTTTTGTAGATTAGTAACTTAATTTCAGTTAGCAATTCTGCATGGTACCATCATACGATTGGAGTGCTCCTGAGGTGCTACTGCCTTGTCATTCTGTGGACACTACTGCAGCTCCTGGTTTCTTCCTCATCTGCCATCAATACAAACCAGGACCGATAAGAAGCTTCAACTTAGTTTCCATAGGTTAGAGCAGTGCAGTGACAGGCTTGCACTTGCCTCTGAAGATAGGGGTTTTTTACTGTTCCCCATGGATATGTTGTGCAATTCCCACTGGAGCTTTACCAAATTAGGAATTACATCAGCAGCAACAGATTATTTTTGTCACACAGCTGGACTCGGAGGAGTCCTTTATTTTCCAAGAGTAGCAGCAGCTCCCATCAGATATATCTTGTGCGGTTTTCCTCCCTTGCTGAAGAGATCTGACTCCAAGGGCTCTGCAGTGTGCACCATCTGCCAGCTTTTGGTATGTTTTGTTGAGGGAGAAGATAATTCACACTCTTACAGCTGAGACTTACTGTCAGGCAAAAGGGGATTCAGGATTCATTAGATCAGAAAAGGAAAACAAAAATCTATCGCCTGGTGACTTAAGACATTTGAAACTCCTACATTTCATGTTCCAAGGGCTAGACAAAATGCTTAATGCTTGAAGATTGGAACCTTGGTTTGTTTTCATGCACTGTGAAACAATGTCAAGAGGTAGAACTGGTAACAGTTTTCTTATGCCCTTACATGACTCTACAAACAAGTGGGTAAAGAGTTATTGCTTGGAGATGTGAATCTGAAAGCCTTCAAGCACAGGAAGAAACTGAAAATAAGAATTCTTGATAGAAGAACCCCAAAGGTGACAGCAGATGGTAGGAGACTGCCTGTTCCCTGTGACATAGTCTCACATGTAACTGTTTCTTATTTGTTAGTAGTCTGCCAGAAGTTGTCTAGGAAGTCTGTAGCTGATCTCTGTGATAATGTCTAAATCTCAGTGTGCTCAGTAGCCCACCCTCTATGATGCATCTCAAGGATGCATGTAGGCATGGGAGCCCATGCAAAGGTCATCCAATCCAGTCTGCTTGCACTCCAGATGCTTTTGTGACAATGTTTGGATCCTTTTAGCAAGAACCGTAATGCCATGAACTCAAATTGGCTTAGCTTTGGCCTCAAAACATTGCTCCTAGGATAATGAATGCCTGTTTTAGAGAGTGAATAGTTGAGGTGGGTTATCCTTGGCCAGCTGCCAGTCACCCACCCAGCCGCTCTCTCACTTCTCCTCAGTAAGATGCAGGAGAAAATAAGATGAAAAGCTTGTGGGTCAAAATAAGGACAAGGAGATCACCCACCAGTTATCACCATGGGTAAAAAAGACTCAGCTTGGGGAGACTAGTTTAATTTACTGCAATTAATAACAGACTAGGGAAAAGGGGGGAAAAAAAGACACCTAAAAATAGATTGCCCCCTATCACCTTGTTCTCAGGCTTGCCTTCCAGCTCTTCTGACCTCTCTTCCCCACCAGGGCAGTGCAGGAAGAATGGGTAATGGGCATTGTAGTTAGTTCATAACACTTCATCTTTGCTGCTCCTTTCTCCTCACAGTGTTCTTCTGCTCCAGTGTGGGGTCCCTCCCATGCAGTGCTTCACAAACTGCTCCAGCGTGGGTCCTTCTGACAGGCTGCAGTTCTTCAGGAACTGCTCCAGCATAGGTCATCTCCACAGGGTACTTTGGGAACAGACTTCTCCAGCATGGATCACCTATGGACCACAGCTCCTGCCAGGACCATGCTCTGACATGAGCTACTACTCTCCACAGGTTACAGCTTTGTCTGGGGCATGTCCACCTGCTCCAGCATCCAACCCTTCATGACCTGCAGTTTGGATATCTGCTCCACTGTGGTCAGGCTGCAAAGAGACAATCAGTTTCACCAAGGTCTTCTCCATGGACTGCAGGGGAATCTGCTCCTGTGCCTCTAGCACCCCCCTCACTCCCTTTTACTGACTTTGGTGTCTGCAGGGCTCTTTCACATTTTTCTCATTCTTCTCGCCCAGTTGCTGTGCAGCTTTTTTACCATTTCTTAAATACATTATCACAGAAATACTATAAAATTGCCAATTGGCCAGCAGCAGGTCTGTCTTGGAACCAACTGAAACTGTCTGTGGCTGATGTGGGGGCAGATCCTGATCTCTTCTTACAGAAGCTACCCCTAAAAGTCTCCCTTCCTACCAAAACTTTGTGATGTAAACCCAATACATTGGCCCAAGCACAGTACAAGTGCATGATTGTTCAAAGGATCAAGCTTGCTCTCACAACATGCCACTCTACTTGCATCAACACTGTCCTGAGAGCTGTCCCTTTCACAAAAGTCCAGGATCTTCTTCATGTGTCTATATAGGCTCTCCTGTCTCTTTCTCCATTTTTCTTTCCTGTACTATCATTTTGTTTCTCTATTAAGAAAGCCCCCAAGCCACAGATTGTTCAGTCTGAGGAAATATTCTGGGAAAGCATCACTATCACATGGGTGATGTTTTCCAATGCATTTCTCTAAGCTTCTCAGTTGTTGTAGGGGGTTTTGGAATAGATGTGCTTTGAAAACACCCAGCATTCCATTGTTCCTCAGTGAGAAGCAGCCTTTAGTCACAAAAATCTGTAGGTCTAGTTTATCTAATCTCTTTTTCCCCTTATGACTTCAGATCACAGAGAAGATGTAATTCAGCTTACACATGATAATTTTCAGCTACCTGTCTTGGGAGCCACTAGCTGTATAGATGTAATAGCAGCATATCTCAAAGAATTGGGTAAATTTGTGGGTGTCTGACCCAGGGTGAGCTGTTTTCCACTGTGCTTACACTGTTAGGTCTTTTGTTATCTGTCATCAGCTTGCACATGTCTGTGAGAGCTGCTGTCTGTTTGAAGTTAACCAACCTTACTATGTTTTTCAGATCCTGCCTTTTCTAAAACACCTATTCTCATCTTCAACATTCAGCTTCTTGCAGGGTGAAAATAGGCCTTATCTTGGAGGTAAGATGCTCACCCTACAGTCAGATCTGTTTGGCTGTTAATAGTCTTTAATATCAGCCTGTGACAGCACTGCTTTGCCTTCTCAGTGCAAGATGAAGAAGGCAGAAAATAGGAAAAGAGAGTTATATAACTTAAGGGAACAGCATTTGAGTTCAGACTGGCACTCACAGTCCACATAGTGACAGATTCTGAATTATCATAACATCTCTATAGGATTAAACATAATCCGATTTCTCTCTTATTGGAAGGTATATATTCAGGAAAAAATGTTTCAAGATAATAACTCAAACTATTCCTGCTTTATATTGAAGAAGCTATCTTAGCAGAAGTCATTAGAAAATTAGGTTGTGCTAGAGATCGTATTCCTTTAATAATCTATGCAAAATTTATTAGAAAATATACATTTTAAACCTTGAAGCTGCCACCATTTTTCTTTTTTTTTTTTTTTATTTTTCCCATCCATACGTATATAGTGAAAAGCTTACTTTAAGAACTCAAGGAAAGCTACATATTAATCACTCCTTTACAAGTGTAAGTGCTTCAGGTCCTTCAAAATAAAACATTCTATATAAGATGTTGTGAAGGGAATTTTTGTTTCTTTAAACTGATCAATGTTAAAACTTCACCAGAGGCAAAAGGCAGTTTTCAATATTGTTTTTTCTTAGTGAATAAAGAGTGAATTAGATATCAGAGACCTTATAATATACTTCGTACTCTTCCTTTATGTCATCAAAAACTTGTCAACCTGGAAAAGAAAGCTGAGATTATATCAAAAGAAAAACACAAACACCCCTACTATGTATGAAAGAAAGTGAATTAATGACATAAAAATGGTAAAACGTATAATAGCTCTTAGCTTCTGTTTCTATTTACATCTATGTATTACTGAAGCCCCATTTTGAGGATTTAAATGAGAATATGGATGATGAGTTTTCTCGGAGAAGTTATGAAATAAGTATAACCCTAAGTGAAATATTCTAAGGAAGATTAACTTTTTGTTGTTCTGACAGAATTGACTTCATTCTCAGAGGGAGTTATTTATAAAATAGCTGGTTTACTGTACAGTTGGGTGAAAGAGTGATGGAGTATGAAAGATGACCTTCTCCTTTTTCTTTAACTCCTTTCTTTTATTCTGTACCACTTTTTGTTCAAGATGCTTTCTCATTTTCTGAGAGAGTGTTCAGCTTACCCTGACAGGGTTGGCTGTCCCAGGTCACTAATGAAAATGCTTGTGAACACTGTGAGGGAGTCAGGACCCCTTTCAATCGGGCAAACCAAGCACCTAACTGCTTTAGATAGAAGCAGCTCTCCTCATGTTGAAGTAGGACAAAACTGTCCAGGTGACTTGATTAGGCAATTTTTCCTGGCCTACTTCAGAGCATGCTGAAACCAGTCATTTCAGGAATCAGATTCATTACCTGGGTGCTGGGATGCAAACTTCATAATCTGTGTGGAAAACAAGAAGAAACCTCGACAGCTGTGACCTATCAAAGACACTGTTTAATACCTCGTACCCTTCCTTACCTCCAGCAAATTTTGTCTTTGAATAAACACTGTTTGCATATAGGATGAGAAGCAAATTCTGCTAGTCCCCTAGGAACACTAGCTAGTTAAAATGTAGATGGCAAAGTAATGGGATTACTTGGAAAAAGCAGAATAATTTGAGTGGAGGGATTTGGTTGTCTGTGCTGCAAGGCCTAAGTTGGTGCAACAGAGCTCTGTAACCTTGGGTTGGTTTTACTGAGAAAATGATCTCAAAGGTGTAGTGGGTCTGGCTGAGCTGCTTTTCCCCATCTAGCCCTCATGCTGCAGTACTGGGAGCTGGAGGGTGTTGATAACACACCCATGTTATGACTGCCAGTGCTCACATGGCACCAGAGGCTGGGGGAGCAAGATGGGGGAGGGGATACAGCCGACCTGAGATGACCAGTGGGATATTCCATACCATATGATGTCAGCTCAACTATAAAGGGAGAGGGCAGGAGGAGGAAAGGGGGGCATTCAGCTTTGTCCTCCAAGTGGCTGCTACGTTTTCCTGGAGCCCTGCTTCCTGGACTTGGCCCAATATCGCCTTCAGACGGGAAGTAGAAAATAACATCTTAGCTATCATAACCCACGGCTCTTTGCATCTTATTCTCTCCCTGCATGCCGTGCTGATGGGGGTTAGGGGGAGTGATAGAAGGGCTTGGTGGACACCTGGTGCTGTGCCAGGGTCAACCCACCACAAAGGTGTGAGTTAAAACTGTGCAAGCTAAGAAAAAAAACACATGGAAGTAAAATTTTTTATATTGCAGTAGTTAGAAGGAAGGGATGCAATGGAGAAAACACTCATAGAACCATACAATGGCTTGGGTTGGATGGGACCTTAAAGATCATCCAGTTCCAATCCTTCTGCCATGGGCAAGGACATCTCCCACTAGATCAGGCTGCTCAAAGCCCCATCCAACCTTGTTTTGAATGCATCCAGTCATGGAGCATTCATAATTTCCTTGGGCAACCTGTTGCAGTGTCTCCCTACCCTTAGAGTAAATAACTTCATCCTAATTCTTAATGTAAATCTACCCTCTTCCAGTTTTAAACCATTACCCCTCGTCCTTTCACTACAAACTCTCATTAAAAGTCCCTCTCCAGCTTTCCTGTAGGCCCTCTTCAGATACTGGAATGTTGCAGTAAGGTCTCCCTAGAGCCACCTCATCTCCAGGCTGAACAACCTGACTTAAAGTGTATAAAATAATAGCAACAAAGCAGAAAATTAGACAAAAACTCAGCAACCCTGGTAATCAGGCTGTTCAAAGGAGCAACACAGACCAGGACTATCTGACATGACTGATGACTGCCAGGCCAGCAAAGAGACATTGAATGTCTCATTAAGGGTGGTGAGAATATTAATACTGAGTTCAGTAATTCATTAATCCAAGATATATATCGTGTGTATTAACCAATAAATAATTGCACTGTACTCTTAATTTGCCATATTCTGCTTGAAAAGTTTCCTTATACAAAGTGACCAATAGAAGCACTCAATGAGAGAGGGTTATGCTGGTTTTCTGTGAGTTTGGTGGTGCTCCCCCAGCTGAAGCCCATCCCTGCTCCTGGAACCCCTAACTGCAGACTACTCCCATGTCCACAGACAATTCCCTTCCAGCTGCCCATCACAGCCGTGCAGAAGGATGCAGTGGAGCCACAGTGGACTCCACTTTCATTCCTGTGCTACCATACTAGGCTAATTCATTCTTGAGTCCCTGGTTTAAAACACTGTGCAAAAATTATCTTCAACATAAGGACCTACTTTCATTAGCTAATTGTATGAGCTTCTGTTTATTTGTGAACAGATGGCTCCTCCACAGCTTGTGGTTAATTTATCTGACCCAAGTGGGGTAAGTTTGATCAGTTCCCTGAAGATGGAGGTCGTGCATTGTGAAACTCCCTTTATGTGTCTGAGAGATGCTCTGCCTCTTTCTGTGGTAGTCCTCTCCTGTCCTTGCCTGCAGTGGTTTTTTTCACCTAGTATTTCTTCAGACTTGTCCAGAAGGGGAATTCTGTTCTCCTTTGAAATCTTTGGGCTCTACAGGTAAAAGATTCTTAAAAAGTTATGAGAAAGGGACAGAAAATGTCTGAAAGTCGAAGTTGGTGGGATAAGAGCTGGATTTGAATGGAAGAAACATGAAGAGCTTTCTAACCTCTCTAACAAAGAAGTTATCTTAATTTCTAAATATGTTTATTCAGTGCAGCTAGGCACAAATTGCACATGGTAACCATATGTGGCCAACTAGCTGTCTCTCAGCAATAACTATCCAGCAGTACTTATTTTTAAATACAGAGTATTTTTCTGAATATATATGTTATAGATATGTTTTAAGTTTCACTAATTTCTAATAATTAAATAGATCATTGTAAAAATTACCATCTGTCCTTCCATGCCTCCAGGTATTTATAGTATATGGCAGATATTTAATACATAAAGGCATCCCTGTCTGACCTCAGTACTAGGGAAGATTATGGAGTGGTTCATCTTGGGTGCACTCACATGCCAAGTGCAGGGCAACCAGGGAATCAGGCCCAGCCAACATGGGTTCATGAAAGGCAAGTGTCCTCTTTGACCAAACTCACATCCTTTGGTGACCTGCCTAGTAGATGGGGGGAAAAGCTGTGGATGTAGTATACCTGGACTTTAGTAAAGCCTTTGACGTTGTCTCCCACAGCATTCTGCTGGAGAAACTGGCAGCTCATGGCTTAGACAAGTGTACTCTTCGCTGGGTTAAAAACTGTCTGGGTAGCCAAGCCCAGAATTGTGGTAAACGGAGTTAAATCCAGTTGGTGACTGGTCACAAGTGGTGTTCCCCAGGGCTCAGTGATGGGACTAGTCCTGTTTAATATCTTTATCAATGATATGGATGAGGGGATTGAGGGCACCCTCTCTAAGTT
>WUAM01000341.1:3085279-3108673 GCA_024336885.1 Actenoides hombroni
AGGGTCCAGGACAGGCGCATGATCCCTGCCCTGCTCCTGCTGGACACACTATTCCGGATGCAGGCCAGGATTGACCTTGCTGGGGGACACTGCTGTCCCCCGCTGCAGTCCTCGTGGTGGGGGTCATAGACAGGGGGGTTTGAGAGACACCAACCCATTGCTCCCTGGAGAGGAACCCCGAAGGCATCAAACCTGCTTTGTGTCTAGAAGCAGACTCCTGCTCATTCAGGTAGCTGTACCTAGTAAATTGGTCACTGGCTTCTCTCTCTGCAAGGGCAGGAGAGAGAAATGGGAACTGAAAATGTAGTAGATGATAAGTTAAATGCCCTGGCTAACCTGCCAGCAGGAAGTCTGTAGTGGTGTGACATTGTCACTCGTTCCCACTAACCTGGGCCTTTTTCAAAATGCAGGAGCATCCAAGGAAAGGCAGCAAACCTGCCCTGTGGAATGGCTTTCAGCCCTCTCTTAAGTGACCCACATCTCTTGACTTGTTGTTTTATCCTGTCTTCTTGACCTGCTCCTGCACGTTGGGTAGCGAGCAAGGACCTGCTGCCAGGAAGGGCTCTTGGAGCAGAAACAAAGACCAGACTCCCACAAAGACCGTTGAATTTACTGGACAGTGCTGGTTTCTGAAGGGGTGCCAGGCGTGGGAGTGGGCACAGAAGGGGCACACGGCACACCCACCTTCATGGGGCTTTCTGAGCATGAACTATCACTGCAGTCCAGGTAAGATGGCTCCTGAGGTCTGATGGCTTAAGAACAGGTAAGAGCAGTCAGTTCAAAGACCAGCAGTTTTACTTTTTCTATCTTGATTTTTTCCTTCAGCAGTTCTTAAGAGAACAGGAAGGCATCACAGCTCTGTGCAGGGGATCTGGTGGCATCCGTGGTGAAAGCAATAATCGTTGGGTCGTGGCCAAGCTTTTCTCTTTGTGCATGTGAAGGGGAGGGGGGGAGATGAGGGAACAGTGTCTCTTAGTGCTGAGATGTGAAAAGCTCCACCAAGCCTGCAAAGCTCTGTCAGGTTTTGTACATCTGTGGAGTGGGCCCTCGAGTCTCCTCAGCGTTAGGTAGGAACATCCTCTGCGGAGGGTGGAAACTCTCAAGTTTCCTTCTCAGCTCTCCTGCTTGCAGAAGAGGTGACTGCCTTACAAGCGTGAAAATCCACACACACGAACCTGGAGCTGTGCTTAAAAGATTTCTCAGCTCTGCCTAATTTTACTACAGTGAGCA
Organism: Actenoides hombroni; assembly: GCA_024336885.1. Lineage (NCBI taxonomy): Eukaryota > Metazoa > Chordata > Aves > Coraciiformes > Alcedinidae > Actenoides > Actenoides hombroni. The sequence continues at coordinate 3,086,510 of WUAM01000341.1, forward strand.
CTGCAGTAGGTGACGAGCCGGAAACTGAATATTGAGTGGTCCTGTTAAGGAAGTGGATTGCATCATGTAGCTGAAAATTCAGCAGCAGAAATCTCCCATCAATTACAAAATCAGGCTTAGCTAAAAGGAAAACATTCACGAATCATTTTTAATTAAACAACCAAAGCTCAGATAGAAGTTGTTTAAAACAGGTATTTATTCTAAGGAAATGTTCCCTGGTAGCTGAGCCTTCCAGTCAAATTGATACTGAAAAAAACCAAAAAAGTTCCAATAGGAGGAATGTTGGGCAGTATTCCTTTTGCTTCTCCGCTCAGCAGAACCTCCAAATCTTCTTTCTTTCCCTTGCCTGATTCAAGTTTATGTTCCCCCTGTGGAGCCCTCCACACCTCGCTTTGGCTTGTCTCCTTTACTTGTGTCCTTCAGTGAACCGTAGTCAGTTTGTGCCCAACCCCATCAATGAAGCAATATTTCCCATCACTGTCTTTATCCAGCAGGTCCCAGTTCTCACTACCTGCACACAAGCTTTTTATACTTTTTTCTTTTTTTTTTCCTACCCAGTACCACTTTCTGGTGTCATTTCAGAAGGTTTTGAGCCCTCCCCCCTCCCTCTCTGAGGAACAGGAGGCAGCAGGATCACCAACAGCAAGCAGGTTTCCTGCAGCTGCATACCCCAGGCTCTTCCCGTTGAGCTGGCTGGGGTTTTTTCTGCACTTTCCCTCTAATGAAATCTTCCTTCCTACTCACGCATCATTAATACTCATTATTTTGTTGCATTTTCTGATTGTATCAGCCTTTTCCCTCCCCATCCAAAGCACACCAAAAGAACATGCAGCTTACGCAGCACCTCTTCTTGCAATCACATCATCTCTCTGATCTCCACACAAAAACTGCAAACCCAGCACTTGCTGCCAGGTCCCCTCCTCCAGTACAGCTCCATTGACAGGGTCCTCCTCATCCTGACACGCTGCTGCTCTCCCAGCTGCCTGCCCAGCAAAAGCCTCGTGTTCCCCAGCTGTGAACCCAGCAGATACAGAGGCAGCTCTCAGCCATGGCCACCCAGGGAAGGTATAGAACCATGGAATCATAGACTGGTTTGGATGGGAAGGGCACAAAGGTTTTCCAAGAATTTTATTCACAGGATATTTTTTAGATGGAGGAGACAGGTTGGGGGGGGGGGGAATAAAGGTTAAGAGATATTCCCAAGGTTATGCTGTAAATCAGTGGAAACACAGACTAGAACCCAAATCTCTTGATGCTTAACACAGAATGTTCTTGGAGTAACTCATACCCACCAAAAAGTTAAGTGTCCTAGCTAAGCCAGTTGAGTAGGTTCCCTCTATTATAGTCAGTGGAGAAATAGGCACTTCCCACAAGCAATTCATCCCAATTTTCTCTCTCCCCACTGAGGAGGGAACCAACGCAACTAGATTAGGCTAGGCAGATAGCTTGTAGTTGGCTAAAATTAAGTAAAATTAATCTCACTTTTGATCTAAAGCTGTATTACAACATCCTGCCTCCCAAAATATATTTTTATTATCGCATTTATTGTTAGGCAATATATGCCTAAATTATAGTGATCGAAAAGGGATGGCCTGCTGACTAAAAAAGACAGGTAAACTCTCTAGATTCATGGATTTGTACCCTCGGGCTGGCTGGATATTCATGATTCACAGTCTTTATAATATTAACCAGCCTGGTGACTGGTGAATTTGATTAGTTTTGTTCACTGGTAGCTGCGACACATTTTTGTATTTTGCTTATAAGCACTCTGTTTTCATCCAGATGTACAGTAAATACAGGAGGATTAAGTAATTTTTTTTTTTCCAAAAGGTTAATTTTCATTAGTCTTTTCATCAAAACACAGCCTTTCTTACCTTAGGGTAAAATACAAACAGTAAAAAGCTCTATTAGGTGACTTAGTTCAACTCCTTCTGTAACATTTAGCTACATACACACCTGGCATATGTAGAGGCAGCTCTACAAGTTACTCCAAACATACATTGCAAACATTTAGCCCTATCAGTTATTTGCTTCTCTGCACTTTATGACCATATTCACCTTATTGAAGGGTAGGTAAGGTCAGGACAGCAGAAGGAGCATTTGGAGATTTTGCTTCTAACTGTGGTAACTCGATCTGGCCATGTATTTGCCAACTGACCACTCACCACCTCAGCTTTTCCATCTGTAGAATGGACTCAACTGTAGTTCCATGAGCAGATGGTACCATAAATATATGAAGTCCTTTATCTTCCTATCTCAGCCTGGCATCTCTCAGAGCTTTATGATAAATATTATGGAGAATATTGTGGGGAAAATCTAAATATCAAGGGGACCTGTTTCAAAGCCAGCTGATGAAAATCATAAGATATTATATACTTCTATTCAGTTCAAATAATAGGAATAGTCTCTGAATTTACAATTTAAAAAATAGATCTATACCAAAGTGAGGATATCAGATGTGAGAAGTTCTTGGTACCCTAGAACATTTGACCCCAAACTAATATGCATTCTTCAGTCCTACCTACCTTATACATACAAATCTGAAAAGAAATTAAAAACGTACCAAGTTTGGATAAAGCACAGATTTGAATGCTCCAGTTTTAATAGACATTCAGGTTTAATTCCAAGTGCTAAAATCAGAAATACTTAAATTTGAAACATACTTAGATTTGCAATTGATCCCTATCCAAAAACTTTATGTTGGGAGGCATCTAGATCCTTGCTTCCTGAAACTTTCTAGAAATGTCATATATGTATCTGAACCAGGATCACAGGCCAAATTTCCTCATGTTTTGAGGAAGCCTGAATCTCAGTAAGAACATCAGAAATGAGCTCAATTCCATCCAATTACAGCAATGCTGAGGAACCGGACCCAAACTGGTACCCAAAGCCACACCTTCCAAAGTTTCATGGAGTTTATGTACATGCAGAACTGTAGAACTAAAACCAAACACTTTCAAACCTCAAGATTGTTTGAAAGCAAATATGAAGCGGGATCCAACTAAGCTAGTTTTGGCCCTCCATCAGAAATTAATCCAATTAGCCATAATCTTTATAAAATCCAAATATCTGTCTGACCTGAATGAAAACCCTGCAAGATGTGATCTGCACAACTGGTTTCTTGCTGGCATTACATTTCTAAATGTATCCAAACCATCAATGCCTCAAATCTTTGTTGTGTTCTAAACCATTCACTCTACCTAAACCACACAAAAAGAAAAAAAATCCTGAGTGGTGCAACTGAATGGACAATCCTGATTTAATGTTTTGCCAACTTAAAAATGTTTGCCTGATTGCTTGATGCAAAATGCTTGATGAGAGCCAGCTATCTCACCATAAGGTCACATTCCTCTGGGCCTGCAATTCCTCTTCTCCATTACGTGAGCAGGTCCATGGCTACGTACTTGGTTCACTTGCTGGAAGAGCAAAGAGGACAAGTAACTGCTGACAGCTTTCAGCCCTGTCACAGGACTAGACATACACCTGCCATGTGATGGTGAGGCCCTGCATGGCAGTCACATGGCTGGCCTACACTTGACCACACAACAGAATAGGCAAGCAAACTCCTGTCGCATGCCCAGGAGCCTACCTGTCCCATGGCAGAGGCACTGAATTTTGGTTATGCCACACATGGGGTCAGCCCACGAGAAAGAGGCTGTAAACAGAAGGGTCCCTGCTGTCTTAATAAAAGGCTGCGTTATCCATCCTGAATGCAAGAACAGCAATGCTGGTCTACTTGACTTCTCCGTTCAGAATTAAGCTCCAGGAACCGCCACTAGGAAGGCAAAGGAGTCTCAACACCTCTAGCAAAGCCTTAAAAAGAATGAAAAAATGACAACCACCATAAGGCAGGTGGAAAATTCTGATGCTCAGCACAGCAGGGGCCCCATCTACAGTTCTCCCAGGGAGCTGCAGAGCCCTAAGAACATCCCAATCTTTTGTAGTAAGGAGGAGATAGGAAAAATGAAACTGTCCACCAGATCTGTGGAAGTCTTTGTTGCAAATGACAAGATTCTTTAGGACAGACTGAGAAGGAAGGAAGCCACTTTTAGTGCCAAATAATATATTCTGTACTGCTCTGGTCTCTTATGTCCTTTTTACGTTGCCAGGCACACCAACATGTTGGGTTTAGACATAGTTTGTTGGCAACCACAGCAGGAAAAGGAGTCACGGCATCATATAACCATGTTGGAAGGCAAGTGTTACTTCTTTGGAGGAAAAAAAAAACCAAAACAAAACTAAACAAAAAGAAAAGGAAAGAGAAAGCCTCTTAGTAGTTATCTAAAGGCTGATTTTCAAATTCTACAGACATTTAAGTGGGACTGACTCCATGAGCTGGTTTGGTATCCTGCCCATCCTTGTGCACTTTAGATGTACTCCACATACCTGCCCTACAACAGTTCCATCAATGCCTTGAGGGAGCTCCGCTTTACTAGAATCCCAGGAATTGTCCTAAGAAACCAGGCTGGCTTAACACCATACTGGTGTTAAAAATCCCAGGCAATTTTGTGTCATAATTCTCTTTCAGATTGTATAGGCAGGACCTAGAAACACCCGTAGCAACACGTCTGAATTTGATTGCTCCTACTTAGTCCCCTTCACCACATACACAGATCTCCTAGACTTCCCTGGTATATCACACCATCATGGTGCCAGCCCAACGGGACTGGTGATTCAGATCTCTCTACTGGTGTCCTGCAGCGCCTCTGCAACTTTGTTCAAACATAATGAGAAAGATGCCAATTAAAAGAGCACAAGAGTCCTACAGCCTGGCAGGCTGATTCAAATTAAATACCTGTATGAAATGATTAAAAATAGGTTTTCTAAACCTGAAGATAACTGTAGGACAGTATGTTTGATTTACATCAGCGGGGGCCAACAAAAACGTGGAAGCACACAAAAGCTCTTTATCCCTGCAGATTTATTGGTGAAGATGCTGAGGACAGGAGACAAATAGAGAACATCTCTGGTGTCTTTCAGTATGTGAAGAATCTCAATTGTTCTCCCATCTCAGCAGTCATTACTTACTGCCAGACCTACAAATAAGTAATACTTTCCTTTAATTTAGCAACTTTGATCCATCATTCTATAGTTCAGTTACACATACATGTTAACAAATCAAATCTCACAACTTCATTTGGCAAAAAGCTACTGTCGTTCTCCTTTTACAGATAGTAAAAAAATACATGGAAAAAGTTAATCACTCTGTTGAGAATAGAAGTGAGATGGGGATGTCAGGCCTTCCTGATCAGAAGTTCAGGTTATGTTGGCTCTATGGATCAGGCTCTCAAAAACCCCAATTGATTAACAAGACTAGGGTGCACTTGCTGAACCAGAGCTGGCTTTTCTAATGATGTTTGTTGGGGTTTTAATTTGTTTTGCTTTGTGGGTTTTTTTTAATCCCAGAATGTCCTGAATAATAGATCAGATGCAAAGCCGATATGTCTCCAACATTTTCAATGGATTTGTGAAAATCTGTCTGCAAGCAACATGTACCAAGTACCATAAATGCCTGTTGTCTTTTATGATGACACCACCAACACTTCTGTAAAGGAACACTGCATAATGACTGTTCCCTTACAGCCCTTAGGCCACTTTACACAAAGGCTGCAAAAATTGGCAAATTGCACTCACACGGCAAGTACAGGGCAACCAGGGGATCAGGGCCAGCCAACATGGGTTCATGGAGGGCAGCTCCTGCTTGACCAACCTGATCTCCTTCTTAATAAGGCCAAGTGCTGGGTCCTGCATTTCAGTCACAACAACCCCATGTAATGCTACAGGCTTGGGAATGAGTGTCTGGAAAGCTGCCTGGCAGAAAAGAACCTGGGGGTGTTGACTGATAGGCAGCTGAACACGAGCCAGCAGTGTGCCCAGGTGGCCAAGAAGACCAACAGCATGCTGGCCTGTATCAGAAATAGTGTGGCCAGCAGGAGAAGGGAGGTGATTGTGCCCCTGTACTCAGCACTGGTGAGACTACACCTTGAGTACTGTGCCCAGTTTTGAGCACCACAGTACAAGAAAGCTGGAGAAGGTACAGAGGAGGGCAGTGAAGCTGGTGAGGGGACTGGAGAACATAAGGACAGGCTGAGGGAGCTGGGATTGTTCAGATTGAAGAAGAGGAGGCTGAGAGGAGACCTTATTACTCTCCACAGCTGCCTGAAAGGAGGTTGTAGTGAAGCTGGTGTTGGCCTCTTCTCCCTAGTAACTAATGTCAGGAAAAGAGGAAATGGCCACAAATTGCACCAGGAGAAGTTCAGATTAGATATTAATAAGAATTTCTTCACTGAAACAGTGGTTAAGAATTGAAACAGGATGCCCAGGGAAGCAGTGGAGTCACCATCCCTGGAGATGTTAAAAAAATGTGTAGATGAGGCTCTTCAGGACATGGTCTAGTGGTCATGGAGGTGTTGGGTAGAAGGTTGGACTTGATGATCTTGGAGGTCTTTTCCAACCTTAGCAATTCTATGATTCTATGCTTTTCTGCAGATGCTTCAGGATAAAAAAGTGAAGCTTTCTTAGATGAGATGACCCATGTTTTGCTCTTAATTACACCACTGCTAAACTTCAATGCCTCTATCAGTTTAAATTATGTGTTGTTTACTCCAGGTCTTGAGAAAAAATGGAGCAATTTATCACAATTCATATTTTCTCAAACTTCTGCTTTCTCATCTTTACTCTGACAAAACATAGATAAATTGTTCTATGAAAGAGCTTAAACATTTTAAAAAATAATTTTAAAAAACCCATAAAGCTCTTTGAGAGTATAAAAATTAGTTTCATAGAGACCAAAGGCTTTTTCCTTAAAGTTTACATATTCACCTTTCATAAAGTAACTTTAAGTCCAAATGAGGGACCCAAATTCCCCACAAAACACAAGGAGAAATTTAGGTGCCTTATAAGGAGTTTCAGAAAGTGATGCCAAGCATAGAGCCTTTTCCAGTAGCCAATAGGGAACGTCAGGTATTAAGTCAAGTAGAGGAATTAAGTACCTAATAAATTCATAGAATCATAGAATGGTTTGTGTTAGAAGGTACCTTAAAGATCATCCAATTCTAACTCCCCTGCCATGGCAGGGACACCATCCACTAGACCAGGCTGCTTTTAAAGCCCCATCCAGGCTGGTTTTAAAGACTTCCAGGGATGGGGGCACTCACAACTTCTCTGGTCTTTTCGTAAGGGAAAAGAAAAACCCAGTAGCCTATGTGGATGGTCCAGAAGCTGGACCAGAAGAAAATTGTTTTGAGGAGCACAGTTGGATTTGGAGCAATGTCTTGAATGTACATTTCATATATACTTGTCGCTGCAGTAACATGCATAATAGTTGCTGTCATGGGCAGCAGCTCCTAAGGCTTTGTCCTTCCATTTTCTTCACATTTCAAATACTTGGAAAACAACTCATGTAGGAAAACAACTTACCCTGTGTGTAAGTTTGCCGGGAAATACGTTGTCTGTGAATGTCACCACAAAGCATGTGTGAGCTAGGGCTCAGAGGACCTTAACAGTATCAGAATTTGTTGCATTACTTACAGGAAATAATTATCTCTGCAGAAATTTAGATGCTGGAAGCTCCATCTGTCCAGGTCTTCTATTAGATTCAATGCATAATAAGCTGTTGTTCTGGAGGAAGAAGCATTCAGCACTGTTTCTCTCTCAAAGAAAAATTAGCTTGGAGAGTGAGTAAACATCTTAATTTTACTTGGAAATAAATTGCATGGAATTGTTACCTTAATTACCTCTATCATTATTTCCAAAATTAAGAATTAAATAAAATGTTTTCTCTGTGATAGAATTAAATTTCCTTGAGGATTAATCTTTTTCCATTTTCAAAGAAAACCCTCTTGATGTAAGTACTTTATATAAAGTACAGTATGTAAATGCTTCCTTCAATGACTTTTTTTTTTCTCCAGAAGAGCTGCCAGAAAGGTTGTCAAACCTTGAGCACAGTGAAATCCTCTTTTCTTTTCCCTAATGGAAAATGACTCTGTGCTATTTGGTTTACCTCCATATTTCTGGAGCTTTGATGGACCAGGCATATTGAGAATAATGCTCTTTACATTAGAGTTTTTCTTATTATGATTATCTGATCAGATCTGAGCAATATCAGTAAGGAAAAGTTTAGAACTATTTCACTGGACAATGGAAAAGATACAAATATTTATTCGTGCAGCAGAAGAGCTTCCCTGGGGAATATATGATAAGCTCTCAGCCATGAGCTTACTATGGCCAGGAACAGTAATAAGACTATTGGAAAATCCCTCTTTTATTGGAAAGAGAAACTGCTGGAGCTACTAGATTATTGCTAATGTAGAAAAGAACTACATCTCAGCTACAGAAATCTGCATCACCTTACATCACATATACAAATAAAACTGCCGTAGTAAGGGCAGTGCCAATGGGTTGTTGTGCTGTCAGTCTGAAGTACGAGTTATGAAGACAGGCACAGACAGACCAGAGAGACACTGATGAGGAGCCTCCTGGAGAGGAGATGTCTCAAACGGAGCTACATATTCCTACAGCAAAGGAAAGTTCTGTCTCTTCTGCACACAGATCTGACTCCAAATCACTTAGTAAAGCACTATTTCAGAAGCGACCTTAGCATAGCACATCTGCATAGCTCATTGCAGGGGCATTGGACCTTTAATGGTCCCTTCCAAAACAAACTGTTCTATGATTCTATGACTCTACATCTCCTTTTTGGTTTTCATTTGAAAATGGTAGCAGTGGAAAGCTTAGATCTGTCTTACAGAGGCAGTTTATATAATAAGTCAGCAAATTCCTAAGAAGAGATGATAGATGTGTTGTTTTACACATTTGCCATACGCAGAAAAAACTTTTTTTCTACCAAAATGTTAGTAGGCTCCTGACATGTTACCAGGGATTATAAAAAAGGTATATTTTATTTAAAGAAATTGTGAATTGAAGCCTAAAAAAAGATGATAGTGTATTAATTCTGGTCATTAGATGCAGAAATTGTTAACAGTTCTGTATCAGGATGAGAAGACTTTTATGACATACTCTGCTATTTTTGTCTTGGGTTGGGTTTTTTTCAAAATTAGCTTTCTTACCCACTCCCAACCTCCACCTCCCATCCCAAATTATTAGCTTTGCCAATGCATTTTCAGGTCAAACAAAAATTGGTTGCCATAATAGAATAAAACTTTGACCCACGGTGAAGTTTTTGTAAACCTTCTCTATCGTAAAATTAAAGAACGTTACACAACACTTTTACAGGTAAAACAAAATTTAAAAATACCTATTAAAATTATGAACTGAATTAAAATTTTAACTTCAGATACTATTAAAAAGATATTCTAAATCCAAGGTCATTTATTTGACCCTAATTTGTGGATTTCAGTGTTTTTTTCAGAACAACCTTTGTGTATTTCATGTCTTAAGACCATGTTTATACTTATATATAGAAGGTTGTCTCAACGCATGACTTAAGCATTTAGTATATAACTCTTCCAGTTGTCCTCTGCCCATCAGAAATGCAGTAGCAGTCAAGATATTATTCTACATTTGTTGCTCTTTTATCTCCAAATCCATAAATATGTAAAAATATTTCTCTGCTTTTCCAAGCTAGCCCTTTGTCACCACAGGGGAAGCCCGTTTTAGTCCATCTCTGCAACACTACAGAGAAAGCAGAGAAAAACCACAGATATTGTTACTTTGTTTCAATCTGGCCAGGATTCACTTTTAGGTGCTTTATTTGGTCTACAGGTGGATGCAGAGATGCACAGATATGCTACGCCTTTTTTTGTCTCCAGTAAAGTAGGTTCAAGCTAGAGCTCTTCATTGCTGGCATTGTTACGGGGAGGTGTGTGACAGTACTCAGCATATGGTTTGGGAATCAGCAAAAGAAGGAAGGGATAAGGTTGATTTTCTAAAGGCAATCTGTCTAGAGACCTCAGAGGCAGACACATTGGTTTCCCTTAAGTCTGACCTCTGTGAAATGTTAAAATAAAAATGCTGGAACATACAGGAGCATAAACACTCTTCTGATCTTTGGCTGCATAGCCAAGAATCAGGCCATCTGCTGGGGGCCTTGTATCTATCACTTTCATTGCCTTATTTAAAAAAAAAAAAAAAAAAAAGAAAGAAAAAAAAAGATTTCAAAGAGCCCTGAATTTTTCAGGTATCATTGTAACAAAAGATATTAAAAATCTGTTTTATTTTCCATACTTGAAAAGCTAGTTGATAGCAAGTAATGGCCAAATGATGAGGCATTCTATACTGATGAGACAGAGGCAGCATCCAGTATTTGAGACAGTGAGCTACACTTCAGTTGTTGATTAGCAAGAATCAGTTGTACAATGTCACTTCAATGCGTTGCACTGCTTCAGGACATTACTGAGTCACTGTCATTTAAAAATATTTAGTTCCAAACCCACCAATATTTGAATCTAGTTGCTAGCACATGCTTTGACCTGCCTGATACTAAATCAGGAGAATGACAAAGCATTTATGCATGGTAACTCGGGATTTGAATGTTACTATAAATTAGGGTATCACTGAGAAGAATATTTATAGCCGTTCTCAAGATGGTTCAAAAACCCAATAAATATAGGATATTGGCTTTTTTGCTTTAATTAATATTTAATAATTTAATAGTTCTGTGGTAATATCCAAATAATTATACATTAATGCCTTGCTACCTGTAGTTTAATCCAGTAAAGGACTTTGAAGGCAAAACATTAGAAGCTTCAGTGTCTACTGTTTAAACTGTTAACACCTGGAGAAGAAACCTAAGTTAGGTTCCCTCCTGTGGGGACATAGACTGGAAGGTGACTTGTTACTTAATCCAAAAGACCACATATACCTAGGATCTCTATAGTAGGAGACACAAAGTACCAGGGGGAATGACTACAACTGCCCTTTTTCTGGTATCTGATGACCTTTGTCCACATATGGACCTTGAGTTTGTTGGGGTTTTTTCTGAAATAGGGGTCATTATTCATAGTTTGAATTTCTGGTTCTAGTTCTTTCAGAGTTGAAGGAATTATTTTTAAATGAATATAACCATATGATTGTTTTATAAGAAGCCTGATGTCACTGATGTGTAACGAGCATGCTCCAGTAGTACTGATAAGAATTCTGGTCTTGGGGATTGAAGAGGGGAGATTCAGGTAAGTAGAGTGAAGTTTAATAAAAGTGATTGGACTCATAAGTCACAGTTTGGAACCTGGGTGCTTTGATTCCATCTGACTTAGTGTCTGAAGGACCAAGTTCCTTATTAAATCTTTAGCCTGTAATCTGTAAAATGAACTTTTCAACATTTTGTACTCAAATAGTCTTTCTAGTTCAGAAGTAAATTTATGATAAGAATAAATTCTGATTCCATTTAATAAAATATTAAATATTTCAAAAATACCTTAGTTAAATTTGAGACTCCTTTGAAGAATTGTTTTTAATATGCTCTTGTATCTTTTACCCTAGTTTCCTTTGATTTTTGCTTTCTAGTTTCAAATTGCTTAAAATAAATGCAGTTCATAAACTTACTAAGCTGTCATTATATTGCAGCATTGATTGCTGGTGATCATCTCACTGGTTTTAGAATGACTTCTAATTCATGCAGTATCTAAGTCCATTTTGATTAAATGCTTTAGAACAATACTGGATAAAGGAGAAAACTAAATATGGAATGACAGCTTAAAAACCACAGTGCTGGTAAATGTAGGTCCACCAAAATGAGCATCACTTTTTCATGTTGCAATTACTCTTCGTTATGCATTGGAATCTCTATTCAGTAAACCCTTGTTGAAGAATTGTGAAAGGCTTGACAGATGAGTTGCTGAGGTAATTACTTCGTTCCTTTCCATCTCACTAGCTTTTTGTCTGATAAATGAAGGCTTAAATTCTGATTTCAACAATTCTAATCTCAGTAGCACAATCAATTATAGTAAAATGCCTATATATTTTTATGGAGTTTGTCTGACTTAAGATGCCTTCCTTCGAGTTGTATATTGCTTAGGTCAAGGAATAGCGTATGTATGATAAATTTATCCAGTTGCAAATGAAAAGTAAATGTAACTTTAAGGGACAGTTGCATTTTTAGCTGGTGTTGTTACCATCTAGTAAACAATACCTTAATTCTCTTTTTTTTAAGCAATCACTAAGTATAAAATGAAAGCTAAGAGAGTAAATTTGTGCATTGTATAAATATCTTACAAAAAAACAAGAGCCTTTTCCATGAGAGAAAGCTAATGGACAGTGTTGCTACAAGAACATGTGTTTTTAGAGATTTAAAAAAATAATAATTCCAATATCTTAAAATAGTGAGATGATTGGATATTTTTCAAAGCAGATGGCGGGGACAAAAGACTTAGAATGAAAACTGGTGTATTTGTAAAATGTTCTATATGGTGTTGTCACTTGCACTCATGGAAAGCTTGTGTTTGGTTATCTCATCTTCTGTCATATAATCTTTCTGTAGAAACGTGTTTCTAGAAATGATCTGAGACCAAATGGGTGATTTTTTGGGCTATATACTATAGCTGAGTGTGAATCTTCAGACAATTCATGCAGATGACCTGACTTTTACATTCAGAATTGGATCTCAGTTTTAATTCTTACTCATTTATAATTGAGAATAAACAAGCCAAGGGAAAACGATTTCTGAGCTGAAGTCCAACACACACACCATTTTAAATTTAAGGTTTTTCACTAGCAAGCAAAATTGAAAATTGTTGGTCTATTTAGATGGTGTAATAAATTAAATAATACCGAAAGTTTCTTGATATTTTATTCAGAACCAATCACACTACTCTAGACTGCCAGATATTAACAGTATTGATCAAAATTTGAATCTCCTGTAAATTAAAGCAGTGGATAGGACTAAGGTTCTTACTTCATATATACATGCAACTAAGTAACTGATAGATGTCTGTGCAGGTAAAGCAGAGATATTGACCATGTGTAATAAAAAGGAAAGGGCAATAGACTGCGAAGAGAAAGTGAGAAGATGTCACCTTTTTAAAAATGTGCATTCTTACTTTCCTCAGTTTATGATGTTTTATTGGGCTCTTGAAAGCATTACTTCTGAAAGGGAATTCAGCAATTCGTATCCTGTAAGCAACTTAGAAAATGTTTGGGGTTTTTTTGTTAACAAATGCTTTCTAGAGAAAGCAAGAGGATTCAAGGAGAAACTGTGGGTCAGTGGCACCTTCAAAGGGACAGACCAAGGAGAAACCTTTCTGTCATGGTAACAAAATGACCAGGCCTCTGTCTCAGGATGCCTGTTGCAACTTGTAATAAGTTTTCATAACTTTTTAAATTTTTTGTTAATGTTTAAATGTGTAGCAGAATCCTTATGATTCTGTGCTTGCACAGTAGCTCTCTTTTATCAGTGGCTCTCTCTTTCTCTGGTTTTCCCCAGATTTGCTGAGATGAATGTAGGGGAACTAGGACTAAGTACAAAGGAAGGAGCACTGGAGAAAGTTACAAGGTCCTTTACAAGTAATGAACGTTTTTACTTTCCAGCATATGAAAACTAAGAGTTCATGTCTTGTTAGTATTATTTTGATAATAAATGACCTACACTTTTTTTAAGTTTTGCACAATAGAGTTTCAGAGGACGCTATGTCTGTGCACACAGACTTGCCCTGAAGAATTTTCTTTTCAGGTCCCTGCCTGCTAAAGTGCTTTTAGAGCTGCCACTGATTTGAAGACACTAATCTACCATCAGTGCTGGAACTGCTGGACACATGCTCCACATGGATGAGGGGATGATAAACACACTTGAGTGGATACTTCATTTTTCTCATGTCTCAGCCAGCTAATGCCTTGCTTTTATCCACTTCTAAGTCCTACCACATAGAGAGCCCTTATATTTATCAGGGAAATAAGTTCAGCTCTGTTGGTAATAACAGAACTACCTGAAGGAAACCAGTGTTGAAAGGATCTGTTGGGCTTGCCTAACTGGCTTTATTTCTGGTATTCTTTCAAAAATCATACCTGTGTTACTCAAACATAAATATAAGAAGTTCTCAAACTACCAATGAGTTTACTATTGACCATCTATAACCCATGAACATTTATTCCTATTTTTTTAAGTTCTTACTGAACAAGTATTTTAATCTTCTGCAACAAAGAAAATGTCCCATATTCACATGTCATCTTTTGGTTGACAATTTAATTATTCCACTATTTTCAGTTCAGGTTTTGTTGTTTTTTTTTCCAGGGAATTTTCTAGGGTTAAAAATGCACAGTATTTGTAGTCTACATTAACATATATACTTAGTAAGCAATTTTAAATATTAAAATGAAACATTACAACTAACTCACTTAAGGACTTCCACTAACTATGTATGATTTTAATTTTTTTAATGATCAATTTTTTGTTCTCTTTCAAATTCCTTGTTGATTAAAGGAAGGGCTTAAAAGAAAGGTGACAGCCAAAATAAATATTGTTGCTCAGAACTGATATAAAGATGTATTTTTTTAAATGATACACATTTGAAATATTAATGCTTTGGTTTTAAAAAAAAAGATTTAGTTCTGTCCTTGAAATTACTGAACAATTTTATCTTGAAGAAGTGTCTTGTACTAGAGTCTGAAATAAACAAAAGAGTAGTGTGGGTGTTCCATCATATACTGTGGGCCACACTGAGTCAAATTCATTGCCTACTTTTAAATGCCTTTTATTGAAGGATGATGAGAATTTGATTTATTCTTCATACCACTAAGCACTGTTAAAAGTGAATTTTGGTTTTGCATACAGGCTGCCAAACACCGGAGAGATTTTTCTCAAAAGGATTAGATTGTTTTGTTGTTGTTTCAGGATGAATTGGAAAAGGGCACCTGCTCCTGTCCCTTTCTGCCTGTTCATGCTGCTGTCAGATAGGGAACACAGAAGAGCAGCAGCAATCCGTCTTCAACCAGGGGCTCAGACACCAACACCAAGCTCACTTGGAATGTTTTTCAAGTAGGGATTGAGTAGTTCCCTACCTTTGAGGAAGTGGAGAAGGGATTCCTAAACCAAGTTCATGCACTAAGATAGTTATTATGTCACAAATATTACTGGCATCCAACACAGTGATGTCATCCAGTGCTTCTAAAGGAACTCACATTGGTTGCTTGTAAGATAAACTGAAACTGAAATAGAGGTAGTCAATTCTACAGATAGTGATATTCATCTAAATCAGGTGTATACCCATCCCAAGCCTAGGATTCTCCAATATGTAGAAAAATTTGGCATTAATGGATTGTATGACAGGTGTCTCGGCAACGAGTGTTAGGGAGGTGGACTGGTAGAAGGCAGTGAGAATCTCTACAGAAAAAAGAGAGGAGAGAGACCTGACATGGAAGCAATTCTTGTTGTATATAATAGCAATAAACATAAAGATAATGCATGTGATACACTGTAACTCTCCATACTGCAAATAGTCAGCACACAGGAAACCTTCAGAAGGATGCATATGCATTGATAATGTTTTAGACTAACATAAATGTTTTAAATTTGGTGTCTCCAGCTGCTGAAAATATATTTAAATATAACTAGATTTAGGGAAAACAAGTACGTTGATACTTGCCAAATTCTAGCTTTAGTCACCACAGCAAGCCCACTTGAAATTAATTCTGCAATTTTTGTTTAATGAAGGGTATTGCTTTCTTTCAGATCTCCACATATATGTGATGTTAGCCAGAAAATAATTTTAAATAGTTAGAAAATTGATTGGTTTGACTTACAGTGTTTTGAAACTTGACACTAGTTTTTTCTTGTCAAGAGTAATCCTTTAACTCCTTCAGTCACTCATCAGTCTTTCTGTTGGGAACAATGCCTTCCAGGGTTATGGGGGACAGCGTTAGATCTGAGCGTGCTGAGCTCTGATTCTGGCAGTTTTAAGTAGCCAATCTACAAACCTTGTGAATTATTAGAGTTAGACTATGTCCCAACTTGGGCCAACTCTAGCTACTGATCAGTGCAAAAATTCTTCTAGGTTTTATACTAATGGAATTGGATACAGAACCATTTGTCATCAGAAAGCATTGAGTTAGCCTCCAAATGGATGAAATGCATGCACATGGAGTTAGCACTACTTCTCCCCCCATGTCTCTTCCCACGATTTCATGACAACCTGAGTTGTATCCACTGCTCTATGACAGCCCATATGATACTGCTGGGTGACAATCCCTTGCTCTGCTGTAAGCTGCTGGGATTTCCTGTGGGGTTTAACTTCCATCTTCTAAGCATGTCTTCATGCGTTGAGTATACTGCTGTCCTGTAGACTATAATAATACCAAGATAAGCTTCTAAGGATGTAATTACACTGCATATCTTATGTTAGATATTTAAGGTACCTAAACTAAAAGCTTAGCTTCCCAAAATCTTCATCTGTTCAGTGCAGAGGAAAAGGTTTTTATGGATATCAGTTCAGCGCAGAATCCCAGTTTAGGAGAAACCTGTTTCTTGTTCTGCCTGTAACTTCAGTCTTGTCCTTAGAGATGGGTGGTCGTAATAATGCTTTTTTATTTCCTGTGTTACACAGAAAACTTCAAGCTTTATCATCAATTTAGAGATAAATAAAAACTGTGTAAGTCAGTGGTCATTAATGGTCTGTACTGTAATAACATACAAGTTTCTGTATTTCTGTAGAACTGCAAGGGGTCTATATATGCCTCAATAACAATAGTATATGTACTAATCTAATGTTTCCCTAGTATGCTATATAATTTTTTTGCTAATGTAGCTTTCAGAATTGCAATAGCTACAGCTCAGTTTTCTAACATTGCATTTTTTGACACTAATGTGTTATGATCTTTTCCTGGCTAACTAACATGGTGCAGTCAGTATTCATTCTGTATGAACTAATGCTACGTTACCATCTCACATAGTACGAATTTTACTGTCAGACACTGATGAGTGCTGATTGTCAAACATTTCATTAAATTCAATACGTATCTCATGTAACTTGAATATGAATGCCATATCTAAATCTAAACTTCTCAGAACTGTTTTATAACTCTCATCAGTGTTCTTAATATCAGGTATCAGAATACTTGATATGTAAAGGAGTTAACAAAAATGTACTTTTCCTGAGCAATTTGTTTCAGTGAAAGGTTTTCTTTTCTTCAGTTAGTTGCTTTGGAAATTAAAGCTCAACAAAGGCCCAGTCTAGTACATCAGTTAGTTCCCTGAAGTTTGATTATGAATCAGGTTCTATCTTTACAGGGAGGACATTCTTTACGTCAGGCAAAGTACACATCTGAGTGTCAAGCTTGATATTCTTCTTTTAGCCCTTTGCCATGTTAAATAACATAGAAGTCAGACTGCAGTGTGTAAAGTGTCTTTTAAATTTCCATTGCAGAACTGGCTTATATCTTATAGCCAAAATGATCCTGTCAAATCCACACATCTTTCTAAAGCTCAGCTGTGATTTCACCAAAAAAAGTTCAAAACTAATACAGAATCATAAAGCTAAACCCAGTGAGATCACTGTTAACTTTCACATTCCATTTCATTTGTAACCTTAAATGTGAAATAAAAAGTCAGCACTCATATGTCAAACAAGACACATTTATCACACAGTCAGAAAATATTTTTTTTCTGGAGGGATTCACTCATTGATCTACGTTATTTATTAAAAAGAAGAAAAGATTCCTGTTGCACTATGATTAAAATATTTGGCATGTTGTGTATTTTTGCAGTCACACATGGAGCAGTCTGTGTTAGGATGTGAGAGCAGAAAAGGTAAAGTTGAGAGATCTTTCTTACACACTCTCTCACGGATTTAATATAAGCTGAGTATTCTAAATTTTAGATGTTTACTCCTTTCCTAAAGGCTTTTATGCCCTTTCTGTTAACTAACTGTCTAATTTGTTTGAGGCTAATGCACTAATGTAGGGAAAAAAATAACTCTACTAAACTCTCCCAGCTTCCCAGAATGACAGTTTTGAGGAATGTTGCTGATCTTTGGGTCTATGCTTTTGTGAGTAGATGTTGTTCTCTACAGGAAGCATTTCTGTACTCTTGCAGAAACTGTCTGTAGACAAAGAATGGAAATTTAAAAAAAAAGTAACAACCTGCTAGTCTTCTCAATGAAACTGAGGGATACCTAGAGGGAAGTCGCTGTCATTACACTAAAGTTTTACTATCAAGTTCTCTGTTGTTGCCTTAAGAAGGCAATTATTTTTCACTATTTACCATAGAATTTCTTATCTTTCAAAACCTACTACTGTGTGACACAAGAAATTGCACTTCTCATTAAAATTTCAGCATGAGTACACATTAAGTGTTGGCATACACTTGACATACATGTGCTTTCAGTTGGATATATGAGGTCTTAAATAAGGTTAAGCATTATGTTAAAGTAGGTTTTATAAAGCATGTATTTTCTTACACCTGGAAGGAATACTTATACAAAAGGAAGTTCTTTAGCATGAAGTCTGCTGTTGTTAATGAAAAAGAACTACACTGTCATGAAGTTCACCTGAAGAGTGTTTTCTAACCTTTCAACATATCCAACAACAATCTTTCTATATGCTTAAATAAATATTATGTTAAGTTGGAGGGGGTTGAGAGTGTGTATTTGAAAATACAAGCGATTCTGCATTTCAGTGAATGAAACTTATACCCCTAGATATGTTAATGTAAGAATTGTATTAACATCAAAGCATGAAAGACATTCTTAGTTCGATCTACCACTGGGGTATTATAACTAAAGTCCTAACTTTTGAATTGTCAGAATAGGTAGATCAAACAATTTAAAAATAAATATATTTATTCTTGTAGAATAATTTTAATTTAGTAGCATCAAATATTTTGGGTAATCCAGTTTTATGATGGACACACATATGAAGCAACAATGATGGAAAAGGTAGAAGAAAGAAGATACACCACTTTAATGGAGTCTTTTAGAATTAATATTTTATTTTAGTCTATTTTCAGATTTGTTTGAAAGTATTAGCTTTTATTTTAAGTGGAATATTCACTTTGTGATCTGAAACCTATTTTTATTAGTGATGAGGCTACTCTTTTTTAAGACCAGACTTACAAGAGAAATGTGGAAAAAAATTTGTCTCAAAAAATCCCATGATTAATCTTATATAAATTATATTTATAAATTATTGTTTTATAAATTATAAAATTATCTGTGCTTCATACCAGCCATATTTTAAGTCCAGAAGGGAAAAGAGAAAGATTCAATACATAAAATTGTGAGTGGTTTTATTGTGGTGGAGGTAGCGATGAGATGCCTAAAGGAAGCTAAATATGGGAGAGCATCAGTTTTTAATTACAGCTCTAGAACTTAATAATTCTTTGCTCTCATTTTTCATTGACATGTGGAGAGTGTGAAAGATGTCCCAAAGGTTTCTCCTTAAATGGGACAAGTGAAAATGCCACCCCAGGTTTTCTCACTCTCTATAAAAGCAAAGTTACTTTCCTTTTATTGCTGCTTGCATTTGAGATCATGACTGAGTACCAGAGCAGAGAGAAAGGTATCTTGCAGATGTGGAATAATTCTATAAAGGCTTCAGACTGCTGCATTTCAGGGTTTTAGCTTTGAAATCATTACACATGTGTGTAACTACATTTGTACTTTGTTCTGCAGGCCTATGTCAAGTTTCACAAGAATTTTTTACCTCTTACTAGAGACGCAGCATTTAGTTAGAACATTCTGTTTCTTGCAAAATTAACTTCTATGTAGCTGCTTTGGGGAAAAACATTAAGTCTGCTCAGAAGCTTTTGCAGTCTGTAAGACTTAATGACAGATTTCTGATTCTCGATTATGCTTGACATTTTGTCTGAGAACAAATTTCAGTCAAATTTCCAGTGTCCAGAACTCTTTTTACTTGGTGAAACCTGGTTTTGAAAGCTATGAGGATTATTGCTGGTCCATTTCAGGCTTGTAAAAAAATTAAAAGGTAGGGCTCTGAAAGCTATTTCAGTGCTTGCAAATTTGAAAAAAAAAAAAAAAAAAAAAAAAAAAAAAAAAAAAAAAAAAAAAAAAAAAAAAAAAAAAAAAAAAAAAAAGAAGAAATAGAATCATTCTGGTGCCTCTGATACAATTTGATGGATTTATGAGGTTTTTATGTTCTTGGGCTTTGGGGTAACCAAACAAACAAATACAGTTTTTCTATTCACAACACAAATATTTTCAATGACTACTCAAATTGAGAGCTCTCCATGTAGATTATTTCCCTGTGAGTCATATGTTAGTGCTTGGCTAGACTGTACTGAGGTTTCCTGGTCTCTTATAGTAGATCACCATGGCATGGTAACTAAAGAGGAGAGTGAGATACTCAAAGCAGTTGGGCAAGTGTACTTTTCTGGAGCTGAGGAGCAGCAGTACCTCCATGTGGCATTGAGTTGTGCTCTTTGGACACAGCCCTACATTTCTATATACCCCTTTCTGCCCCCTCTGACTGTGCTGTGTATGTTCCTTCTCAAGCAATATCCACACAGAGCCATTTTTTCAAGAGTACAGAAGAGCTTTGTATTGTGTAAAAATGTGCCAACCTACCAGCTTCAGACAGGTTTGATCCAGCTTCAAACATTATCTCTCTTAATTGTACATTTTAACCAAAGCATCAAAAATAAAGGGAAAAATTGACATTGCATTTCTACTAATGTAGTTTACAACTTTAAAATTTTGCCAACATGAGACTTACTAAGTAGCAAGTATTTTAGCTAAAGCACCATAGACATTTGCTGAAGCTAAATGTGAAGTGTTCAGTTGGCTGATAGCAACATCTTTGCCACCTGAACTCAGTATCTCATTACCCAAAAAAATCTTATATTTGGGTCACAGGTGGCCATACTAGCAACATTTAGATCGTCATGGATTTTTATTTTGTCAAAGGTGAGATATGAAAATGCACTCAAACCTGAAAAGAGATTCAGCAAAAGAAATAAAGCAGAAAGTCCAGATATAAGAGATTGGCATTACTTTATATTTAACTTTGAGAATCCACTTAACTGTTAAACAACAGAAATGTTGATTAAGTAAGAGATTTCAGAAAATTACTGAAAGTCTGCAAGATCTGATTCCCCTACAGTGCCCATGAGCATTTCCAGGATAATAAATCCTTAAGCACAGTGAAAGTGATGCATTAGAGAGTGTCAAAATTATCATTTGTCCCAGACAAGCTGGTAGTGAGTATGCATATGTTATTAGTATGTGGTCTGGTATAATCTGTGAAAAATTACTTTGTGAGCACAGAGTCACTCCAGTAAAACATCTTAAAATGCTTTTTTCTTTGCCTTGGATGACAAGGGCAAATTTTGGATCATTAAAAAAATTCAAGACAGAAAACAGTTGAACAAAAGGGAGTAATACTTCGTTAGTCCTAGGAATAATCCTAAAATAAGATTCTCTTTTATTCTGAAGAAAGTTTTGTTATGCCCAAAAGTCTTGTATGAAAATATTTAGCATCTAGCAAATTAATCCCAAATTTAATGCTAGTCATAATAACATAATAACAGTATAATAATACTTTACAATACAATACTGACAATATACAGAGCTAGATGAGAAAACACAGGCTTGTTTGACAGTAGGTTAAATCTCTTGGGTGTTTTTAAATTTTTCAGAAACATAAATATAAAATTAGCACTACTATTTTGTAACAGGTTTTCCCCTATCTTATACATTAGACAACTCTTACGCAAACTCCAAGAAACGTCTCAGTTTATCAGGGCATTCTGTTGAAACACAATAAGGTTTGTTTCCAAGACCATTTATTTTACAGGTCCAATAAGAGAAAAGGAAGGAGGGAAAATGGTTGATGACAGACTTGGGCAAAGTTGCAGTGAATGGTTTATTTTCTGAAAACGATGCTTTTGAGAATACCAAAATGAAACAGCTTTGGTACGTCCAAAAAAGAAAGATCAAAACCGCAAAAATAGAATCATTTAAATAAATATTGTTTTGAATTTAGCCAAACACATTTGAAAGGATTACACAGCAAAAAGAAATGAAAATTTGCTTTGGACTGAATTAAACACCAAATTGAAACCTTTTTTTTTTTACCCTTTTATTTTCATTCCAGTGAGATAAATAACATTTTCTGTTTCAGATTGACCAGAACTTCACTTTTTTTAATATATATATATATGAGTATGGTTTTTTTTCCCCAATTCTTTTAATGAAGTCTTTTTGCTTAATCTGATAACTCACAGTTCTCTAGATTTACCATGTCCAGCCTTGAAGCAGCATGTTT
>WUAM01000341.1:3108773-3124751 GCA_024336885.1 Actenoides hombroni
TAAAAATATACCTTTTCCCCAATTCTTTTTATGAGGGAAATCCCTTTGCCTGAGCTGATAACACACAGTTCTCTAGCTGTATCATGTCCACTCTTGAAGCAGCAGGTTTAGGGCTGTTGACCTGTAAGAGAGGGTTACAGCAGAGATGAGTTGCATTGAAAAACAGGATTGACCCCAGTCTCATAAGCTCTGCTGGGCTTGTTGGCAGAGCTCTCTGTGTTAGCATCATGGCAATAAATATCAGAGAAGAGGGATGAAGGGAGGAAGAGCTGGCTGGGGGGGGAGATCAGAGCACCAGCAGATGTCTGGAACATGGCAGGACAAGGCTGCAGCAGGATTTCAGCATCTGGGGAGAAGCAAGGAGGCTGCAGGGATGAAAGGAGCAGCATCCAACCCTGGTGAAAGCCTGCAAGGAAGCAGTGCTCCATCAGAGGGGCAAGGCAGGAAGCGGTGAGGTTGGGTCCAAAAATATTGGGAGCTGCTGATCTGCAAGAAGCAGCTGGAGGTGAGATAACAGCTGCTCCATGGCAGAGGGCAGATATCCATCAAAACTAACAAGTTACAGACCTAATTAAATTCCCAGCTGCTTTTAGGCAAATGAGTAACAACATTAATTAGGATGGCTTTTTCCCATCTTCACTGGTCAGAGGGCACTGGCCTTTTGTTTTGCATTCAGACTGAACTATTTGAAACCATCTCTGCTATCGCAGGAGGAAATCTCTGAAAATAAACACTTTGAGAAGAGCAGTCTGTAAGTATCTTACCATGACTTATGTTAGAGGAGAGTTCAGAATTTCCTATTCCCAAAGGATCCTGGTCTCAGCAATACCACAAATCATTTTGCACCTTGGCATTATTTTTGTATTTTGTTTAGTCTTTCTTTCTCTCTTTCTTTCTCTCTTTCTTTCTCTCTTTCTTTCTCTCTTTCTTTCTCTCTTTCTTTCTCTCTTTCTTTCTTATTTATTTATGGTTTTTATTTCTTCAGAAGATCACAACCCAAAAAAACAAGTTGAACTGGAGGTAATGGGAGAGTTACTTTCTATCTAATTTTGAATTACTGTGTACCATGTTGGTGATCAAAGATGAGAACAAGGTCATGATCTCATGCAGCAAAGCATCTTAACTCTTAAGTTATAGCGGCCTACTGCTATTTGATTGCTTGAGTTTGGCTCAATTATACTTACATTTTTAGCTGCATAGTAGCACAGATTCAAGAGGAGAGCGCTCACTGCGTGCATTAGCCAACAGCCTAGTTGTTCAAGCAGTAATCTGTCGACAGGTTTGGAAAGTTCTCCCCTCTAACCTCATCCACAGTCTGAGATGGGAACAAAACCCAGCTCTTCAGCTTATAGCTCTGGCAAGATTTATCACTAGAGGAGCCCAAACCTTGATCCTCAGCTAGGCCTCCAGTGAAGAAGACCGTGCCTCCTGTGTGTTATGCTGTATCACTGGTCCTGGCCTGAGTTAGCTGACAAGGCTCTTGCGGGGAGGCAGGCACCACAGAGGCCTGGGGCTCGCACCCAACTGTCCAGAACAGACAATATGTACGCTGGTTCCTAGAAGAAACCTTCATGTTGTGCAAGGAGGTACCTGATGAGTTTCAACAGATACTTTACCGGTTGGATGGTGCCAGAGAAAAAGCTTTTTTGATTGCTCTCACGGATGCAGAAACTTTAATTCCTCCCAGTTTTGGTTGGGTTTACACAATTTATATCTTCATCTGAATATTCCCTCTCATCAATGCATTGAGGTAGGGTTTGATCAAGATTTATAAGCTTGTCTATCTTTTAAATACTTTACATTCTGATTTTATATTGTATTTTACTTTTTGGACTAAGCTAGGGCCTATTACCTAAGAACCATTCAGGGATACACTCTGTATTCCTGTATACTAAACTACATTTAAATATTTAATGCTACAGAATGGCGTAACTGTGTTAATGCCTTTCCTTCAGGGGTTTATTCAACCAAAGTTAAGAAATACAATCAATTTATGCAGGATACTTCATTTTCCTGTGCGAGAAATGGTTTCTGTTCAAGATTCACAGTTCATGAAAACAAATGATTTATTTTTCAGAGATAATACTAATAGTACATCCATTGAGTTTATACAGAATATGATGTATATAATAGTTGGAAGCCATGCTGAAGATTATCTGATAGTCACTTTGGAGCCGATGAATCCATATTTACCATGAATTCTGTGTCTAAATTAATCTTAATTTCTTGAGCCTGATCAAACCTTCACTTTACAAGTCATATATAGACTGTTAGCTCTTGAATGGATCTTCTGCTCATCACCAGTCACAACCTGGTGATATAGCAGAACCACAGCTTTAGAATTGAGGCAGGATACTTCAGGGATTGCCTGACTTTTATTTATTTTTTCCTGGATATAAAATAGCTTTAATTTAGTGCATGAAAGGCATGTCACAAAGCCCATCTTTTGTTGTGGGCCTAAAATACAGGACTTTGATAATTGTATAATGTACTTTCCATTGATTATGTTCTTCCTTGTTTAGCTATTTTATGAAAGAAGAGCTAAGCAATCTTTGTATGTATTGCAATTTGAAAAGATGGCAGGATATCTAAGCAGTACAATGCAATTCACAGATACTAGAAGCATGAAGAAACTAAAGATATGAAACCAATCCATCTTAGAGCCACTTTAATTCTATAATACTAATCAGGTGATTCAATTTAAGTGAAAGTGTAATACGAAGCTTGGTTTCTGTTAAAAATAAAATGCAATTTAATTAATGATTCTGTTCTAACAGTTTATCTTCATGATGCATAGGCATTAAAGATACCCTGAAATTATAGCATGCTAACGTCAGTGTGAAGCTATTTACACCTACCCTGTGCTTTTGTTGCAGTATAGGATACACACATATAGCATGCTCAAGATTTCATGAGTAACATCTTTATTGTGCCCATTGACTAGCACTAAATTAGAACATAACACCCCTGGCAGTACACATGACAGCTGCATGAACATAAAATGAATTCCTTTTGTCAGTATATTGCAATTAATAGCATGTGAATTCATAATGATCAAACACTTCTTATGCCCAAGACATTTGTCAGCTGTTCAGAATACAAAAGGTACCAGCTTATCTAGATACCCTTGGAATGAGTGGTAATTTTGGATATGCTGATAAGTAGCAGTTAGCTAAAGAGGTGACAAAATCATTATTTTATATATATGCCTTCTTATTTGACACCTCCATAATGGCAAAAGTTTTACAAGTACATTTAAAGTTGATGTTTGAGATGGTTAGGGGTCTCAGGAACCTACAGTGCCTTTTGTTCACTGCTGATCCTCCATTGTCTCTCATGACCCATTCAGGCAGGCCAAAGGACCATGCTCAACTTTTCTCTAGACTTTATAAATATGACTTGGAGGCCTGACTGTACTTTTGTCTCATATTGCCATGCTTAAAGATGCATAGTTCTAAGCATTTGTCAGCTGAGCACATCATAGATGTTAATAACAGTTATCCAAAAGACACCACTCTGAAGAGCTTTTTCCCTTTCAACTGAATTATGTCCTTTAGGTCCTGATGTATGAGGGAAGATCCACATTTCTAAATACTTAACAAGTGTCATGTTACCCCTGTCTGAAAGACTGTATACAACACAGGGCACCTAGGATTACCTCTGAGGAGCTAAGTCCAAGAGTACTCTCTATTTGCATTTACAATCCAGCTTCCTCTGTTATCTTAGTTTTGATGGAGAAAAAAACCAGATACATGTCCAAACAGAATTATAACAGATCAATATAAGTGAAGTAACATGAGTTGTGAAAACAGAAACAGGAAGGTAAGTGAGGAACCATATTACCAAACTGATTGCACGATCTAGGAGTAAGTCTCCTTCCTCACGGTCATTTTTAACATTTACTTTCTGACAGCTTTATTTTGTCAACAAGAATTACAAAGTACTCACAAATGGGAGCATACACTCTATCAGATACATAAATTTTGTTTCATCTGGATTGCAACAAGGTTTAGCAAGTTCTACTAATTGCACAGCCCACATGTGCATTGACTAAGGCAAATCACTGGCTTCTAGTGTGTTTGGTATTAGGCAAACACAGTAAGAAATGGCTTTGCTTCTGTAGAATGTGCAGTCTAATCGTCTATTTAAAGTGAAATTTTTCTGTCCTGTGCAGAGAACTTAAAGGCCTGGAATGAATCTTTTTATGTCCTAGGGAGTGTGCTGGAGAGCTCCTTCTGTGAGCAGAGCATTCAAGGCTATGAGACTGAAGAGCTATCTGAAAAATAGATTAGCTTCTGTATAGTAAACTGTTCTTGTTTTTGTCTTCTGTTAAAAGAGGGATGTCAAATAGAGTTTTTAGCAAAAAGAATGATGAAACTTAACAATAACCTGATCACAAGGCAACAATGGCTGAACTCTGTTCTGCAGTGCCTGTTTACTTAAAGATTGCCTCCAGCCTGATATTTAATAAAAAGCCTTAATTTTTATATTCAACACTATATTCAAAACCTATTTTAGTGTAATCAATGTTTACCAGTTTGTATGATTATATCACTGTAATTCAGTGATAATAGTAAGACAAATTTGAACCCAAGCTCAAATAAACTTTCAGAAAAACGATGAAAGCTCCTGATGTTTGTTCATCTTGCATATAATTGTTGCTGCTGAATAATATGAAATAATCCCGTACTAATCACCTGAATCTTGTTTAAAAATTCAGCACCGATTTTTATTTGTATTTGATTAGCTGTGACTTATCAAAGTGCTTTGATTTGCATCTAACTAGTTCCATTTCATCTATCAATGGATTTACATATTGTGCCTGTGTTATGCTAGGTCTTGCCAAGAATTTGTTTGTATCAAATACTCCAAGTTCTTGCTTATGCACCCTCAGAGATGTTATACTTTCAAAGCCTCAAAGATATATTCAGAGACCTGCTTCAAGATCACATTTTTCACAAATAGCTAGAAGAATGAAATCTTACTGTGACTACGTTGAAATCTTTCAGGCTATCACTCAGTATGCCACTAAGAATATCACGTCTCTAAAGACCATAAATAAACTTCTGTTTCTTCTTAAGGAAAAGTAATTGCCTTGTTTAGAATTGAAAGAAGCGACAGAAAATCAGATGGTAATCTCTCACTAAGGAGCACTCATTTTAATGTCATCAGGCATAGAAAACAAAGACTTTCTTTTTGGTTGTGAAATACATACACTTGCAGCAGGACTGCGTGTGACTATACAAGCAATCCCATTTAAGGCATAAAAATGGTAAAATAAATCTAGCTCTAGCCCCCCCTAAAATATTGCTGCAAGCATCTGTAATTGGTTTGATGGCTCTAAAATAGATTGCTTTTTTTTCTGAATCTCTGATCTTCATAATCCAATGAATCACACTACTTAACAAGACTATATAATTTATTGCTATGCACAGCTAAATTTCTTGACAAGTTTGAGATTAACAAATTTAGCACTCCTGCATGCTCATTACTATACTCTGGATCTTATTCTCTAAGCTTTCATTCATGTATTATTCTTCGATCTTCTATGGGGTCTGCACAAGCCTGTGAAAACTGTAGAAACTGAATTTCAGTCAAGCATGCAGAATCAGCAAATAATAAGCTGACTTCTGGAAAGGCTGGAGAACAGAGTGGACTGGAAGATGACAGGTTCATATTCTTCTGCCTCAACTCATCAGTACATGATAGAGTGCTTCACACTTTAAATGCTGTTTCTCTGGAAACTGAAAACTGTAGAAGGCAGGTAGGTGATAATCTTGCTTGTTGTTAAGAAGACCACTGTTACTGGTAGGGATTCCTTAAAAAAAAAATGAGGAGGACTTCTATTTTTATTAAATTACTGAAAGAAAACTGAAAAATAAATACCTAAAGCAGGTTTGAAGGGATGATGATGATTTCAACACCTTTTTTTGAAAATTTGAACTTAAGATTCTGCAAAAGTAGCAAAGGAGAGAGACTCATGTCACATCAAACATGTTGTGCTATATTATATTATACCATGTTAATTCTGTATAATGATATATGGTACTATATATTATTATAAACTGGCTCAAAATCAAAAAATAGGATCTGAAGAGATGATTAAGGAGTACTCTATAGGCACTTCATTATATTTTAAGGTGGATGAAGACAAAGTGCTGATATTCATGACTATTACTTCCTCATTGAAATTGCTGTAAGCTTCTAGTGTTGAGCTCCTCTGATAAGCAAGTGAAATTTGTTAATAAGACACTAACAAATATTAGGTTTCCAAGCCATCCTCCTATGAGGATGTTAACCTGGAAACCTCTGAAGGGGTTAAGGAATTTGTGACTACTTTGCTGCAAGTGTTTTTTCAGAAACCAATGAACAGGATCTACTGTATTTTACGATCTCAGTATAGTGCTTCAGAAGTTCCTTTAACAGAACTCTGTCCAGCCAGAAGCTGTAAGTCATGTTCCCTGACCACTGATAAAAAATAGCCTCACTGATGCAGCACTGGGATTTGGAAGAACGACCTGTCGAGCTGTGCTTCCAGGAAAGCAACAAAAATCAATATTACAAGAGAAAGAGAGGGCAAGAGCATGTGAAGACCATATCAGGGGAATGTTTCACTGTGAATATTGTCTGGATGATAAACCTGTGTCAAAGGAGAGATAAAGGTGCAAAGACAGAATACAATCATATCTCTTTTCAATTTGAATTAATATGTTGAGCTTTGTATAATTATATTAGTACAAATATATTAGATACCACATCATAAAAAAGTCTTCATCAAGAAGTCTTTATTCAGACATCAGTCTCATTGGTTGAGACAATGTCTAGGAACAGACCTAAATCCAGCAGGACAAATATGATTATACACAACCTGTGCAAACAGCAGGCTAATCGGTCAAAACAGGGTGAGGATATAGCTACTTCCAGTCCCCAGGAAGTACTTCTTTTCCCTTTGCCAGTAATTTTGCAGTATTCTGTAGTTCTTTACTCTAATTTCAGTCTCATCACTGCAATATTGTCACTTTGGTCAAAACTGGTTGTAGCTTTGGCTCTGTGCCACACCAAAAAAAATTATCTTTTTATGATTGTGGCTAAAAGAAGCATTTTTCTCCAAAAGAATTAGAAATCCTCTTTCCTGTGGAACACAAAGATAGATCTCCTCAGAATCTCTGCTATAAGAAAGATAAGGTTTTTGCAGATATGTCCAAGTTGCTGCTTCATCTCCTTAGGTCTTCATAATAGATAAACTTTCATATTTATTGAGGTATGCAATATTGATACAAGAGACTTAAGTGTTTGAAATATATGCACATTTCACAAGAAAGAGACTAGAAAGTCAAGAAATCAAATTCTAATACTGGAAAACATTCATTTTCTTACTTTGTCTGGATCACCTCTGGATGATTGTTAAAAACCAGTCCTTTCTATTTTTTATTTCCAACAGTATTCCTTCAAAATAAAAAAAAAAAAAAGAGAGTGAGATATTTCTAGACATAATAATCTTAATTTTACAAAATTATCCTTTATTCTTTTCTGGAGTAAATTGCCCCTGTTTCATTGATTTTAACTGTCTAGATGAAAAATTGGTCCTATACAATGGCTAATATCAAAGTGTGTCTTTTTTGATGCAGTGAGAAATGACCTTCAACAATGTAGGCAGGGAATGGCATACCCACCCACACATACAGTCACACATGCACTCACTCAGCTATTAAAACATGACCTAGCTTCATTCGAGTTCCAGCACCACACCAGGGAACCCAGTTTTTATTCTGGCAGAGGACTGACTGTTTCTGTGTAAAGCCTCTCTAAAGGAAATTTTTTTGCAGTATGGGATTTTCAAGAGTATTGTCAGAATGCAAGCGTGTAACAAGCTATGGAACAAAATACAAAACCAAGCAAAGAAAAAGAGAGTACAGGATGACACTGAAAAAAACCCAACCAAACCCCAACCAAAAAAACCAAACTGACAAATATCTTCATTAATTTCATGCTGAAGTTAACAGATTTATGCTTACAGCAGTCACAAAGCACATGTTTTAACTGACCAACTATTTGAATTACTGATGCAATTGAACTGTCAGAAATTCATTAAAACATTATTATTTGTACCTCAATTAATTGAAATTATAAATGGTGAAGGTTTCAGAATTACCACTGCAAGAGAAATGTTATTTGTAATGTGCACCATGAAACACAAGCTTCATGTGTCAGTGATCCCCATTTGATTAAACATTCTTAATTATCAGTGTGCTCATGCTTGATTTAAGAACTACATGTATCAATAACACATAGACATGCAGTCATATGGAAGCATAGATTACTATGCTACTGCTATTCCAGACTGTTGTACAGTCATTATACTATAGTCTTTTCCTCTATGATTCAGATGAGAAATGGAGAAGCCATAAATAAAGATGGTGTCTTGTTCAGCCCACATATTCATATGGGAATATTTTCTGTATTTATCTGGGCTATGCTAAGATAACCTGGATTTTGTTCATGTGAAATATCACCTTTAGTTAGATTTCTATAAACAATTATCAGTTAGCAGCATGTGCAGAACCTCTTCAGATTTTGGGAGGCGTGAAAATATTCAGATTGGAGGGAATTTCTCTTAGACGACAAAATGGTTAGAAGAGTGTAGCAATGAAATTATGCAGACATTCTGTTTTGCTTGTTATTTAAGTCTTTCATTCTTCATGTGAGGACAACAAAAATCCATACAGGCCATAGGGGCAAGCTGACACTATCCATTAAAACCACAAAACTGTTCTGAAAGCAAGAATATGAAGGATATGAAAAGGGCCAAGTCCCAGAAGAAGTCCCAGGAAACCTTCTGGCTTGTTGAATTCTATGATTGTGTTAATAATCAGAAGTATAAGCTATATTAAAGTGCGTTATACATGATATGAAGGCAGAAAAATCTCAAAGGCTACCTCTTCCTTTTGTTCACCTGTCTAAAACCAACTACAGTCTGTCCTTTGCTTTGATTCAAATCCATCTCTGAACTATGCCATACATTAAAAGCATGGTTGAAAAGCACAGCCTTTAGAGGCTGTGGCTGAAAAAAATACCAGATTCTTAGTTTTATCAGTTTTAATGAAAAAGGTTCCAATTCGGAAGAGTAAAATGCTTACTCTCTTTGCTTGATAGACAGCTCAGAAAAAGCTTCCACTTACCTGGCCACTAATGATCCTCACAGAGATGTCTTTGTCCAACCCAGCAGGATAATCAAAGATGCTTTTTTCAGCCAGTTCTGATAAGAGAAGGTAATATATTCATCATCATTCTGAGACTTACATAAATGTTCATTATTCCAGAAGAGAGAAGACTAAAAAGCCAGAAGATCCTGTAATCAGTGAAAGTTTCTGTCATTGGATGAAATGTAAAGTACTATACAAAGCAGTATGAGGGCTGCTCTAACTTTAGCCCACTGTCTGACCCCTTATGCTCTTCTGAAAATTTCCTGATCCATCATCTTTTCTCCTGACTGCTCTCTTCACCATCAGCCTCAAGGACGGCGATATTACAGAAGAGGCTCCATTGACCCTGTGCAAGCTGATTCCTCTGCATACCTACATATACATGTAGATAAATATGCTTCTGCATATTGTGATTTAAATGATAATGTTCTTGCAGATGAGTGATTTAGATGAAAAAATTAGTGTCTTAACAGGAGTGTTCAAAGTGTTTAGAGTACTCTGAAAAACTGCATAATAATATTCTAGTTATCTATGGGGCTTTAGAAAAAAAAAAGTAAATCCTTCTTTATAATTAAGAAGGACATTGGAGTTTTTTCTGACTGTCCATTCAGTAATGCAGTTTATGTTAGAACAACAAGTATTGATATGCATAGTTGAGGCTTTTTCAATTTCTTATAGACTATCAACCACTCTTTTTCTTTTTTTTTTTTTTTATTTTCTTAGGTCTGTAATTCCAGATGTTTAGACAGATGCTGTTCACAAGGAATACTCAGTCACATACCTGGAACTGTTAGTTTATACTAATACAAAGAATATCAATTCAATGTCCTAGGTTCATGTAGATTGTTTATAGTACCAGTCGGGGTACGAAACATTATTCACTAGTGGTTACTCATTGACGTTAGCTAGATTGTCAATTAAATCTTAGATCTTCACAGAATGTGTTCCTTTGCTCCTTGTAGGTATTGTGATTAAATTTTAGCTAAAGTGACATGTGTGATGTTCTGTGAGGATTCAAGAGGAGGACCCCAGGATGTCCTCTAGGTCTGTGCTGTTGATTTAGTGAGAGGCTCCACCTTGGGCATTCTCACTGGGGCGATTTTTAGGGGCCAAGGAGCCAAGATGTGGCCAGCATCTCTTTTGGCTTTTGACTATTCAGCCTTTTCCTTCTGTCTCTGTATCTTCCTTGTACTCTTTGTACAACATCTTGCAGTCTGGACTTCTAGACATCATAATGTTGCCATTAACAAGACAGTGCACAGAGATCATGGTTCTGAGGGATTAAATTTTCATTAAAAAAAAAAAAAAAAAGAGTGTATGAGTTGGGAAAAGCCCTACCTCTATTCAAACAGAAGGCAAAAATTAAGTTTAGGGCCTACACCTTGTTGGCTGCTCTTTATAAATACTAAATGCTTCAAAACAGTCCTGACACATGGAGTCTTATGACACATTTTCTCTAGCACAACATTGCCTGTTATCACTATCAGTTTGAATGTTTAATTCTACTTTGATTCCTTCTAAACACATGGATTCTAATAATGCCTCCTGGCACTGAGATCTTTCAGCTATTGCTGCATATTTTTTTATAAGATACATATTCTTTTGTACCCAGCTGAAACAACATTGAAAAAAAATTTAGTAAATATCAGTACCAGATTATTAAACCTGTCAGACTTGTAACTTGCTGCTGTCAGCCAACAATAGGATTCAGTACTGATCAGAGGCCATTGTTTGCCCTTTTGATCTCTCTCATGATGATGATTATTAATCATTTATCTTATGACACCAGCAGCGTGCTAGCTGCCTCAGTTAAAAACTAAAGAAAATATGTCTACTTACAAAGACTATCATCAGAACAGACAAAGAGTGGGAGGACGTACCGTATAAACATGACTGAGCAAGGAGGTTTTGTTCAGTGTTTTCTGCCCTGTGACTTTTTTAATATGGATTGTGTTATTGGGGTAAACATGTTTTAGGGTTTTATTGGTGCAAATGTTATTTCCTAACATAAAAGCCACATGACAAACCTAAGATTGATCACTATTTCCAAGTACATGAGCTCAGGTTATATGCTACTGGGTAAGGGCAGGCACAACCACAGCAATGTCCTGGCAAAGAGATGCTTCAAAGAGATGCAAGGCATGTGGGCCCATTTATGCATTAATCTTTCTAAAGCCAGAATTGCACACTTCGTGTTTGAATAACTTAGAACCCTTGGTCACTGAGGCAGTCTTTCAAAAGAAAGGAGGTAGAAATCAAACTCAGCTTTCCTAGGTCCAACCACAAGGTTATCATAAATGGTGGATGCTGCCCCCTTCAACCAAAAAGGCAGTCTGCTTAGGCTTTTTGAAAGAATAATACTATGAATGTGCTATTGAAGAATAACACATTTTTGTCTTTTAAATCCGAAATTCAGTTTCCTTCAGCATTGGCTTTCTCCAGAGAACTCAGGGTCTGGAGAGAAATGGATTTTCAAGCACACTGCTACAAATACCGTTCAATGCTTAAGGGGCTCCCTGCTGTTAACATCCTTTTCTGAGGTGCCTGATTCCTCTTCTGTAAAGAAGTCTCAGTTCCTCAGCACATAAGTGAGTATTTCACTCTGAGGGTCTAAAAATTGTACTGCCACATTTACCTATTAGAGGCATAACCCATTCTCAGGGGAAGTATATACCTATGCTCCAAGAAAGCACCATTAGAAGAAAACACGAGAGTAACCAAATGAAAATCTATCCATCTCCCCAACTGGAATTGTTCCAACTTTGCCTTTTATGCTGCCTAGATTATCTAGCATTCACTTACTAAGTGATGATAATTTGTATTCAAGCAGTAGCCGGTAGATCTTCAGCTGTGCCCTTTGCATATCCCTAGTAATGTGACTTTGTCTGATGGGAGTGCTCTGAAACAGCTGGTGGCATGAGTATTTAGGGACATCAGCTTGGCCACAGTAATCTCACTGTGTTTCACAGATAACAAAAGATATTTATTTTAATGGGAGAGTGCACTTTGGATAAACTGAGGTGTCCCTGTTCACACACATGTATGTGTGACCTCATTGTGTGATAGTGGGACTTGGAGTGGCATAGCTGATGAGATGCAGCTTCCCAAAGCTATTTTGCCATCTTTACCCAGTCAGGCTCTTTTGTTTTCTCTCCCTTTATTCAAGATGTGGAGTATTGAATTTTAAAGCATCCTCATTCAACAGCCAGGATTCATCCTGCCACAGGACAGTTTGGAAACTGTTCAGTCCTCCAATATGCAAGCCCTGTTACTACAGCACTATAACTTCGCTTTTAACTTCAATTCTCTATTAATATTCCTGATGCAGGAATTGCTGGGGTTTCTTTCTATTTCTAAAAGATATGGACAAATCATGTGACACAGCCACCTGCAGAAGTTAGACTTGCCTGAAACGGCAGGCTGTAAAACCAGCAAGGAATTGAAGTCTTGCATTAAAAAGGTGTCTCAAAGGCATTATTTTTCCATCTATCCAAGTTCCTAAAAGACTGGGGAGAAGCAATTCCTGCAAGAAAGTGAGAAATCAAACATGAAAGAAAAGAGTCACATGGGAAGAACAAAGGATATCTTTATTTTTACTAATAGAGGCATCTACTTCTTCTGAGATGCTCAAAAATTTACTGGCCTGAAGAGACAGTAGGAAATATACTCAATTTCTTATTTCCTCTCCATATCCAGAATACACATAATCACAAAACAAGGTGTTTGTGATTAATGCAACCAGAAAGCTATTTCTGAAACTTTTACTCTCTATAAAATATGCAGGGAAAAAGAGGGAGATTGTTATTACAGATTCACAATCCCTAATTTAAGCAATGTGGGCTGAAACTTAAGCAAATTCAAATATACTGAGATGTGCTCATTTGCTGATCATTCTAATTTGCAAATTTAAAATATAATGAGGGAAAACATATTAAAGGTTGCCAAGAATGGTGTTCCAATAAGAAGACAGCTGCTACCTAGTGCACACACTTGTTTGCTTTACTTTTGGATAGTTTTCTTTCTGTGAGGTTTGGACAGGGGTTGGAATGAATACTTTTCCCATTGAGAAATATTCTGTTAAATTGATCCAAATTGTCCTTATTCTTCTCAAATAAGAGATGAGACCACAGAATGCCATCAGCATTGTTTGTACCAGGTAAAGAATTCCCAAAAAGCTTTGTTTGAGTTAAAACCAATCCATCTGGCCATCTAAAACAGTGTATTTGGGAGGACTGATTGCACGACTGGAGCCATATCCTTGCTCTCTAGTCTAACCACACTGTGTATGGACAAATATCATATAATTTTATAACAATCATTCTAAATTAAATAATTAGCAGTGTGGAATCAGACCAATGGCTAAAATGTTAGTTTTCTCTAAAAACAATTACTGTGGTATGAATCCTGAAATCAACACATCCAGAACGTAGACCACTTTGGTAAATACTGACTTTTTAAGATTTCACTATAATTAAGGTTGCAGTTCTGCAGAGAATGAAAGAACATAAGCAGACCACAGAAAATAAGCAGCAAGACTATGTTTGTGCATCAGAGTGGTAAAAAGTAATTTAAAATAGGGAATAAACACCACTGAGAAACAGAAAACAGTAAGGGAAGTACATGATAGAGAAACTGCAAAGAGCACCACAGGATTAGAATGTTTTGCAGGCACTGAGGGAAAAACAGAATTTATATAATCTTATTTTTTTATCAGAAAGGAGACATACTTATGAATACAAATACAAAACTCCACCAACCAGAAGATAATTCTTAAGAGAAATATTTATGTGACATACTGAATGATGCTGACAACTTCATTTCTCAGTATCTGTGCATATATAATATATGTTTCTTTGACCTGCCTATAGTGTGAGACTGTGCTATAATGAACAGAATATCTATGCAAGTGGCAATGAAATATTCACTAAAGCAGTCAGCACTGCTGAGATAAAAACCAAGGTTAAGAAACATGTAACCTTGAGACTGAAAAAAGCAAAGTTAACCCAGAAAAGTACTTTTTGTCACCTAGTGAAATAAATTGAAAAATCCATAAATCTAAGGTTGTTGCTTGCAATTGTTGTTGAATAAATTATTGTATTATTCTGTGACTTTCAAACAGAAAAAGTACAACAGTAGCCTAGTCTTCTATATTTTAACTAGTAATAAGGGGAAAAAAAGAGACCAACTTCATTTACATCCACCGCTGCAACATGTCAAAATACATTACAAAACACCATTCTCATATTTTGAAAATGCTTGTGGAAAATATTGGGAAAAGAGATGGTTATGACCTCTCAAAATGCAGCAGGCACATCTTCAGTGAAATAAAAAAGCCACATTATTGATCATAATATCTTCTTCTAGTAGTGCATATAAGAACAGAGTGCAGGGTTTCTTTATGCTTATTTCAGTTTCTTATTTATTTATTCACTTTATTATTTATTCTTATTTATAAGTTGAGATTCTTCTGTAGACATATGAAAATTTGGCTTCTAGCTCAAAACAGATTACCACGGGTTTAATTTATAATAAATGGTGATAAATATATGTCTGTCAGGCAATTCAACTCATTGTCAGCAAAAAGCAAGAATCAGTTTCCCCAAAATAAGCATCTTGGGCCTCTTGAGATCCAAATATCTGCATGTACTTGGCAGATGCAATGCAGGATAGGTAGGACACCCATGCCCCTGTGGTATGCAGCCTGATAACATGAAGTGTCAAAAGTGACATTAGACAGCTGTGTTATGACACACTCCAATGTAGGAGTCATTCTCTGAAGGGCTCTGTTTTATTCTCCTAGCTATAAAGGCAGCCTAGGATAATGACTTAAATGGATATTTACAACTTTAAAATATTTAAACTGGGTCCCACCTTTTATGCTAACATTCTTCCTAGTAATAATCCACATAATTCTTCACACACACAAAGATCCACTTTGCTTTATACATTGAGTTGCTGGAGTGAGTTCAGAGAAGGGAAACCAAGCTGGTGAAGGGCTTGGAGAACAAGGCCTATGAGGAGAGGCTGAGGGAATTGAGATTGTTTTGTTTGAAGAAGAGGAAGCAGGGAGGAGACATTATTATTTCTCTCTACAGTTCCTGAAATGAGGTTGTAGTGAAGTGGGTGCGGCCTCTTCTCTCAAGTAAATAATGACAGGACAAGAGGAAATGGCCTGAAGTTGCAACCGGGGAGCTTTAGACTGGATATTAGGCAGAATTTCTTTGCTGAAAGAGTGGTCAGGCACTGGAACCGGCTGCCCAGGGAGGTGTTGGAAACACCATCCCTGAAGGTATTAAAAAAATCTGTAGATGAGGCACTTCAGGACATGCTCTAGTGGGATGTTGAGGTGTGGGGGTTTTTGGTATTCATATTTATTGTTTGTTTGTTTTTTGTTGCATTGACAATTGGATGCAATTATCTTAGAGGTCTTTTCCAGCCATGACAATTCTATGATTCTGTGATATTTGCTGTCATATTGTTGGCTTCAAGATAATTAATATCAAAAGAATATGCAAAAGTAGTTTCCTCATGTGGCTTTCCAAAGTGAGATGTACCACAGCAAAGACTAATTTGAGGTGAGAAGGGGCTACATATAGTGGTTCATAAGACTGTTGCACTATCTAATTTTAGATTTAGAAAAAAAAGGTGAAAGAGAGAACAGATACTATTATTTGGGGACTGACCTGTTGGAAGGCAGTGAAGGGGAAAAGGATCTGGGGGTCCTAGTTGATGGGAGGCTGACCATGAGCCAGCAATGTGCTCTTGTGGCCAAGAG
>WUAM01000341.1:3130190-3165679 GCA_024336885.1 Actenoides hombroni
AGAAAAGAAAAGAAAAGAAAAGAAAAGAAAAGAAAAGAAAAGAAAAGAAAAGAAAAGAAAAGAAAAGAAAAGAAAAGCTACTTCTGCTTATTATTCTGTAGCCTAAAATCATCCTAAAGAATATGCCTCACATTTCTGAAGAATGAGTCACAAGTGATGGAAGATAATATTACCTCTTCTTCTGTTCATTTCTCCTTTTTACTTTCTATTCAAAGTAGTTTGTTTCTACCCAAAGTAATGATAGTTGCTTGTGTGCTTGAAGTGGTTTCAAGCTCTGCAGAAGTATGTGTTTCAGAGATGTACAGGCAGTATGTCTGAGAGACAGAGACAGGGCTTTAGACACACATCGTCTTCAGCCTGCCTTAGGAACTCTCTGCACTCAATCTCACTCACACATTTAGGTGTCAATGTCAGTAATTTGTGTGTGAGTACAGCATTTTTACTGCTGGATGGCATGTCAAATATGTGAATATGTTTGGAAATATTGCATCATTCTGTAGATACTGCTTATAACAAAACTTGAGATATAAGAACATAGTTGGTATTCCTTCATCATGAATTTAAGAAAGTGAAGTGTTAGAATCCTATCAGTGTGGTTGTCCTCTCACTTCCTCTGCTGGATGGAGTGTTCACTGCTGAAAAAATATCAGTCTAAGGAAAGTACCTACATTTTTCAACCTGAACAAGGAGTTACAGATTTCATCTGCTGTTCCTAGAAGTCAGGACAAAAGCTAGAGTAATTTGTAATTTGCTAGTCCATCTTGATGTGGTCCATATGATCAAGAAACTATAAGTAGCTCTCAGAGGTCTTCCAGTCCAGCTCTCCCAGATTCTGAGTGCATTTTCACATTCAATTAAAAGAGAAATTTTATGGAAGGGACAGATCTGAAGTTTGGGTGGTTGAAATAGTTTTCAATTTGCTGCATCAGAGGAATACTGTATCTGAGTAAATCTTCTCTAATCCAAGTGAAATTACTAAAAAGAAGGTCTTGATTTTTAAAGCAGCAGTAACTCAATTCTAACTGCTTTAAAATTCAGATGACTTAAAGACAAACTACAGAATCTCCTACATTCTCTTCCCTTCTTCTTCCTCCCCTCCAGCTCTTTCCCATTCATCATCACTCCTGAACTAGATAAAAGTTTAAGCAATCTGTCAAAATGTTTCTGCCTATTTTTCTGTGTTAGTTTCTAAATCATGTCATTTTTCCCCAGAATGAAAGCTTTGATTCATGCCATATGAACTTCAGAATCTTTTGCATCAATTAAAAAAATAAATTGCCAACATCTGTTCAAAACCTGGTTCTGTTCCTCTGCTTTCAATCAGAACTTTTACTGATGCCTGAGAGTTTAAAACGAAATTGTGGGCTTTAAATAATATGCTTTTACTGAGCTTGTACCAAGTTCAGTGTTTTTGGAAAAGGCATAACTGGAGTTGCACTGGGGAGAGGAAGCTTATCTACAGCATTAATTATTTGACGAATGAGAATAGCAGCAAATTTTGAGTGACATTGTAAGACATTTCAACAAAGAAAATGCCTTTTACTGAATGCAACCTACACTGACATCATTGTCTGCCTTTGTGTCTAGAATTTTAAAACAGGACTCTCATGTGTTTTCAATTTCATTTTCTTCTTTTTGTAAGAAAAGCATTCTGGAAATGCTTTGCGTAAGACTTTTCACACTGAAGTTCTACCATACAAATAATGACTCAAAAGGTTGCAATTCAGGGACTATCCTGTTTACAGATTTTGACTTTGGCTAAACTCCAGGACAACCAACAAAGAAACTGCAGTCATAACTTTGAGAATTAGCTACAAATACATAATAATAATAGGGATAAATAATACGGAAAATTGGAAGGTTTTCTTACTAGATTTATTAATGGTTCTCAGTGCATAGCTATCTATGACTAGTATCTTCTAATGGTATCTTGACACTTTCTGTTGCTACATGTAAATGCTTTGGGGGTATGGAGCAAAACATCTGTTGACTTCAGTAAAATGTGGATCATGCCTTTGTATTAGCACCTTGGAAAGTTTTTTGTTCTTTGAGTAATGCGTCAGGTGGAAACACAGCATGCAAACTATGCGCTCACTGATTGCTTTCTGAGGCAGATTCACCAGTTTGCATCCAAAGACACTGTAACTTTCTCCTGTTGGAAGTAGGAGTACATGTATCTTGTCTGTGATCAAGTGCCTCATAACTGCAGAGACAAGAGCAGAATTTGTGTTGTTGAGTGCAATTAAAATTGTCAGCATCTGTTCTCCAATTTGTACCAAATTCTGTGTACAAATGCCTGCGTTGTTACTCTGCAGCTTCTGATCTTTCTACTTTCTGTGTGTTCATGCCTTTTTTATTAGGTGTTTATTTCAATCAGCTTTTGTTTTCTGTCTGCTT
Organism: Actenoides hombroni; assembly: GCA_024336885.1. Taxonomy (NCBI): domain Eukaryota; kingdom Metazoa; phylum Chordata; class Aves; order Coraciiformes; family Alcedinidae; genus Actenoides; species Actenoides hombroni. The sequence goes on from WUAM01000341.1 coordinate 3,132,588, forward strand.
TACTTTGCAGCTAAAAACTTACAAGAATGAGGTGCAGGACATTGAAAGGAGCAGCCAAACATAGTCCATATACCACCCTAAAAGCAACTCATCCTGTTGGTTACCTAATGAAAACATTTATTCTGAGGTAATCCCACCCATGTCTTTACCAGACTGGGACATTCATTTACTGGTTTTCTGAGGCAACCAGCTGGTATTTTACAAAGCTTGCATTATTTCTTTTTGGTGTATATCTGTCTACTGCTGCAGTCAGATATTACTTGCATTTCCAGACTGAAAAGGCAATATGGGTCCTCTCACCACATGAAGAAATGTAGTTCCAGAGTAGGAAAAAAGGGTTGACATTGATAAAAAAATGATATCTTGCAACAAGTGCAAAGTCCTGCACCTAGGACAGAGTAACCCCATGCAGCACTACATTCTGGGGGTTAACTGGCCTGAAAGCAGCTTTGCCAAAAGAAAAAAAAAATCCAAGCAAACAAAAAAGTCAACCTGGGAGGACTCAGTCCACAGTAAACTAAACATAAGCCAGTGGTATGTCTCCACAGCAACTGTGCTGTGGCTAACATAAGTTTAAGAGAAGGCTTTCAAGATGGTAAGGGACTGAAGCACACAATGTATAAGGAGAGGCTGAGAAAATCATGTTTGTTCAGACTGGAAAAGAGAATGTTTGAAGAGATCTTCTCAAAACCTGCTTAATGTGACAATGCAGGGAAGAAGAAACTAAAATCTTTTCAAGAGGCACATAGTGAAAGGATGAGGAACAACATTCACAAGCTGCAATGTGGAAAATCATATTTGAATTTGATATAAGAAGCATATTTTTTTGCTGTGCAAATATTCAAACACTGGAATAGGTCACAAAGGCAGCTGTGGGATCTCCATATTTGGTGACCTATGTGTATATCTCAGGTACTTTTCAGCATTACAGGTGTCACTAGATTATTCAGGCAACTGAACTGCCTGTCATGTGCCTACCTTCATAATACAGCAACTGTGGTGACTAGACCAGTGCCATGTGCACTCATTGACCATGACCCCATTGTGTTAGACTCTATACAAAAGCCATTCCAAACAGATTACGGACGAACAAGCATATTCCTGTTAAACAAAAATCTTGTTTACTGTGAGTATATTGGCAAATAAATTCTGGGAGAGATTCCAAGAGAATTAATAGAGATGCTTTGAGGTATTTATTGGGAGTGCCTCAGGGTGCAGCATGAGCAGAAATATTTCTTGGTTTTAAGTTTAAGACTAATTTTTCCATAAATATCAGTTTGAGAGTGAATTCACAGGAAGAGTTTGCAGGAGGAATAAACTGAGATGAATCTTAAAAGCAAAGATGGGTGTGCTGGTGTTCAATTCCACAAAGATGGGGAAGCCAGTGGAGAAATAGAATGGGAGATGATGTGTAACCATCCATTCTCTCCAAGGTCTCAAAGGTCTGGTACTATTTGCAGTGCTCTTCAAAATCTACCTGAATCTGTTGAAAGAGAAAGTGACATATGCTTCATTCAGCTGCCAAACATATGCTCCTGACATTCACATATTTTTCCCATTCTCAACAACTGCAACCATTATCCTTCCTGAGTATAAGAAAGTGTTCAGGAAATAAGTTGAGGGAAGAATCTAGACAAAATGATAAAGGTGCTGGTGAAAAAAAATGAAACACTAAGCATTAGCCAAGAAACTGGATAATTGGATGGAAGTTTTGGCCAAATTGATGGGTAAATAGAAGTTAGGAGGGTGTAAGCTTTGTTTCAATGTAAGTCATAGGGCTCCTCTTCATTAAACAAGTGTCAAGAAGAACCAAAGTGGCACTTTGGTATGTTTGGATTGACCAGAGAGCATCAGTTGTCCAGGTGTTTTCTATTTCAGCTTGCTTAGATGTTTCATTCTTTCTTTATTCACAAGATTGTTAACTACAGTGATATACACACGTATATGTGTTAAAACATGGTAAATGCATAAGATTTCTATATTAGAAGACCGTGCCTCCTCTATATGCTTAACATTAATCAAAGAGGAAGGAAGAGTTTGTGCTGTCTAGACTCACTCCATTCTGTAGTGTAAATGTAAAGATAGGAACAATTACTGATTTGGCAATTCTGTTAAGTACTAATAAAGAAATATTTACCAACTTCTTAAATAAGAAGAAGCTACATGTGAGATCCTCTGGACATGCATGAAAGAGAGAAGATAGCTAACTCTTTGAGAAGCATCACAAGGTATTGTGTAAAAACATATTGAAGCTATGGTTGAAGCTATGGTATGAATTTTTCATGCACATGGTCTGTTTGAAAACATTTCCCAGCTTTTCCATAAACCACCTACTTGTCAAACCTTGTTCTATTAAAATGGCTGCATTAGCAAAAACTCTATATGGCACCATCCTGCTAAATAGTACAGAAACAAGAATCTTGTTCAGTTTTTCTAATAAGAGAGAGAAGAGTTACGAAATATTGTCTAAGGTCTATATGGTGTCTGTCAATGTTACTATAATAACTTCAGGATGTCAAGGATCCACTACGATCTGAATAACATATTGTACTCTGCTGGAAATATTTTGAGCAACCTGGAATTATTCACATACAGAGTCTATTATTAACAAAGTAAGTACAAATATTATATAATTCAACTCAAACAAAGCAATAAAACACAGCTTCCTGAAGGAAAGTACTTCAATGACTATGTACTGGTACTCAGTCCTTCCAGAATTCAAGACAAGGGTTGGACTGACCCTGTTTTTCCTTCTGTTCCCCAGTAAAATAAGTGGAAAGCTTTACAAGACTGACAGGTTTTCATTTGATCTCTAAGGGTAGGAAACAGACTGCAAGTAGAAAACATGCCTGTAGAATCTGTGAAAACAGGAATATAAAAATGATGGTCCAGTAACAGACAGTGTATTAAGGTTTGTGTTCTGTTCAGTACCTCTCCCTGTCTAGGGAACTGTGCTTTGTGCTTCAGTCTTTGTGAACCATGTAGCTGGTTCAGGGGAGCTGTGACAAAAAAATACATAAATTACTTAGAGCTGTCACTGTATACTTAGAGTATACAGAGCCAATAATCCAAAATGAGTAAGTGTAAATGCAGATACAGATCCTTATACACATGCAGAATTATAAATTATCTCAGTGTGAAAGGGTGAGAGGAGGTATAAAATCTTCTCTCTAGTTCTTCTTAGAAGGACACTCTGTGGGGATGGGAGCTACCAGGAATCCTGTCCTGCCTACAGAGCAGAGTATTTCTGAATATAGACTTCAGTGACAGACACACCTCTTTGGCTAAAGCTGCTTTTCCATCAAAATGAAGATTTGCTGAGACCAAAATGTTTTGTAAGGAAGGTTCTAATTCAGCAAGCCTCAGCCAAAACACAAGTAGTCATTTGAAGGAACATGGACCACCAGGCAGGTTTCTACCCATAATTGTGTGAATTCCTGACAGCAGGTTGGGAATCCTGCTCGTCAGGTGCTGCAGTTCACAGATATCCATCTGTAAGCAGGGACATGGCTCGCCTGAGATTGATATTTGTTAGAGACATCCGGGAGATTCATCTCTTGCTGCATCTAACTCCTGACTTCCCATTCGGCAGCCAGTGACTGATGTCTGTGCAGTGGGGCTATCCCCCATGAAAGCCTGGAAGCCTCAGTCAGTAGCCTGCCAGCCAGACTTGAGGGAGGCTGAGAAGTTAAGGAGTGGGACTGCGATCTGCTGAGCTTTAGTATGATATATTTTCAGAGGTTTCCTTTCAGTAGAGAAGTCACCAAAGACATTTAAACCAGTAATCCAGAGAAAAATAACCTGCCTGATCAATTATAGCTTTATTGAGCTTTTAGAAAAGGGTTGTTTTTTTCTCCTGCCCTGTCACTGTGAAGTACAGGGAAGTAGAAGATGCTGTTATACCATGAGAGGAAAAAGAGGAAAGGGGAGTCCTCATGCAGGAGGAAAATGACAGTGGCGAGGAAGGGGTGAAGTTTGGCATCCTCCTCCATTTACATGGACAGTATCTCACTCTTATTAGGAGCTGGGGTTATATTTATTTATATGTCCTCCGGTATTATAGTGTCTGAGCAGCTCTTAATTGCTAAGTTTTCTCTTCAGAGCCTTCCAGAGAGTTTTTACCTTCATTTAAGAGAAGAGGGTTGAAGTGCAAATGAGGGTAGCAGCAATTTTTGCAGCATCAATGTTGCTGTTTCCCTGCCACAGTAAGAGAGCAGTGATCCTCCCTCTCCCAGTGCCACTGGTCCATGGAAAAGTTTTTCTATATGAGGTCCATGGTGCCCCTGCCTCCTCCAGCATGGGTTCTAAGGGAAGCTCCTTCTGTTGTGCCCAATAAATCCATACTCTGCTGCTATAAAATCTGTAAGCCCCGTGATATATACATGTACTGCAACAAGATACAGCACAACAGGCTTCTTCTGCTGTCCTTAGTGTCTTCTCCAACACTGTCTAGAGCAGAGCCTCATCCTCATGAGGTCTCATCACCTAGTACAGGGGTCTGAAGATCTTACATTTTGTTGTGAATTTTAGGGAATTCAAAAGAGCAGAGCTTCATGTAATGAACATGACTGCTATTGCTCTGCCTTTAGCTTCATTCATGGAAAAAGAAGTGCTGCTGCTTTGGAGGTTTTTTTCTTAATTTGGAAATGAATCTTCAGGTACAGATAATGACTGTTTTGGAAAGTATCACGGTGACTAAGTAGCTCTGCTGGAAGCCTGAAAGAGGTTCTGTGGAATTTCAAAATTACTTTTCAGAAAAAAAAAACAAAAACAAAATTCTGTCTACATTTCTCCCTTTTTTCTTTCCTGCCACAACAAATGCCAAAGGACTTACTGCTGCTGACTATGGAAATGAGCCAAACCTGGAAGCAACACTGAGCTATGCTCTTTCTTCTCCTCATCTGACTCCTTCTCTTTCTGCTCCTCCTTATGTAAATTTTAAATGTACTTAGGAATACTCGTTAGCACATATTATGATTTGTTTCAACATCTTGCAAAGAACGGATGGAGAGAAACGAAGAAGAGAAAAAAATGAAGAAAGGATACAAGAAAAATGAAGAGGACAAAAGAAGAAAACTAATGACAGGAAAGCCTATGGAATAAAAAGGACACAGAAATTACATATATTCACGATGCCCTTGTCATGACAAATAACAAAATACTTCTCAAGTTAAAATTCACACACCTGTTGCAGTGACTATAAAATGTAGTTCAGATCAACATGCACAGTAATGACCTAACTGAAGTGCCATGAGATGTTTAGCTGACTTCACAGACTCACACCAATTGGTGTTATTTTGGATAGCCTTTTTACATATTAGATGTCACTATTCCAGAACCATTCTGCCAAAACATATCTGATTTTCACATGATTTTAAAGCAATATCACAATGCTTTTCACTTTATTGAGGAGCTAGTTGGTGTGATAGTGTCTTAGATTTTTATAGGACTCCTCTGGATGAAGCAGTCTCTCATATGAGTGGTAGTAATTTTTTTTTGGTGGTATAATTCTGAGGTTTTCCATATTTAATCTTGGGTTTATTTTGGTTTGTTGTTTTTATAAGTCTGTCACTTTTTCCTCAGTTAAAAAGCAGGAATAGTTGCTAATAACTTTAAATATAAAGTTGATCGTATTTCTGAATAGTTTTCACTGGAGGAATTCTAAAGAAGACATCCATCACACTGTTATACATCTCACCAATTTTAAAATGAAACATGGTTATTTGCAGATTTACACATAACAATATACCATAGTCCCTGTAATCTCTGTTGCATTGTACTGATTTATTCCAATGTTTCAATCTTACTGTAGTTTTTTTATCTATTTCTAGTGACAGTAATTTTAGCAAAAGCGGCCAGCTCTTAGCTATATGTAAGACCAGAACAAAGATGGAAGATGTAGGATGCCAGTGTCAGCCAGATACTTTTTTTTTTCTGAACCATAATACCTAAAGAATGATGGAATTATGAGAAGAAATGGATATAGAATTTTACAGGTGTTTGGATTTATCATATTAAGAATAATTTACAGTGAAGGTAGTAGTCCCTGATGTGAATGACTTGGCCATGAGTGAGTGACTTGACATTTTGAACCAGATCAAGGACATCTTTCCCAGTTTGCATGAAAAAAGGTGTGCTTTTTGTTTTGAAATGTGTGCTAGATTTGCATATCTCTCTCCAGGCAAATGATTTAACTTTTTATCCCGGTGGTAGTTAGAAGTAGGACTGTTCAAATTTCTACTCATAACTGAACTACAGACACAAATTCTGCAAAGTATATCAACAAACAACAAGTCTCACCCTTTTGGAAATCTTCCTCTTCATTTGTACTTGTTCCGCTACAGAATGTCCTGAGTCGAGCTTCTTCTGTCCATGTTTGAGAATTATCCATTGGCCTCCAAGTTCTTAAATCAGAAGGGCCTTTTTACTGAAGAAATAACTTTTCCTCTTCTAACTAATCTCTTCTGCATGTCCTGCAGTCCTTACTCATGTACTAGTCCCATACCCAATGTGAGATCTCCTTTAAATTTTGCCTCCCACCTTCTGTGGCATGTGGAAACTCTACGTGAATCACTACCACTGTTTGCAAAGCTTTGTCATGTCCACACAGTGCCTGCTCAGTGATCTTTCTCATCATGTGGAGTGTGTTATCTCTATTTTACCCAACATTATTCCTGTCAGATTACCCTTCCCATTCGTTCCACGAATACCCACCACACTGACCTCCTTGTGTGTCTGTGTCTTGCCCTGAAGGCTAAAGGCTGGCCAGGTGAGTGACACAGTCATTTTATGGGAGAGAAGAGGAAGCAGTGACAGGTATCCTTTAGTTACAGGGTGACTATGGAAAAGGTCATTTATACAGCAGTGGAAAGAAGCCCTATTGTCTTCATTATTTCAATGTGGCTGTGTACAATTGTAATCACTGTGTGATAATTCTGGAATTTATTCTAATGGATTTTGTATAACCAGAACAATGTCTCATTATGTTGTGTAATACTCCACAAACAAAGACCATGAAATAAAATCAGTGGTGTCCTACATGATAAGAGTTCTCCTGTGAGGGGCATTGTCTGATTCTTTTCTTCAGTGTCTAGCTTTTTTGTCTTTCATTTATTAGCATTTTGTCATGACAGTAACAGAGATGTTGCTTTTCCAATTCACTACCATTGTTGTTTCTCAACATTTCCCAAATGAAACCATGGTGAGATCGAGCACCATGTTTCCATTTTCCTGATAATCGCTTTCTCCAAAGAAATTGATAGGTTTCAAATTTATGTTGATAATTAAGGTATTATTTGTCTACAGCTATTATGGTAAGTCTTTTTTTCTCTTTCTCTATATTTTTTCCTTTTTCACTTTTTTCTTCTCCCCCCCCCCCTTTTTTTTTTTTTTTTCCTACACAACAGCCTTTGTGCTTTCCAGGTCACTGAAAATGGGACAAAATGCTCTGAGCTATGTGCTCTACTGAGTGGAACTGTTTTGTTGACTTGCATTGATGTTCCTTTTGTAAAGAAATAAAAAATGCAATCAGGAAAATGCAGAAGTGAGTGTTTTTATTCTATGCTATAAATTTAACAAAACAAACACAATACAGACCTCCTTTGTATTTGAAAAAATTCAGAGATGTGGTCAGGTGTTGATAATTCCAATTTGCTATGGTGTTTAATCATTTTTATTGCACTACAAGATTATCATTTATATGAAGTTGTTCTATTTATGCAATGACACTTTAGTGTAGCAGTATTGTTCAAAGAAAGCTTACTTCTTTATGGATATTTTCTCTGAATAAACAATATTTTTTATTGTATTACTCTTTAATATTTACAATATTAAAGAAAAACAATAAAAGATTTATAAAACCATATAACAGCACTGAAATAATAAGTATAATTGAAAAATCTGTATTATTTTAAAGGATCTCAAGAAACAACATATGCTCTTCACAGAAACATCTGGAAGTATCTGGTGGGGTGCAATCTTCATAAGGCAAATATGGTCATTTTCTGAAAATCCTCATTTTTAATCTGAGACTCAAGAACTAAACTTTTTTTTTTTTTTTTTAATATAAGTCAATAATTCATAACATCCTGGATCTTTTACTTGTTTTCTTTCTTCTTCTGCCCACCAGTGTGCTGCTGGAAACAGATAAACTGATTCCACTGTAGGAAAACTCAATTATGCAGACTGTTAGTAGAACTGATGAAAACAACCAGCTCTGTGTCCTGTATCACAGAAAGAGGCATGAGCCCAGCTTCCCAGAGTACTAAAGACTTTGACTCAATCCAGCCCAGAGTATTTGTATGGGTTCATTTTCAGGAAGGGACTGGTCACTCATTTGAGTGCTTTACTGGGGTAGTACTTTGCAGTAGTGAGATTTTATGTATTGTTCACCACCTCTCTGGTTCCCTTGACTTTGGAGCACGTTTTCACTTGCAATTCAGAGGCAGACTGCCACCTTCTGAAGCATGAACATCATTGCCTCTAGAATCTGGATTTTTTGGAAGCTTCCAAGCAGTTATAAATCAGACCTTGAGCCTGTTAATTCTAGGAAACAAGATCAGATCCCAGGCTCAGGCAGTGCCTCTCATGGGTTCTAGAAGTACATATTCTCAAGTAAATATACACATGTGAGCAGTGTGTCAGGGGAGCTTTACCAAACCAGAACACTGAAATGTAGCAAAACAAGGAAGTAATCAAATGTATTTAATTATACTGGACTATCTTCTACAGAGGGTATGCTTTATCATCTGCTGCGAATCTTTGATGTTTAACCTGAGTTTTAGGACAAACTCACTAACCTCAAGTTTTAATTCTAGGCACGCTTCAGTTTCGAAATTTCTCCCCAGGCACTTCAATGCAGAATCTCTTTGATTCACAGTAAAATGAAGTTTGACATATCTTATTATGAAGCAATACTTCATCTGAAAATGCACAGAGTAGCTCTAGGAAAACAACAGCAAACTCAGAAAACCTTGTCAACGGTGCAACCTTTCTACAAATGCAGCTGACAAAACCAAAATAATATTTCCCATTAGCAATGAAGTTTGCAAATAGCTGTGAGTGAAATCTGTGAAGGTACTCTTGCTATAAGACCATTAGCCAGAAAATGTTGAGAATTTATAAATTTGCTGTGCTGTCCTGAGAGCACTTACAGAGAATTCAGTGAATAATGTTCTCACCTCTCTTTGTTGCTGTGGGAGAAACATTGGTGGAATATTATGCAGTGAGTCTTGTGGCACCAGTTCCTCTGAGTCAGTGTAGAAGACATTTCACAAGTGGAGTGACTGAGTCCCAGTTTGTATGAAACCATTCTGTCAAAACCTTATATCCATTTTGTCCTTCTCAGCAGAATACTATCATTTATGTGAATGTAGAGTAATGCCCACTTACAAAAGGGCTGGATTTAGTTCCACTGCCTTTCCTCCCCACCTTCTTTTCTTTTCCATTCATTATTCTCCTCTTATACACCCAGACATGGTTGATATTGCATACACTGTAGATCATATTGTTGATTCACATTATGAAACATTTCACACGATTCCCTGTGATGTAGTAGCCTTTTCCTTTCTTTCCAAAGAAAACTGCAAAATGTGCTCCCTTGTTTAGCTCAATAAGTTGAGACTATTTCACTGAATAGACTGGGGAGGGGGCAGAAATTGAGAAAAGGACACTCTTTATCCATATTTTTATTGGTTAGATTTATCAAAGCTGTCATCCCTTGAGAGTGGGAAGGTCATAAATGATGAATGCAGGGGTGCATGGGATACTGGAAGCAAGTCAAATCTTCACTGTGTCCTCCATGAGGTTTACTCATGTTTGGGAGACATCTGAATGATGACCAGCTGGAAGGGGACTGGCACTTCACCACCTCAGCACACTTCTATGAAATCTCCAGGAATGTTTAGAAGAAAAACACATAGATATTACTGTTACTCCCCAAGGGGTCATTTCCAACTTCAGCATTTTTTCATTAAAAAAAAAATCATCTTCCTCTCCACTTATGTCTAAAAAAAAGCCTGTAGTTTGCAAATCTCACTGTTTTGTTGTAAGCCATGACTGACACATTGAGAAAAATCAATGCCTTCAACAGACAGACACAGGAAAGGACTTGGTAGCTATCTGAGAAGCCTGTCTGATCAGGTGCTGCATTTCTGTAACAAAAGGGGCATAAAAGAGAGTCAGCACCATAAATAGAAGCATTTTCCAGAAACTTTTCCTTGTTATCCTTTTGTTTTCCACCGGTGCATTTTTTGTTGTCTATGTAAGAAAGATAATCCAGCTACAATAACAGACCCAATTTTTCTCTTCCTTCCACAAAGGACTCTGTAAATTATTTTTTATACTACCCAGAGTATTGTCCTAAGGGGGAAGGGAGGGGTACAACATGTCTTTATGCACTTCTGAATGAGCATAATTGTAAATGCAAATTTTAGTGGGCTGCATGCTCAGAAAGAAGGCAGTAGGTTCATTGCAATATTCCTTTTCATGGTTCCCAGTGGAGAATGAGATGCATTTCACCATGCAGGCCATGTTGTCGCACAGTGCAGTTAGGGTGAGCACAAGGAAAGGCAACCAGCTTTGCTCCTCTAAGACGCGGTGTATGTGCACAGCTTAGCAAACGTCATGACTGCACTATGTCACTGGTGGCCTGACTATAACCCATGGATTCTCCAGTGCTCCACTTAGATGGTAGTCCACTAATCAGCTCACCTGCCAGTTGGGCAGAAATATTTTTGAATATTTTTCCAGCTTCAGCGCAAACACCAAAAGTCTCGATTTTTAATAGTATATGCAGCTGCCTCAACAGTCCATGGCAATACAGCTTTTTTTTTTTAACTTTTTCTCACTCATTTTCATGCATGTAAATGAGGATGTGAGGGTGTGCAGATACAGAAAGTTGTCAGTTACCTCATGTTCTAACTTCTTGGCAACAAAGTCATTCAGGAATACAGCTTCATGCAGGTAACAGTAGCTTTGAAAGAAACAGAAAAAAGCCTCCTTCACATCATGGCATCTCCTTCATAGTTCTGCAGAAGCAGGAGACCTATTTACTTTATTGGCTGTATCCAAACAGATAAAAGTGTAAAATGTTACACCCTAGCAAGGGAACTAAGAGGTGACAGCAGGAAGAGGAAGAGGAAGAAAATATAGAAACTGTGGTTTTGTTGTTGTGAGGAAATTGGTACAAATCTTTGGGAAAATGTGTTGAATAACTGGCCTTTAAATCACCATAGCTCGTAGCTATACAGCAATCTAAACCAAAATGAGTATTTTTAACCAGGCATTCAATTAATAGGATTTAATATAATAGGTGTTGCCAGCTGCTCCACATACAACTGTATTAATAACAACGTGCACAGAGATGCTGTGACCTCCTGCAGCAGCACATTGCAGAATCCAGGAGGAGTTCTCTGCTGCTTGTAAATTTTCTTTCTTTGAAGATGCACACAGATGAATAATATCTGTAGGAACTGATAGAGGCAGTTCACCAAGATAAAATGTTCTTACATTTCTGACATGTCAAAAACATCTACTTCCTTCTTAAATAAACCATTGAATGAATATTCTCCTACAGCACTACTGAAGCATGCAATACAGCTTTACTAAAAGCCTTCCACTGCCCTCCAGATACACTTAAGAAAATAACTGTAAATGGAAGAATGATACACACAATAGCAAAAGGGAATGCAATCACATTCAGAGGAGATGAAGAAATCATAAGCAGCCACCTGCATTTCTTGAAAGTCCTTGGGCTCTTGATAGCAAAACACTTCACAGCATACACCCCTGTCTGCTCCCAAAGCTTTCAGGTTGAACCATAGGCTCTGGTTTGCATTGCTGTTGTGAGAGTAACCTACCTCTAGTTACTTAGGAATAAGAAAGACTATTAGAAATAAGTAGTAGCCAGGCAATTCTTCCCCAGAAGACTGAAGTGAAACTTTCTAAAGCCTTTTAAAAAAGTAAGCAGGGGACCTGCAGAAGAGCTAAGGGATGGATCCCCAAGACTGCCTTCTGTGCATGTCAGGGTACCCCAGCAGGCCAGGCTTGCATAGGGAACTCAAGTTCAGATTTCACCTGTGCCATGGGATAGAAGAGACATTTCTGTCCTGAGACCATTGTTTGAAATAAGACTGGGAAGAGGTGGTCATGACTGAAGTCACTTGATGCCATCTTTCAGAAACAGCCGAAAGCACTTTGGCAGTCAGAAGCAAGAGAACATGATTAACCGCATACTAGGTCATCAATGGGAATATATATGGGAATATGCATTGACTTTGATCTAATTGTACTCTGGTTCTACAGCTCCTTGATTTCAGATTCCCTTCTTTCTAGACAGTTTAAATAATAATCTGCTTCTTATATTCCAGTTGTGTTAGTTTCCACATTTGAGATAAACTCTTTCAAATTATGCTGTTGTCTTTTCACCTATAAATATTAGCATAGACAGATTTCCACATTGGGCAAACCAACTGTCACCCAACATGACAGCGGCTGAGTACTGTCAGTATTCCAGGGAACTCTCTCCTAAATCTGCCAGCTAAAGTGCTGCTGAGCACAAATCTCCCAACTGTTTTTGCTCCATAACATCTTGACTATTTGACCCTTGAGCTCCACAACAAAGCCTGAACTGAAACATCAAACAGCTTATTCTTAAAACACTAACATGTCAAATTCTTCATAAAGGACATACAGGTCAGTGGTAAATTTTTTAAAAAGCCTTTCCTTTTTCTATGAATAAGAACTGGATTTTTCAAGTGTGTAAAATTCTAGAGTACAGGCTCTTCCTAGAGTCTTTTTCTCCTGTAGAGTTACTGCCTCCTCAATAAGAAAAAAGGTGCTCTTGTTTAAGGCTATGGGGGGCATAGTGAGCTTCCCATCCCCTCTCGTAAATGTTCTGCCTTTTCTTCCCTGAAAAATCCTGTTGAAAGGAGTATATTTCTTAGACTGAAATTCAGAGAGAAGGACTAGAATAGCTTCCTGCAGGCAGTTGCCAGGTTGTTATATCAAAGCGATATTGCTTTCTGAATTGAGTGGCACCAATCAGCAGGAACTGTCAGTCTGGGGATATAATAACTGTGGTGCCAGTCGTCAGGAATCTAAATGAAAGTTTCAGCTGTACTTTTGTATATTTAAAGTGCCTGTTGGCTTGGGGAGGGGAAAAGGAAGGGGGAAGAGCTTTGCTGGCAGTATCAAGGAAAGGATGGCTTCGGAAGAAAAATTTGGTGAAACACAGAGTACCTGAATTCTCTTCCTGGTGCAGTGTGAGAGTCAGATGACCAAAGTCATGGTATGAAATAGATCTTGCATCTTCATCCTCCATAATTCCTAGCCCTGTTAACTATCTTTCTGAAGAGAAGGTGAAGATTCATATAAGCCTGTCACATTTGTCACACTGACATCCTACCAAACTGCCTTTCCGGACTCCTGTCCAAATATAGATCCTAGAAAACTCTGCTCTGCTGCTGCCTGGCTCTGTCAACATCTGAAATCTGTAGACATCTGATTTTTTAGTGAATAAATGTTCTCAATTCTTCCTGAGATGGTGGCACAAACTCCCTCAGAGCACTCAAACCTGGGCCCCTTCCCATCACCCTGCTGAAGTGTGGCTCCGGGCACACAGAGGAGCCACCAACCCCCAACATGCTGGCCCAGGCAAGGAGGGCACAGCAGTGGGCTCAACCATGCCACTCACCCACAGAGTGTGGGGCCAAGGGAGTTTGCATCCAGCTGCCCAGGATGCAGACTTCACTGGTGCTCAGGTTGTCACCATAGACATGACTGTTTTGTCTCCCTTGCTGAAGTTGTTCCCTTTCTTGTTGAAGCTGTTCCCTTCACATTACTGAGGTGTGACTCATGTGAGGATCAGGACTTTCATATGAAGTCAGAGAGGGAGGATCAGGGCCTGGTTTCTTATTCCAGGATTCTTTCAGAATACTATCATATTATTATCATCTCAATATAAAGAAATAGTGTTTGAACAAAAAAAACCCCTGGTTGCTGCCTCCTGAAGGAATACCATAAAACCAGAAGGTACATGTTGGAAATCCCAAAATATTGCTGCTTGTAAGTGCTATGACATCAGAGACATTTTGCAGAGCTAGGACTGAACAAAATAATTAGTAGAATGAACTGGATCACCCTGGTGCAAGTGAACCACAAGTCCTGAGATGGTTGCTATTTTAGTCAAATTCTGGTATGTGAATCATATTTTAATTGGGTTTCTTTTTTTTTTTTTTTAATACTCTGCACTGTAAACATGAGATAAACCATTATACCCATCCAGTATCTGTCACTAGTGAGTAAGGTCACAGTGTTGATTCAGTTTTCTGCATACATGACTATGACTCACCAGGCAGAAAAAACCTCTTAGACTGTAGCAGAACAGGTATCAAAAAGAGGTAAAGCGTCTCTTTTCTGGGCTGCACAAGCGAGCTCTCATTCCCAGAAAACTTAACGTGATGCAACATTTATTGAGAGGGATGCAGAGTTTCAGTTTCATTCTTGTCCTTGTACTCCCATGCTGCAAATCTGTGACTCCCACCTAACCCACATAATTGTCTGGAAAGCCATTCTTCTGCTGAATTGAGCAAAAATCTCACTACCTATTACAAAAGGCAAAGTGATATTTTATGTAACATTACAATTTCTCACAGGAGAGAAAGATTCACTACCCCACAAAACAGTGGACGCCAGAGGCAGGCCAGGATCCTGGCCAAAACAGATTCTTCCTTAAACTCCATGAGTTGGAAGCAACTGTGATTCATTCAGCTATTGTTGATAAACAATTAAATATTCTGCCTTTAACAACAGCAGGGTTTTACACTCCTAAATCATGCAAAATTGAAACTAAAATCTCTAATGAAGAAAACACCTTTTAAAAGTAATTTAGAAATTTTTTTTTTAATATGTAGTCTAAAAATGCAGTCTTCCTCTCTCATTTACATTTTTCAGTAATGAAAACAATAAATTACGATGTCTGTAGAGTGGGATTAAATGGACATTTTAAACAATTTCCTTGCCTGGGAAAGAATAAGATAAAGGTAGCACAGATCTGATTTGCCAGTTTATCTGAGCATGACCTGTAAAAGATGATAACCAATGAAAAGGTGATAACCAGTTTAAACGGATATGTAATATCGATTTTATAAATGGATTCAGATATGACCGAAGAATTTCCTACCATCTGTCCCTTGGGGGAGTGCTCTGCAGTTGTACTGAAACTGTGTGGCAGATATCATGCTTAGGCTCTTCAGGCTGTTTTGTTCTCCTGGATGTTGTCAATTGCATTTGCATTTCTTTTTATTCTCGGTATTTTGTACCCTGGTGTCCACTGAGGAACAGATTCTTGTGTACACATCCTGTGGCATTGCTACAGGCAGATGGTTCCTATCCCAGTACATCATTGACTGTCCTAGAATCCTGTATTTCTTTTTTAAAGGATTTTGCATAATGTTTGCTGTGCCTTCAGCAGAACTATCTTTTGTATTATTGAACTTTAAAACGCTGTCAGAATAAGAAAGAACTATTGAAGGTATCCAAAACTGTTTTCCATTAAATAATCAAAGGTAAGTTCACTTCATCAGAAAGTTTGTGAAATATTTAACCTGGAAAAAAGGCAAAGCCAATATCAAATGGCTGAAAATTTAAAATAAAAGCATTCAGAATGGAAGCAACATGCCAATATTTGGTAGTGGCAGTAATTAACCACTGGGAGATCTGATCACGGGGAGGGCATAATAATCTTTAGTCTCTGAATCAAATTCCTCTCTCTCAGTATTGACAGACCTCCTCCAAAACAGCTTCTTCATAAGGACTATTGGTTCAGATTATCTGATTTGCATCATGTAAAAAACCAGAACATAACATAATGAACATTTCTAGCTTAAAGTTCCCCTTCATTCCCAGTTTTATTTCGAAGTTATTTTCTTTAGTTTTATGAATGGAATGAACCACAGAAAGCTAAGTATAGTTAGATATTCAGTGAAAGTCAAAATCAACTTCCTATAACTGATAAAAGGAAATTTTAAGTTCTTGATTCTTGTTTATTTTTAATGTATGATATTCACATTCCCACTGGTTATCATTGCATCTGAAAGCTTATCAGGATGTTAAGAAGAATAAACAGTAACAGAAGCAGAACATCTATAAATCATCTACTAACCGTGAGGAGATTCAGGAACAAAAATTCCCTGATGACTCCACAATTATCAATTACAGTGATTTGAGTACATTTCTCTGAAGAATCACTCCTGGGCTGACATGTGGGGCAGTACTAGATGGAGCATTATCTTGATGCTCCAAAACATGTTATATATTTATGTTGCAGTTTTGTACTTTAAAATTTTCCAAGCTTTCCTAATGGTGCAAGAATCATCATGTAAATGCCTCAAAATAATAAAAGTTACTAAATTATAAACTGTTATACCCAGATTATTATTTTTCCTTATATATTTCTTACTCCACTGTTTCCTCCCCATGACTTTTGTTTTTTGAAAGGCTCAAAGCATTCCCTAAAAGATGGAAAAACAGGTTCAAAGAATGTAAAGCTTGCAGGAAAGCTCCGTATTTTTTCACTTACACATGATGCTCCCACTAAGCTGAACATTTGGCAGTGTCTTAGCTCACTTGGCTAATTCCATTTTCCAATTTGATTTGCCATTTGGTCAATTTTAAATTGATAAAAACCCCCTCTATACACAAATCCTACATCATTGCAATATCATGTTCTGCTCATGAGAAACAGAAAGGTTTTCTTGAAGTGTGAGTGCTTTAAAGAGTAGACATTTCATGAGGCTATCATATGAATACATTGGTTTTAGATATGGTATTACATATGGTTAGACAGGTCCAGGTAGGCAGTTGGATCCCTGCATTTTGATATATCTGTTTGTTAACAGCCTTAATTTTAAAAGCTGTGTTGGCAGAGAATTGTGGATTTCTTGGTGGGGACAAGGATATTCTATATCTTATTTGAACATTTTTTCAAGAGCTTGTCCATTGTTTCTATCTTTACCATATGCCTGGCTTTATATGAGCTGCACATCAGAAATACAGAGACAAGTACAAGGAGCTGTGTAATTTAGCCAGCCTTTCAGTAGGTAAAAATAAATTTTTAGCAAATGGCTTAATTGTGTAAGAACAGGTAGTGCAAGTGACATACATCAGTTATCTTCTGCTCTGTTGACTGCTACAGAAGACACTATCATTGTCAGAGCGAGTAGTGTTGAGTTAAACTCCTCCATCACTTTGCAGTTTAAGCCCATGCTTGCAGCTGAACACAACTTTGCTGGACTTTGGCCAGAAGATAGAGGAGGGCTGATCCTGTAACTGCTGGCCCCAGGAACAGCATGGACATGAAGCAAGATGGAGGATTAAAACACATATGGTTGAAGATAAGGAGGATGAAAATCCAGTAAGATGAGCAACAGGGGTTTTAGCAAAAGACACTGCCAATAAGAGGCCTGGGACAGGGGACACTGGCAGCTATATGGCTGCTGGAAGAGGAGGACTGAGACATGGCTCTGAGATGCAGACAGGAAGGGGGCCTGCAGGAGGGTTACTCTGAGATCTTGTGTAAGGAAACAGAACTGAGGTGGAAAGACTGGGGCGAGGAACCAGGCTCTGAGTGTACAGGAGTCTTGCTATGGGGTATGGTAAGGAAGAAGAGACACTGACTGAGTCCATAGGGGACAGCAGATTTGGGCAGTGAGCAGCTGTCTGAAACTTATGTGAGAGGACCCCATTTGGAGGAGGTAAAGGCACCAAAAGGAACAGATTAAATAAAACTAGTGACTTGATATAAATTTTAATTATCTTTATCTTAAGTGGAACGTATATTGACATGATCTAAAGCAGCACTCTGCTTTGAGGTTAAAAGTTGCTAGGAGAAATGTAACCCCGCAATCAGTTAAAGCCATAACAGTTAAGTTTCCTATCTCCTTGTCTGGTGAAGGGCTAATGTGACAGCTGCCATGAGGCATCTACAGTTATTCTAAGAAATACCAAGAGCATGTAGGAAGATGTAGGAGTATGGGTGAGTGACAATAGCTGTTCATTAGTATTCTTCCTGATCATGTTGAGGATTTATGCTGGACACCTGGTGCCATCTGCTCCCCTTCAATTGTTCCCATCAGGGAAACTGGTGTAGCTTCATTGTAACTGTGACTTCTGTACCACTTTGCTTGTGCTACTGCAGTCCACACTACTCTGCCTTCAGTGAATGATACTGCAAATCAGCTAGATTTAAGGTGAACTTCCAAAACTGTCCAAGGGTGGACTTGTCAGTATTGAATTTTGTGTTATGTTCATATTTTACTTCTGATGGTCTCTGGACCACATGGAAGTTGTCAACCTACTATCATGCCCCAGTTTCTCCATTAGCTCAAGCAATGGAATCAAACACTCAGAATGCAAGTTATATGAGCTGGACCATTCTCTGGGATGACTCAGGTTTCTAATGTAAGGTCCCTCAATGCATTTGTAACAGAGGCTGATGTATTGCGGGACACAGGACTTCTGTAAGAGAGAGTGGTCTTGTGATTAAGACAGTCTAACAATAATCTTATCACTATTCCTGATAGAAAATTTCTGCTTAAAACTAGATTAATCATTGGACTAAATACTCTACAAAATATCTGGTCTTTGGTGCTTCAAACTAGCTGCCCAAATTAAAGGCTAATTTTAATATTAATCGTCTTCTTTTCTCCACATATAAAAGGCAGATGTCACCCCTCATATCACAAAAATACTGTGTGAATAAAATTCACAATGAGTAACACCACATAATCCCCTGAAGACATCTGTGATTCTGTCACATGGAAGGATTTGAGTAGTATAAAGTAAATGTGTCCATGGGCCATGCACTGAAATATGAGGATAGAAGAAAAATACTGAGAAGACACTCAATCACTGAGTGCTGTCCACCCAGGGCACTGAATGAGACAGTCTTGCAGAAAAAACAGTATGTGATCCTCAGTCAAACTGCCACAATTCATACACAACAAGGGGACAGCCCAGGGCTGTACAGGCAGAAATGCAGATAGATACACAGAAAGCTCAATTCAGGCATTTTGTAAACTTTCAGTGCTTGCATTACAACCTTACTCTAACTTTAGTGGGTCTCTTGTTCAGAACATAGGTTGACCAGAGGTCAAGGGTGTCCTGATAGTTTTACTGAAGTTCCACTATTACCTACAAATTCTTCACGTATTTCCAGAACTAGCCACTTCCATTTTAATATGATGCAATTGTTCTGAGCTTTTGTTGAAATTATCTTCTCATTCACTAGTCAAATTGCTGTGGCAGCAAAGTCTTACTAGACAGCCACAAGAAGAAACCTTTTATAGATTGGTGCTCACCATATTATCATCATTATAATTTAATCCTCTTGCATTCATTTTGACATTTCAGTTTTAATCAGAATGTATCATGGCATCCTTTCACGTTACCAGAGAGCCATGCAACATATGTTCACTTACCTTGGATGCCACATAATTTCCACTAGATTTTGATTTCTTCCATTCTGACTATTTCAGAAACTGTAGAGAAGCAAGGACTTTTGCGTTCATTCAGGTCCATCTTGTGTCTACTGTGAGGGAACTGACTGCAGTAGCCAACAGCAATACAGGTAAGAAACATACACTTTGCCCTGCTACAAGTTAGTGTCTACAGCAATACTTGCTTCATGATAGGTGTGAGGTAGGACTGTTCACTGGTTCTGGCCCCAGGGAATTAGCTTGCTGCATATATAGATGGAAGCACATGTTATGCTCATTTCAGAGTGGCAGGAGCTGCCACAGCAGCATGTACTATCATGCAGGTGAAGGTAGGGTTCAGGCTAAGCAGACCAGAGCTCCTTCTGAACACCCATTCCTTCATTGTCCTAGCATGATCTGGAAATTCAAAACCACAATCAGACCCAATATTTCTCAACGCTGTCAGTTTGGTCAAAGAGATCTTTTTCCTAAATGCGTTGCAGTTTTCTATACTTTATCAGATGAAAGAGGAAGGGAAAGTATATATCTCAGTGAGTGTTGCAAATGTGCCCTATCAGCTTGGTGCAATATTCAAAGGATGAGAAGTGACAGTTCAAGCCTCTTGTGCTCTAATGTGTTGAATCTGAATGCCCTGAAGTGAAGAAAGCTGGAATTTCAATTCAAAATTCGACACCCACATCACTAAAATCAAGAGCGTTTGGAGTTAGTTTTTAATGTTGGTTCCTTACAGAGATAAAAATAATTTGGTCTGAAGCCAGAAAAAGATCTGGGGTTCTCTCTGGCCCTTGCTACAGTTTTCTGGCAAGTCAGTCTCAGGCCTAATTGAAGACTGCACCTGCAGAATATTAAAGGTGAGGAGTGTGCAGTACATTTTGAGTGACACTCACTCAATATGATGGATGCTTTCTGACAGTACTAACACAGTGGAAGACTACCACCCCTCCTCTCCTATCACAAGAGCCTGACAGCATTCAGGCAGTTGGCATCCTGTGTCAGCCACTGATTGTCACTGCCCAGTCTGGTCTGTTTCCTTGCACCCATGTGACGTCCTCTGTAGATCTCCCTTCCCTGCCCCTCAGCTTAATTCTCCGCTGGCATGTGAGCCAGAGCTCTCTACCTGCTCAAAAAACATTATACAGCATCAGGCTTTAGAGAAACTAAAATACTGATAAGCAGATACTAATGGTTGCCAGCCAATATTCAGAGGATGAGCTCTTAGGAGATGAAACATCAAATACAGATAAAATATTATAAATAACACTAAATATTAAATATTATCTGGAATGCTTTGCACAACTAAAAATAAGATGGAATTAGCTAATAGAGATACTGCAGTTCTTCCTACACAGATATGGCTCTTTTCTTCTACCACTATTAATAGGATTTCAGCTGCAAAATACATTTACGTAGCATTTATATTGCATTAATACTAAAATAATTTAGTACCCTTGCAAACACGTTCCTCCACAAATTTCTTTACAACATGGTTTCATGGTCTCTAGAGGATATCCCTGATACCCTGTCACCTGGGCTCCAGAGTTGAGAAAGAAAGGTAGCATCTCAGTCATCTTTCAATGCTCTCCTGACTCATGTCAACAAACTCTTAATTCTCCACATTTTGGTTTATTGGTTAATCACTGATAACCCTGTGTCTAACAGTTAACACAGAAGTAGGACCATTATTAGATTCATTAAATACAAGATCTTTTCCTTCTATCGATAGGGTTTCACTTGAGAACCTATTTCAGTTGTCTGTGCGTGGTTTTTTAGGGCTACAAGATATTACCATCTTCCCATAAACCCAGGTAAATAAAATACCAATAGCCACAGAAGCATATGGTCACCTCAGGAGCATTCTCTTCCAAAGAGAGGCAGAACCCCAGCTTAAAAGCAGTGAATAGCAATATGCAATGTTTAATCTATGGAGGTGATGACTAGTTCACTGTACATGCTGTCTGATCCATAAAACAGCCTGTGGTATATCAAAACTCACTCATGGCAGAGAAATGAAGTCATTATATGTACTGAAAGTGGTGAAGGTAGAGGACAGAATTTACAGCAAATTGTTGTGGTTTAACCTCTGCTGGCATCTATGAGAGTGTAGAAAACAGTAGCACTAATACAAAGTAAGCAGTAGAAGCCAGGAGGGCTCTGCCCTATGTCCAGGATACCAACTTTCTTTGCTCCAGCTGTACTGAAGCAAGTTGAAAATAAGTGCCCCAACCCCAGGCCAGCGCTCCCCTTATATAGGGCCATGACTCAGTATGGTATCAAACATCCTATTGGCTGGTGCAGTTGTTTATCCTGGCTGTGGCCCTTCCGATCTGCAGCCCCTCCCAACTGCTTGGACCAGCAGTTGTTTGTGATAATTCATCTGAACCAAACCCAGGACAAAGTTCATTTAAGTTCTGCAGTGTTCAAGTCTCTTTTCTCTTACAGTTTGGGGTTTTTTCTACAGTCTGACTGAAAAAAATCTTGGAGGATGAGCATGTATGGCTTGAGGGAATATCAACCAGAGTCTTCCTCAGATACTGCCAGAAAAAGCTCCTAAGCATGACTTGTGACTACCATGCTCCTTTCCTAATTTTTGTAGGTCTTGTAGTTGAATACTCCTGCCTTCCTCGTGTGAGTAGGGATCCCGCATATTCCAGCTAAGATCCACATTTAACTGATTTTCGTCTGTCCTGTGGCACAAATTCAAATGCCTGAAGTATCAAAGCATGTAGGCCACTCTTTTTGATCCATTCCCCTTTATCTACTCATCACCTCTGCTCTTACACTGAAAGAACTGCCTATTTTTGGAGCTGAGCCATGTATTTGAATCTGAGCAATTAACACAGCAGGGTCATGGTCAGTAGTAGGGATTCCCCAGGGACTCATTAGGGCTTCTAAAATTGTGTATAAATGCAGTATATATGTATATATATGCTGCTCTGGCTCAGAAAGCTCAGGGAAATAAATCACAGTTTAACTGTAATGTAAGGAAAAAGTAATGGTCATCTTGGCAATCACAGACAAAGCAGGAGGATCTCTCCCTGTTCATTATGAATTCTGTTACCTGAAACAAGCTGAACTGCAAAATTTTGTTGTAACTACAGTTCATAACAAACCTTCCTCTATCCCTTGTTGACCAGATGAAGCTTCAATACAACTGAATAGGACCTGTGCATAACTGTTTCCAAGTGAAATAAATTCATTTGCACTAGAGTAACTTTAGGACTTCATCTGAGCCCTTACTGAAAGCATTTGCCAGGATGACCATGGACAAGATATAGGGTGATAAAAACTAAATGAAGAAGGCAGTTTCTTTAAATTTTTATTAATCTATTTCCTTTTTTTCCACACTGCCAAATAATTACGCAAAACTCACAAACTGCCCAGTGTTACTTCAACCTATTTGTACAAAGGTTAAAAAAAACAGCCTTTAATATTTTCATAACTTGTTTTATTTTTTAACTTGTCAGTGGTTTACATTGCTAAGCTATCAAAAAGCACTAAAGAACTTTAACCTACAATACCCATCCACATCAATAATACCATGTAATTTAACTATGGAGCAAGTCAAATGTGTGTACTTACAGTACATCTTTGAATAAGCATTAAGTATTAATGTAGCCAACCACCTAATTAAATACCAAAGTATAGACTACTGCGATGTTTAACTGAAGAACAGTAAAGGGAACCATGTTGCTCTAAAATTCGTGTGTGGGGATATTTTGTGAATCACGTGTATGTCCTTCATTTTAGTCAGAAGGAAGAGAAGACAAAAGGAAAGGGCAAGGGAAGGGCAAGGGCAAGAAGGTGAAAGTTGATAAGAAAGCAGTAAGGAGGCCTTTTGATCATTATAGTTCCCACCATAAAAATGAAAGAGCTTTTTGCTGAAGTACAATAGTGCTTGTGTTTGTAACTTATATTCCGAAGCATGTCCTGTAGCAATATTTTTTGGATGTTAAGCAGAAGATAGTTATATCCAATGGCAAACTGAAGATGACCAAGTAGCGGAGTGATGGTGAGTTGTGAAGAATTGGAGGTCAGTGCTGCATGAAAGCAAATATTTAGTCAGAAGCTGTTTGATTCTTCAGTCCAAATGACACTCCCAGATATACCTCAAGAAAAAAACTTCAGTTGTAAATCTCATTCTAGGTAGAGTGCTTTGCAAAGTTTGAGAATCAGGAGAAGGAAGTTACTGTTTACATTTATGATAAAAAGTGCAATCTTAGATGTTGCAACCAATCAAGCTTTTATATGGATAAGGCTCTGAAATTGCATGTGTTTCCAAAATGATTTAACTGGTTTTGACATTTAAGGAATTTAAGGGGAGGAGATGAAGAGAAAGTTTCATTGTGTTCTTTCCAGTCAACTTAAAATGCAGGAGATTTGAGTCACAGTACTAGGGAAAGGAGAGAGAAGGCACATGTAATATCTATGGCAGTAATCCATGTTCTGTATTAAATTCCCTGATCCAGTTGTGCCTTCTGAAACAATCACTTCCTTTCCATTAGCTGGAGCAGCAATGCTCCACTGCTGCAGACGGGCTCTGTGTGTATTAATGCAAAGAAGAATGTGAAGTAGTTTGGTAAGTCTGAAGCTGTGCACACTACCCTAAATATATAACATCAGATGGGGTGAAGACTACTACTGCCTCTCTAATGTAAAATGTGTTTGGACTGGTCTAGTTGGATTCTCAGCTTCCTTTTATGTCCAGTGTTGTCTTCCCTCTCCATTACCATTCTTTTGACAGTTGGCTCTAGATCCCCCAGATAAAAAACAATGCATCCACCTGCTCCAGTGTGGGGTCCTCCATGAGCAACAGGTGGATATCTGCTCCACAGTTAATCTCCATGGTCTGCAGGGGCGATGACCTGTTTCACCATGGTCTTCACCACAGACTGCAGGGCAATCTCTGCTCCAGCTCATGGAGCACCTCCTTCCCCTCCATTTTTCACTGACCTTGGTATATGCAGAGTTGTTTCTCTCACATATTCTCACTCTTCTTTCCTGGCTGCAACTGTTCAGGTTTTTTCCCCCCTTTTTAAATATTTTATCATAGAGACACTACCACCATCACTGATGTGCTCAGCCTTGGCCAGCAGCAGGTCTGTCTTGGAAACAGGTGGCATTGGATCTATGGGACATGGAAGAAATTTCTAGCAGCTTCTCACAGAAGCCACTCCTGTAGCCCCTTCCACCACGTCCACCACGCCCCCCACCCCCATGCTACCAAAACCTTGCCACACATACCTTCCATCCTTCCATTGTGTCTGTGCTGTATTTCTTTGCCTTATATGAATGTTTCAGATACCCAAATATCACTAATTACACTTAGACTTTCATTAGCTTCGGCTAGAGTCTAAACAACTAATTCACATGAAGACAACCAAACTTTGTCAGAAAGGATGGCAATGAGCTGTTTTTAACTCAAACGAACTAAAACCAGGGTTATACATTTTTTTTTTCTTGGAAAGAATGTGAGCTGTTGTAAAAATCCTTCAGAAGAAAAAAAGTTACAATGAAATGAGAAAGTTCTTCTGACTTTTGGTTGTTATGAAGACCTTTATGGCTCAGAAGCAATTAAGTGTTTGTGTGCTGGTTCTGTGGAAATCTAGAATTAATGGATAGTTGTTTAAGATCACATTTGTTTATCAGCATATTTTCACTCAGGACTACTTCATTATGTCTTATTATTTTCATGTTTCATCCCTGAACTATCAGCATAAGAATCAATTATCGCTACATTCTCCTGTTAAAAAAGAAGTTCATGGATTAGTGACAGAGTGCTGAAACAGCAAAAGAGAATTTTCCATAAAAATAACCTTTTCTGCAGCAGTCTTGCTGATAACTTCGCTAAATTATGGAAGATCTCACAATCCCCATAAAAAGTGCATATAGGTCTCCTGTGCCTGTGCTCTCTTGGAATATTCACACTTACTAGATCCAAGCTATAAAAAAAGTACTACTTCTCCCTCACTAATCTAGACTTATTTTCAGAGAACGACAAGTATACTCAGGTGGCTTGGTTTTTAAGTGACTACCTTGAAACACTGAAATCTATTCAAAAGTGACAACCAGTTCTCTGAGAGTTGGGTCCTATTAAACATTTCATTTTGTGCAGCCCAAAGTGGTTAAGGTAAATCTCACGTTAAAGATAAATGTAGGTTTATGTTAATGACATTTGCTGCAATTGGGAGTAGAAAATGTCTGGTCTAGACAACTCAAAATGCAGATATATTTCCTTTTGTTTTCATTAATCTGGTGCACACATAGTTTTTTCTCACAAAGAATGCCAGATTCACACCAAACTTCAGACTCAGGCTGCCAACTCCTCTATGCTTGTCCCTCAATGAGGGAAGATGTTTTTGGATGCTTACATGGTATAACTCTGCCCCTTTCTTCTGCTTTTCAACTCTCCATTCTGCATACCGCTAGTCAGTAGATTGCAGTGACCATACCACAACTGTCAGCAAAGAGGAGCAAGATTGTGGTACAGTCCTGCAGCCAGGGATTTTTCCCTGGTGCTGTCCTCCGCATCCTGGCACACTCCCTGCCTGCAGATCACCATTGTCCCATAAGCTGGTCTACTGGAGAAGACACAAACCTCACTGCTGGCCTGTGGTAAATAAAGGGTAGAAGAGAAGATGGTTGAATTCTGTGAATAACAGGGCTAAAAGATGCTCTTCCTCCACAGAATAAAATCTTGGATAGATGAGTCTTTCAGTAGGATTTAAAAAATCAGCTCTGACAAGAGATGGCAATACAGCATTTGTTTCTTCTGGTAGATTTTGCAATTCAGATTTAAGCTTGTGACACTCTAGTGTATGAGAAAGCTGTCAGAAGCATTTTAAGCATAGTTATTTTTCTCTTTCCTTGGCTGTGTTAAGGTAACCTGGGTTTGTAACTTGAAGAATTAAAGAAAGAACATTTTGCAGAATTCTGAGGTATTTTTAAAATACTTTCTGTAAGACCGCTTATGCTGCTGTGTGATGGTGGGGTAATATTTATTAGTATTAGCTTGATATAACCTAATTTATTCATTACTTCACCACCCCAGAGAAATACGCACCCCTCCATGTGAGCTGACTAAACCATATACCTTACCATCATGCATTCTCTCTCCATAAGATTCCACAAACAGTAAATGTACGGGAAATATTCTTTTCCCTCCAAGATTAATCTGTGCAGTCAGGGAGTCTAGAAGATATGACAAGGCTGATCTATTGTACAGCAATTCATTTCAGTGAAATATTTCTACATAGCTGTTGATAGAGAACAAAGTTTGAATTTGCTGAAAGGGTTGTATATGGTATGCACTAGCATCTGAACAGCAGGAACCTTTTAGAGGTACAGCAGCTCATTCCTAAAGTGTTCTTTTTTTACCCCAAGATGCAGCAAAATTGGCAGCTCGGCCCCAGCCAAAGTGGTGCTAGACAAGATGCAGAACCACAGGGTTTGGACAGATGTACGACTGACAGATGGTGCTGAGATTAGTCATTATCAATCAGCTTCAACTTGCATTTATTCCTCTGGTTCAGTGCCAGTCAATGATGAATGCTGACTGATAATGCCTTATTACTGGCTAATATTTATTAAGACTTGCTGAATCCGTAGTGGACAAAGTGAAGACATGGATCCTGCTCACAGGAAAGCACAGACATAACATAGAGTTTTCTTGTTATCACTAAGACTGATGCTTACAACTCCAGCATCATCTCTACTGGTGCCACTTTCTGCAGAGGGATGAAGAGTTGAATACAAGCAGAAAGACCAGCTTCCACCTCTCTCAAACACAGTTCCACTCAGTTAAGGTTCAAGTTTGCTTTTTGGGATAGCATAAGAGGAGCATATGCGCCTATTCAGCTAGCAACAAAGCAACACACAGCCACTCACTCACTCTTATCCCTCTTCGGTGGGATGGGGAGGAAAAAAATGCAACAAAAGGCTCGAGGGTGGAGACAAAGGACAGGGAGAGCAGACTCACCATTTATGGTCACAGGCAACAGGCAGACTCCACCTGGGGAAAACAAAATTAATTTAAACAAAACCACCACCAATTCACCAGTTAAATCAGTGTAGGACAATAGTAAATGCAACTGGATCTTAAATACAGACCTTCCACACACCCCTCCCTTATTCCATGGCCCAGCTCTGCTACATTCTCCCCACCAGTGGCACAGGGAGTTAGGGAATGGGGGTTGTGGTCAGTCCCAGTCCATTCCATGTTGTTTCTACTGCTTCTTCCTCTTCAGGGGAAAAATTCTCTACAGCCCCCCATGCTGCAACATGGCGTTCCTCCCATGGGAGACAGTCTTTCATGAAATTCTCCAGCTAGCATGGTTTTCTTCCATGGGATGCAATCCTCCCAGTGACAGAATGCTCCAGTGCAAGTCTCCCTCAGAGTGACAGCCTACTTCAGGTTCTGTCTCCTCCAGTGTGGTGTCCTCTACAAGCTGCACACAGGACTCTTCTCCACTGTTCATCTCCATGTGCTGCAGGGGCTCAGCCCAACATCTCAACATGGGTCAAAGAGGAATGGCTGCTCCAGCATGCCTCTTCCCCTCCTTCCTCACTGACCTGGGTGTCTGCATGGTTCTGTCTCTCTTCTGTCCCACTCCAAAACAAAAAAAAAAAACGTCGCCCAACGGTTTCTCCTCCTAAGTATGTTCTTGCAGAGGTGCTGATAGGCTCAGTCTTGGCCAGAGGCATGTCCAACTTGAAGCTGGGTGAGCTTCTGGAAGTTTCTTACAAGTGCCATGCCAGTAGCCTCCTCCTCAGCTACCAAAACCCTGTCAGTCACAAACCCAGCACAATATAAGTCGGCACTAATATGTAGAAATCCAAAACTGCCAATGATATGCTTAAAAATCTTAAAGAAATGGCATTTTATTTTAAATATGTATTGTGTTTAAGTGGCAAGGTGACTCTAACAAGGTCAACCCCCCACAAAATCCTGAACAAAGAATTGAGAAAAAGAAAACATAAAAAAGCCTCTGTTTTCTTGTCTCAGGGGTAAAAAAGAGTACACATATATACATACATGTATGTATGCAAGTATGTGGTACAGAGACATAGATTTATAAGAAGGTAAATGGTATTGTACACCTCTCCCTGCCTTTTTTCCTCCATTATACAATTGCATGATGTGGCAGTGACAAAGCAGGACTGGCTGCACTACAACCTCTATGAGAGACCTTAAGATTGTAATATAACTCTAAAATTACGTGCACCTCAAAAACACAAGACTGTAACATAATTCTAAGAATTATTACACTAGACTCAGCCTCGACCTATTCAGACATGACTCCAATGACTACCACGACTAAGCTCCCTCCCTTGACATTACAGAGATTGAAAAATTGATGCTAAAAATATAGTTATCCTCGCAGTCTAACTAGGATCAACAAATTATATTAAATTCCTCTAGAGAAAAAAAAAAAGAAATTATGTTACAAGCAGTAGACAACATATTGAATGTCCATTGTTGAGGTGTCACAGGAAAGTCTTCTAAAAATCATCACTGCTGATACTGACTGGAAGAAAACTAAAGCTAGAAGAGATAGCTGGTTTAACAAAAATGTCCTAGCACATCTTTTATTTGATAAAGATTAAAAGAATATTACTGCATAATGCAATATACCCAAGCCAGCACAGCAGTAAGAGGAGTCATTTTATCTCCAGGATTAAGTCTCACAATAGAATAATCCATAATGGAAGTTAGAGGAATGGAGCAAAAGAGAGCTAAAAAGGTCATTCTTTGTTTTGGTTTTTTTTTTCCCCAAGAGTTCTAGAAAGATGATCTAATGCTATGTTTCCATAAGCAGAGTTCTTTCCCAAAACATTTCCAAGGTTCATTTCTTGTTATATTTAATGAATTTCAGGAAGTATGGAAGGTTGATTTTATATGCTTAATGTGATCCCTGAAGAGCAGAATACAGCTGTGAAGATATTCTATGTATCTTATTTTATAGCTGGCAGAAATACCGCTTTTACTGTTGAACAAAGACTCTCCAGCAATTTATGAATGCAGTTAAATGTTCAGACATTTCAGTGAGACAGAGGTTTTACCTGTAAAACTGAGGATACAGGGAATTTACAAACCTCAGGTTTTCAGCAGTAACCTGCCTCATAAGCAGTGTTTAAGAACTGATTTCTTCCCTGCAGAGAGGTCAGATTTAATCACAAACACACCCCCAAACCGGTTTAATACCAATACTTTCTAGCGTAGGCTGTGCATGGTGTCAAGTTGCTTCTCCCGCAATGGAAGAGGGTCTTGGTGAGGAGAAGCATGGTGGGGTGGCTACAGTCTGTGCTGAGAGGTGAAGCCCAGTGAGAAAGCCTAGCTCATAGAAAAGACCACCACCCAGCTGCACCTTCTGTGAAGCAACGTTCAAGAAAAAACCAATTTCTGACTCAGGACATTTCTCTGCAAGTTAGGAAGCACAGTTGGGTTCAGAATCCCTGTACATAGTTCATGACATTTCCATAAGTACTTTTCAGGGCTAATATAATCTAAATTGAAAAAAAGCCCAAACGAACTCTTTGAAAATAAGGACCTACCCAGAATTGATTCTTCAATGGAATACAGCAAATACAGCAATTAGTTGGTCAGAAAAACACATCTAATTTCTCAGTGGGAAATGCAGAGAAGGAAGTAATATCCTTTAATATTATTATTTTCTTAAATCATAAACAGGTTTTCAAATAAATAATCAGCTAGTAGAAAATAGTAAGTTTTGAAAATTTTTAATTCACTGAGGTTCATGAGAAAAGAACCTGAAATACCTTACGTGATATCAACTATTTTATATGCAAAGTATTTGATTGCATAATGTTGCACCTAATAGTTGAAACAGAAGCTCAGCTGACAACTGACACTGTTATTTTGGGGAAAAGCTATATTTACCTAAACAGTTTTCCTGATCTTTTTAAAAATCCCACAAAACCTAGTGCAGTTTAGGAAAAAAAAAAAATAAATTGAATCTATTCCAGACAAAAGTACCTGAAAAAAGATTCATACCTTAAATAACAGAGGTCTGAACTTGCAGCACTGACATAGATAAATAGGTTGCCTAATAGGTTGTTTACTGTTCTATTGGACCTGGAGCATGATAAAGTAAGCAGAAAAGGGACTGCATAAGCTTTATCTCCATAACAACCAAGAAAAGACCGATTACAAAAGAGCATGGAAAAGCCACCTTCACAAAACAGGCTTTAACCTTAGAGCAATAGGAGCAGCACAGCACAGTACTGCTGATGTCTAAATAAGAAAAGACACAGTCTTGGCTCAAAACTATTGCATCTTGCACCAAGCTGGATGCTCCAGTTGGAATAATAGAAGTATAAAGCTATCAAATACAGAAGTCATATGGGACAATAAACTATTTTAAAGGAATTAAATTATGATTGGTATGTTACAGAGGAAGAAAGGATAGCAGTGCATTGAAGTGACTTTCAGAATAAACCTGTATACATACCTGTGTATCAAAAATCATTCACATAATACTTTCATTAAGTATGTTTCAGGGTATTAGGTGATTTTAAAACTGGCTAGTTTAGCCTTTTTTTCCAAAAGTTCGATAATTCAAAAAGCTCTTCATTGTAGCTTGACCTAGCTGGATGAGCTCTTTAAGGTTTTACAAGAAAAACGTTCAAAAGCAATCTTCACAGAAACCTCCTAGCTGAATAAAAAAGAGGACGGCTGTTTGAAACCAAGGAGTCATTGGGAAGGTAGACTCTCTTGCAACCTGAACCTGTTCCTACTCAAAACATTGGGAAAACTCCTGCTGGCTTTAATGAGCATGGGATCAAGACCTTGGGTTTTCTCTTTAGATTGCAGATTAAGCTCCTTGACGTTAAACTACTTTTAGGGGGAAACTGCAGCTTTAACATACAGGCCTTCAGTAACACAATGTCTAGAAGAGCCTTCCTTGGTCT
Source organism: Actenoides hombroni (assembly GCA_024336885.1). Classification (NCBI taxonomy): domain Eukaryota; kingdom Metazoa; phylum Chordata; class Aves; order Coraciiformes; family Alcedinidae; genus Actenoides; species Actenoides hombroni. The sequence goes on from WUAM01000341.1 coordinate 3,164,012, forward strand.
AAAACTCCTGGGGGCATTTTTCTTCCCACCAGGTACAATAGTTTGTCAATGAAAATAGTGCAGATATGCTACAGGTATATGCAGTCATGCAGAATGGGCATGGCTACCCTGGCTGCCATTGACAATTGTAGTTACCTCTTCCCTTCTCTCACAACCCACAAACTCTGCATGTTCCCTCTCTCACACAGTGTCATCCCAGTGGGTTAGAGGTAAAATCAGAATTATATTTTCTTGAAGAATTTAAAAGCTCTTTTAAATGGGACTATTTCTACATGGAAAAAGAAAAAAAACCAAACAAACAACTGAATATTTGGCTTGGATATTTTTCCTAGGCTGTTTAATGATTGTGAAGAGGGGAAAGATAAGGTGTTTTAGTAAACATAAGCAGAAATCAGTTTGGAGAGAAAAAGGCCATTTTCAATAGTAAAGGTCTTTATTAAAAGTAACTTCAGTGGTTCTAGAGAGCAGCCCTGACCCATGTAGCAGGTCCCCTGTTCCAGCCCTTCCTATGTGGCATCCCTACAGCCTGAGGAAGGGAGACTATGGCAGTCACTGCATAGCAAAGACAGGATGCTTGCCTCAGTTTCCTTACTCACATGCAGTGCCCTTCTGCAGAACAGGAGAATCTTGTCTGCACTGAGCACGTTTGACCCAATATTGAGAGACTAACTTACCTACATGAAGAACTTTCACAAAGACTTCCAATCCAAATATCAATTACAATTCTTCTAGGCAGACTTTCTATGGGTATGTGTACAAAGCAAATAAACTGAGAGTGGGTACAACTACAACTGCTACAATTAACAAATATGTATGTAAGGTTTATTCAAGAGCTAGTCATTCAAGACATTATTTATTCTTCTTTTCCTTGCTGCCATATGTCTCAAATCAAGTCATAATTTCATTACTACCTGTGCCAGAATATTTGAATTGCAAAATTCTTTCTCCAAAACAATCTATCTGAAATACAGTTGTAAAAGACAGCCAAGGCTGATGTTTCATGTTTACAGGTTCAGTATTACTTTTACCCTGGAACTTGTAACTTCATTGGTAAGGCAGAAGTAAACTATTTTTAGTCAACTTGCCTTTTTTTGTGTGTGTGTGTGTATTTTTTAAGCTCTGCTGTACTGAGTACCTAAAGGCAGTTACACTAATCAGAGGAAAATGAGAAACTAATAGTAGATGCAAGTGTAAAGCTGCTTAGGTATGACTCTACAGCAATACCTACTCGGGTATGAACATCAAAATATTACCTACCACATTAACTCTGCATCAGGAATACTGGAAGTGGCTGGTTTAGTTTCAGTAAAAGATGACAGTAATCAGTAGATAAAATCTGTTGACAAGAGCCCCTTTTAAATCCTGCACAACTGGATTTCTTATTTATCACTCTGGGAATAAGTACATTCAGACATACTGCTGTCATGACTGAAATATGGAAGAAGGACTCCCTGTGTAAAACCTTCCACCACCAGTTCTAGCAGCTTTCAAATTACATATTCACGAATCAGTTTTGCATAAACTTACTCTGAAGTACTCTTTCTGAGTAGCTTAGTGGAAAAATATCACACTACACTAACTGAGTTTGTTATTCAGATCATCTTGATGTCTTTCCTTTTGGTGGCATTTTACAAATATTTAAGTTTTATACCAAACCTTATATATTAT
>WUAM01000341.1:3179019-3191109 GCA_024336885.1 Actenoides hombroni
TGGCACTGGGGTTCTGGTTTCTGTGTGTTGTTACTGCTGTAGTTATTACTGTTCATTTGTTTTGATTTATATATATTGATTAGTAAAGAACAGTTATTCCTATTCCTTATCTTTGCCTGAAGGCCCCTTAATTTCAAATTGTAAGCATTCGGAGGGGAGGGGGTTGTGTTTTCCATTCTAAAGGGGGGCTCCTGCCTTCCTTGGCAGATTCCTGTCTTTCAAACCAAGACATTACCAGTTTTGAACTCAAGGGTAGGCCTCACTCCCCCAAACAAAATTATAGCTCATTGACTTACAGTCAAAAGTTGTTTGATTTTGTGTATTTGATGCAAATATCTCTTTGATTGTTCTAGTTTTGATTCTCAAGGTGGGGAATAAGTAATTTTCAAGAGGAAAAATAAGGATAAAAATGTGTAAAGTAGGAAGCCTGCATCATTTCTTATGTGTTCACTCTGTCCCTGATCCAAAATCTTACATGCAGTGATAAGAAGTTAAATCATCACAAATGGACATTCAAGAAAGTGTTGTCCAGGACTTAAATGCTTGAAATTTGGAGTGCCAGAACGAGTCAACTTTGTTATAATAAAGATCATAGAGAAGTAAGCAGTTTTTAATATTACAACACGATAAGGTTTTCACATGTCACTATGGAGCCAGAAAGGGATTTTAAGGGATCATTTCTCCTATCTGCAGCCCAGGACTAGCTGTAGCTGTGTAATTCAGTTCACTGGCAGCTTGGGAACTGAGGTTACACCAACATTATTGCACGGAGTGGTGCCAATACCCTCACCACAGAGCTGGTACTGGCGCAACCGTTTTGTGAACGGCTGTGTCTACGGCAGTCCACACTCTCCCAGAGAGTTCCTGGCACCATTTAGGAGTCCCAGCTTACCAGGGACTGACCACAGCAGATATACTGTAGGCAGAAAATTTTAAATTCCATCGATAGGCCAATGACAATGTTGACGTTTTAGAAAATGGAAAGAAAATGCCAAGCAAGTCCTTCCCTGTTCTGTCATGGTGATTAACACAATTTAAATCTATGAATTAACTCATGGGCTTATGAATACAAAGTCATAGAATCATAGAACAGTTTGGGTTGAATGGGACTTTGGAATGCCATCTAGTCCAATCACCTTGCAATGAGCAGGGACATTTTTAATGAGACCAGGTTGCTCAGAGCCCCATCCAACCTGACCTTGAATGCTTCCAGAGATGGGGCATCTTACCACTTCTCTGGGCAACTTGTACCAGTGTTTCAACACCTTAATTGTAAAAAATTTCTTCCTTATATCTAGTTTGAATCTACCCTACTTTACTTTAAAACCATCACGCCTTGGCCTGTCACAACAGGCCCTACAAAAAGACTGTCCCTAGATGTTTTCTCATGGTTAAAGAAACATCCTTCTTTTAATTATCAAAATAAAGCAACTTCAGAAGTTCACAACCACTGTTGCTCAGTAACATATTAAAATACCATCCCTGATTTTTCTTGTTAATTATTATGTGGCTTATGAGTCAATTCAATTTAAACAGTGTCAAATTTCATTTAGGCCCAACTGATTTATAGCATATTTTGTGACCTCACTTTCCTGGGAAAACCACTTTGCAAAAAAGGGCAATTTTGCTTTAAAAAGCACTACAATTATCTAATAAAACCTAGTATCAGAAAAATGTTATCGAATCAAACTCTTATACTAAACACAGCCTTTCCTCTAGTTAAATATATTTCACATATTAGTTCTATGGATTTATATAACATGAAGATATAGGAGCAAAACTTGTACTTTTATGCAAAAACATCATACCACCTGCCTAGTATCTAATTTATAGAGAGAATTTTTTTAAAGCAAGTATAGAACGTATCTCATGATTTTCAGTAATGCAAAGAACCAGTGGTCACACAGCAGTTTTTAATAATCAGGTTGTTTGCAGCATTGATTTGCCAGATTAACTGTTGTTTGTTTAAAAATAAATTGGTCATAAACCATGTGGAACTGACCTTATTTTAGTAATATTCCCATCAGTGTAAGTATTAAGTTTTAGACTACAATGATTAGACAGTAATATGTGACTCAACATTTAGGGAAAAAAGAAATAAAATATGCAATTTAAATTTTTTACTTGACATTGACTGCTCTTGTTTTATTCAAATTAAACCCATCAGCTGTGCTTCTGAAAATTCATTTCTAAAGCAGGTAAGCTAAATTGCTTATCAGCAGGTTATGTGTTATCATTTTTGCTCCAAACTGTTATTACTACCTGTAATTGGTAAAAAATGTTTATCAAAACAGATTTGATGGAAACGGTGCTATAAAACTATTTCATTAGAAAACAAATAGAAGAGAAACAGTTTGAAGTTGAAGGGAATGTAAGAAGTTTTAAATCTCTGCTAATCAGCATCTTCCTTAATACTTTATGCTACAACTCTATGAAAATGTAATAAAAACATGTAGAAATACATATTACTTTTCAGATATTTTCATTAAAGTAATTAAAATTTGCAAGTTTTTTGAAACTCCACACTGTGGGAATTGCTGAAAACATTTTTGATGTTTCATGAAAACAAACTTAAAAATATCAGAACTGTTCACATGTCATCAGTTCAGAGTCATGGCCAGAACTTCTCCCAGATAAATAGACCCAAAATGAAGAAAAAGGACAAAATGCTATTTACTAGCAGTCAGCCAGTGAAGACTGGAAAATGAAACATGAAGTTTCTGCTCTTCATAGGCAAAGCAGCCAGGAGAAATGAAACAATATGCCGAGCCTCCTGCAACTTGCTTTTGCTCCATCAAGACTCCCACCAATAAATATTAGACATTTCTTCTTAGTCCCCACTTTTTGCTGAGGGTGTTGAGTCTTTCTTTTCAAGTGAACAGTCCCATTTGTTTATAGTGAGACAGCCAGGAAGTTTTTCTGTCTGTAGCCTCTGTTCATTTTATGAGAACACCTCTTCAGGAATCTTTGAAGTCATGGGAATCATCTATTCTCTACCTTTATTTTCTCCCTTTGAAGTCTAGCTATGTGCTTAAAGCTATGCTTTCTCAAACTGAGGTCTCAATTAAAGAGTCAAAAATATATGCCTTAAGAATATTTACAGTCTTGCTCTATCCATGGAAACATGATGAGTGTAGGTAGTTCCAGCAAATAACTGTTTATCCAGATGGATTAACACACATTTGTGAGAAAATGTATCTTTTTTGGTTGTCTTTGCCAAGTTTTCTTATCATTCTACCTTTCAGTGCAGAGATCCTCAATACAGAATGTGAGCATTTGCTTTCCTTCTGTGTTTATGGGAATTCCCATTTTTATGTCATATTCAGGCTACTCATATGCATGTGGCCATTCTTTTAAATATTTTAGGGAATGATTTAATGTATTATATTTAATTTTATATCATTTGTAATTTTGTATCATTTGCCAAAGTGTATAAGCAGTCACCATCTTAACAGTTTCACTCATTTCAGTATGGGAGGAAAGAGAGTACTCACAACTGTTAATTTTCAAAAGCCAGAGGAAAAATATAAATGAGAAAAAAACACTAGCATGTAAGGGAGCACTAAAATTCATCTGTGCTCAGACATATATTCACTGTTCATTTACTTACAGTGTTATTAATAGATAGAGGTTCTATTTTTGTTGAACAGGCTCAAGCCATATATTCTTTTTCACTACAACACTCAGGAGCACTATAAGATGTTCAGGAACAGGAATAGAATAATAGACAAATAACAGAGAAGTGCATTTCACTGAGTCTTTATTTATCATAACCAAGTACTAAAAAGCAGAAAAAGGAAGGAATGCTTCCCAGAGAACTGTCTCCTGCCCTGAGACACCCTCGCAGCCTAAATATCCATCTCATAGCTTTTCCACACATGCAACACCTTGCTATCAAAAATTACCGACACAGAGTCAGCAGTCATTAAGAAAATATTTTTCAAGTTACATCTGCAAAAGCAGTTAGGTTTCTTGTCCTTAATATGCTTGTTGGAAAACTTTGGACCACCCATCCTTCTTGTGATCAGAAACTATTTAATAATTTCCATCCAAAAAATAGCCAGTTAAATACTACTCAATCTTGAGACTCTTTTGTTCTTTAACTCAAAAAACTTTCCTACATCTATGATGTCTATTTCCTGTGAATATTTACAGATGCAATCCTCTCTCTTTTCATCTCTTGCTTGGCCAGATTGGACAAAGTCGTTTATTTTGGGGTACGATTACTTGAACGAGAACTCATGCCTTAATATATCTCATTAGCCATCTCATGGAAGCTACCACAATATTTCTCCTTGGTAAGTTCAAGACATCTTATTTTTTAGTGAGATTGAAGAAAAACTGCCTTGAATTTACCATGAGACAAGTGTAGGCAAGCAAATACTTAACAGAGACTGCTTCATGATACCTTGTAAACTTGCACCCTTCCCAAATTTTCAGTAACTCATTCACATATCCATATCCCAAGAATCCTATGTCATTGCAACACCTATTTAGTTTTAATTTTTTAGGAAGATTTTCATGTGCATCCTTGAATATACTCTAAAAATAATCTTTTTGACCATTTGTGTAATGTGTTTGTCCATTTCTAGCATCACTTGAAATAATTTGCATGTACTTTTTTTGACATTCGTGTTGTTTAAGTGGCTCACAGGCATTCTGTGGTTGACTTACACTCACAAAGTTGCCCTCCTTTCTCATTTGCACCTGTTGTATTCCCAGTTTATGGCAGTTATTCTTCTTCTTAGTCCCTGGGTACATGACCTTGCACTTGGTACTACATGTTATCCTCCTGTTCCTATTTCTCCAGTCCTCAAGGTCATCCAGCTCTTCCTGTATGATATTCTGATGCTCCTCTGTATTGATTGCAGCTCCCAGCTTTGTATCATCAGCAGATTTCATCAGCACACAGCTACTCTTTTTGCCAAGGTCACCAATAAAAATATTACATGTAATTGGCCTCAAGACCTATCCTTGAGGAATTACACTAGCTACCTTCTTCCAGCAACACTGCTCTCTTTCCAGTAGTCCCCCTGTTAGACACTTTTATTCCTGCATTACATCTCTGGTGTTCTGCTCTATTGCCCCCAGAAAAATGTATTTAGGGGCAGGTGAATTTATCCTTTAAGATTTTGCTCTCTTTCCTTTGCTTATTATGCTTGCTATGTCAACAAAGACAGAGATCAGTCTGGTCTGGCATGATCTGTCATACATTATCCTCCATTGCCTTTTTTTTCTTATTTTCCATCTACCTCTCTGTCTTTGTCTTTTCTGTCTTTTTCTGTTCTAAAGCTTTACAGACTATTATAATCAAACTGTCTGGTGTATAGTAGAAGAGGCACATGTGACTATGAACTAGCTTGGAAATAATTAGCAAATGCGAATTCAAATTATCTCCATGGTCAGGGCTTAGGTTTCTTACATCATCGTAAGTACCCTAGCTACCAGTCTAGTGGTCAAAATGACACTATGACTTGGTCTTCCAGTTATCTCTTGGAATAAACTATTTCACTTTGAATGCTGAAAATAAGTAAGCTCAGTTCCGTGTTATGAAAGAGGTGCCCATCTTTGGCTCAGAGAAGTTAACTGCCTGGCATAGGCACTCCTTTGTATTTCTGCTTTATTAAAACCTTCTTTTAGGGTTAAAGCTTTCTCTTTGCATTATATAAGAGAGCATGGTTGCCTCACCCAGGATTGTGAAATGCATTGGGTGCCAAGGAACCTGAAATTACTCATATTATTATTATTTCCATTTAAGAACACTTCCTGATGTAATCTAGAAGCTATTTTTTTAAAAAGCATAGAGGGTGTTCAACGGAAAGGGCTTATTTTATCATCATCTAATTTTTTCCTGCTTGCAGTCAAAGCAAAATGGATAGCAAAATATCTTCTCAAGGTTGTAACTGTTTCAGGGCAAGTGTCAAACTCAGTGTTTGATAATGTCTTAGTTCCAATATACTTTACCAAGCTGATTTTCTTTTACTTTTGCACAGAATATCAAAAGGCTCACCTCACCTTTATAGTATTTTACCCCACATGTGTTTTAAAGGTATTTCAAAGGCACCCACTACAGTAAAGTAGGCTTCAGTGTTTGTGGACATTCTTTCCTGATTTCCTGTTTCCATCATGTACTCAGAGATAGGCTAATTACTCCTCCCCAAATGAGCTATAAAGAAGCGTGTGATACTAATATGGCATTACTTTAAGCATGATGGGCTTTTTCCAGCTTGTTTCTAACAATTGCTGGGTTATTTTGGTTGCTTGGCCCTTTGGAGAAGCACATGTTGATCAGATGCAGCTTTATGATCTTTAAGCATATTCTCAAAGAGAAAATAATTTTAAAACTTTTAACCTTCTTACTTCTAGATAGAGCAAAAAATAAAACTCATTAATCATGTCCTGCAGAATGTCACTATTATAGATGCTGTGAGGAGTTGCCACAGTGGCAGTAAAATATTCATATCTTCAGAAAACCAATTACAAGGTACAGTAAATCACTTAAATGTGTTATTGGTGATATTCAGAAAGCAGTAAGAATTTCTTCCTGTACACATAATTACCTGAGGCAACCACTTCTTTTCATGGTCAGTGAGGGGAAAATGATAGTTGATAGTGAAAAGAGGAAGTTGTGTTTCCAGAGACACTTGCCAGCATTAAAAAATCACCATTTTTCATCCTTGTTTTTAGGAAGAGCTGAATGCACTCTTCACCTCAGTGATTAGCAGAAAATGAGCTCCAAAGATACCTTGCCAGTATCCTATTGAAAGTACAATTCGATTACCCTGACCACTCCAGTAGTACCCCTGTCCATTTGGTCTGCACTTCCTGTGAAAACAAGCCTCCTGAGATTTTTCCTAGCATCGTAAAAGGGTGTAGTTACTTTGCTTTGTGATAGTGGTCCTTATTCTCACTGGTATTCCTCAACTTCCACATGAATATAAGTTTATGAGAAAAAAATTCTATGTCATCATTCCTTACGGTCTCAACTAAATCCCTTTCTCATAGGTTTTACTGTATTTACTTTTACCGTAATGCTGCCAGCTCACTGGCATGTGCCTTGAGGGGCACTGGGTTTCATCTGGGGCTTATGTAACTACTTTATATGCATGTGAGGAAACTCGTGGTTATTGTCACCTTAACCTCTCCCTTAGGTCCTCACACCTGATGCATCTGCATGCCTTCTGCATCTTCTTATAAATCTGTACTGCTGGTTAACTGGATTGGAGAACAGTTTTTTCCTGTGGTTTTGTATATTCTATAGCCAGGAACTTCAGGTGCTACCATGACAGAATGAAATAACAGGAGGAAAAAAGCCCCATGGGATGTATTTTTAAACTACTTCATACAACTGAACAATGCTGGATATGTGGCAGTGAAATTCTTGAACAAAGACTGCACATATTTTCTTTGCTGGGAGTCAGCTAATAGTTACTATGGAAATGTAAATTAAATAATTGGCTATGTGTTGGACTATAAATACACCTGTAGATGCCATCTGCAGTGCCCACTTTTTAAAGCAAAAGAATTTTGCATTAGATGTAAATGCAAGAGATATTTCCCTGCAACACAACACAAAAGACATCCTGTCATCTTTATTAAGCTGCTCTCTAGATAGCAATCCCAGACCTGAATAAGAAGATATGTTGCTTTTGGTAAAAAAGACAAAATCTTCCTTAATTTCTCCTTGTTTTATTCCTTTCCTTTCTTTTTTTTTTTTCTTTTCTTTTTTTGTTGCCTTTTGTTTTGTTTTGTTTTGTTCTGTTTTTTCATTTTTCTGTTAGATGGTTTCCATTCCTCTCTGACATTTTTTTTCTCAAGTACCATTCCTTTACTCTTGTCTTAGAAACTTTATGGAATTAAACTGCAAAGTCAATAAGATGGAGTTTATTTCTAAGCACACTTGTCTGAGTTTAATTCCTTTTGCTTGTCAGTACCTCTAAATCTCCTTCCTGTGCTAGACCTCCTTCCTTTGCCGTTAGTGGCTTGATCTTCATAACCTTCTTCTCTTGCCTTACCAGTTCTTCCAGAACAACAACAACAAAAGGATGCTTCAAAGTACCACTGACCTTCATTGACTATGGACTGATTATGCTGTGCCTTCCAGAAAAACATGTCACCCAAGAGCCAGCAGGCAGTAACCTTTGGTTGCAACCAGGGTGATTCTCCTGTGTTTACACTGACATAAATTGTAAATAATTCCACTGAAGTCAATGAGCCAACTCTGTGCATTGGTATATATCTGAAACTAGACCTCATATGTTATCATCTCCATGTATTGATAAAAGCTTCCAAAAGACCCACTGCTGTATAAATTCTACACATAGCAGTTTTAATACCCATGGACAACGTGCTTACCTATAAAAGTTAACTGAAATTAAGTGTCTAAATACAGGCAGGTTCTTTGAAGATAAAATACAGTTTTCTGTTGCTTCACTTTTGTTATCACTATAGCAAAGTAATACTGTGACCATAGCTATCGGTTGTAAAAATGTACATGACTTAGCTTTTATAGATGGAGTGCTCAGAACAGGAGTGACATTTGGCAGCATGCTGACCATTTTAGTTTCTTATGGCAGCATTCTGTAACACATTTGTAACATTTTAGCCCTCCACACACACATAAAAGTAACACCTTTGTCTTGTAATTGCACTCTTCGTATACACTTAATCTACCTTACATATAAGCCACAGGCATACTTTGTGCTGGCCTGTAAGACTTGAAATGCAGCCACATACTCAATCACTTAACACTGCCTCTGTGGGCAGAAATCACGCCATCATGCCCCCTCCTTGTTAAAATGGGTAAACGAACTAGATCAGAACTTTTCCTGCTGTTGTGCGTCCATAACTATATACACACATGCACAAGTGAGTGCACAAAGACACACAAATATGTGCATTCTTTACAAAGATTTTGTTATCGACTTCAGTGAGAACAACATTTTATCTGTGTGGAGGTAAACTGATGACAGACAGGAAATAAATTACAGTTTCTTGCCCTGTGACTACCTTGCCTACACCTATGCCAACATATCTCCCTTGTGAATGTCTGTGATATATCCAACCTATGGCCTTCTGAAAGATGGCTGAGAGTGTTTTAGATAAGTCTACAAGACAAATATTTCCTCTTTCCCCAATATGGCAGAATTTCAACATCCAAATAACACTGTATTTATGCCTAACAGGTATAATAACATATTTTTCTGGTACCACTTTTATGAACTGTATTGAACATTATTGCTATACTGTTACGAGGTAACTTTGTTTAAAGTTCTGTATTTACAGCAGTCAGCATTATGATAAGACTGTATACTACAAAGACATCACTAAAGACATCATAGTTAAATGATTTCAGATTTGAAGGATTAAAATGTCACTATTTCACAATTTAAGGACTGGATTTCATAACCAAATTTAACAAATTAATTCTTCAGAGGACAACTGAATTACTATACTATTTTTGAATTTGATACTCAGTGACTGCTGCAGCAGAAACAAAATGAACCTGCTGGAGTAAATAAATATCAAGAAATGAGCAACAGTAATCCCTAAAACTTTCAAATATCAAATATGCATTTATTGTTACAACATGTCACAGAATATTTACCAATCTTTGAACATAAACTATTTCCAATTCTTATAATAAAATTACTTTTTACAGAAATACAGTTGAAATATCTCATAGTTATAAACAAATAGATATCCTTCAATCATCTTAATATTAGGGTACTATGGATAGTCTCTAGGGTTTGAGAGTGAAAGTAGTTGTGTGAGTAAACCTTTTTAAGCTTCCACCTATTCTGAATTAGCGCTATAAAAACCTGGATGTGCCATTTCTGGTTGCATATTCAGGACAATAGGAAATTCCTATGGAGGTGAGAGGTATGCAGCTACATTTGAGTATGTTTGGGTGTAACCTTTCACTGGACAGGAAGATACAGGAGCAGTAGTTGGCCCCTGTGTTATGTGCAATCCATAATATCATCTGCATTAAATGGTGAACATGGCTGTTAAGATGTTCAAATAAAATGTTCCAAGAGTTTGCATGTGTTTTAGGAAACTGTTAAAATCGATATTAAAATAACTGTACATTTCAGTGACAGTAGTATAATCCTTGACAGACCGAACACTGGTAAGTATACCTGTCACTGTTTTTTTGGGGAGTCAAAATGCAATAATCACAGTGAAGGACTCTGCCTTTTCTCTGAAATTCTGTTAATTGTGACAAATCCATGGAATGTAAGTAGAAATTTTTATACAGAGAGAAAATTAAAGTTCCTGCTGAAGAACTGGGAACAGTTCCTGTAGCTGGGTGTAAGGGCTGTGCCTGTGCCCACACCCAGTGCACTTAGGCATCATTTGCTTGGGCAGCACAGGAACTCCTCAGCTAGTTACTCCACAGGGGAGACAAATGGTTCAATGGGCTTTTTTGATACAAGTACTGACTTGAAAGAAGGTGATTGACTGAACTCCACAACAAAGCATTTGACTAACCCTTACAAGAACTCTCTGGGTGGGAATTTTGGACAGCCACTTCCACCAGGTAGCTCCTGCTGTGCTTAGTCCAATTATGAGACAATATTTTTGTGCTTAAGATGTGCTGATTAACTCCCTGGGTGGAGAAATTGGCAGTCTCAGGGACTCCCCCCAGCAGTTTCTGTTGTGGAATTGGTCAAAGTCTATAAAGATTATTCTAAATAGTCAGTAGCAACTGTTCCTGAAGATGCAGAAATGGCCACACAGGACAATATTTTGTATTTAGTTAAGAGGGGACATCTTTACACAGAATTCAAGATAATCAATAGTAATGGTCATGCATGTGTTGGAGTAGTCACATATGACCATGGCCCAGATGAATTATAAGTATTCACTAGAACAGTTCAAAGAATCTCAATTGATATAGCTGATGTCACTGGAAGGGACATTTGTAACAGACTCCTGTCACCTTCTGGACAATGACTGACAGGAAATCTGATTACATGCATAGACATGTTGCTATGCAAAAGATCTTAATAAATTAGGATACTTAAAAATGATCTGTCCATGAGTATCGGTGCAAAACATTCCATAAAACCTGTGGATAGTGCCTATATTCATAATAGTATTTCCCATTAAGGTATAAACTAGCCTACAGTCTGAGCTGGTACATGCTGTGTTTAAACTCACATCTGTTTACCTTTCACCTGGTATTTTCTGTTCTGTGTTTTCAGAAGCCACACAGAGTCAGATCTCAGTGTATCTGCTTACAAATTCGGTAATAACTTTCCATGGCAGAGAAAATACATACATAAGTACCTCCTGGCCAGTAGTCTTCAAAGGAGTTTTAAATTCTGGTAACATTACAGCTTTGCAGATGCACTTAATATATCTAAAAACATTGTTTAAAATCAGCAAGAGGAACTTTTAAGAAACAGAAGTATGTATGGGGCTGCAATACCAGGAAGGCAAATGGCATGAAATCTTGAGATTAGCAAATACTAGTAATGAAAAATACTTTCTATATTCTTGTTCATGACAAATATATCAGGAGAAAAGGTGCCAAGTATGGAATAGTGGATTTAGGAATGGGAATAAATAGAGGTTACATGAGTTGCTCTCTTTAAACAGAGAAGGGAATTCTGAGTCAAAGAAGAAATGGGATGGTTTCCCATGAAAAAGGAGTCTGAACCAGAGGTTTCAAAAGTATCATTGTAGTATCCAAAGAGGACAGTTCATGTATCTCTTAATATTGGGAAAATAAAGGTAAAATTAATGAAGCTTTGCAAATACTTCAGTTTATAAATGCCATTAACCTCTATATGACAACAGTTCATTTGTTGTTTTTATTGCAGCCATGTTTTAATTTACTTGAGACATGATATGTGACTTTGTGTTGCTATTTTACACACCAAAATGTCACAAAAAAGTACAAATCATAGAATCATAGAATTATTATGTTTGGAAAGGACCTCTAGGATCATCAAGTCCAACCTTCATCCCAACATCTCCCTAAGCAGTAGACCATAGCCTCAAGTGTGGCAATGTATCTCGAAGAGAATGGACATGTGGCCTATCCAAACTCACCTATGCCATAGCTTAAGACACCATCTT
>WUAM01000341.1:3191209-3246040 GCA_024336885.1 Actenoides hombroni
TATCAACACCCTCCAGCTCCCAGTACTGCAGCATGAGGGCTGGATGGGGAAAAGCAGCTCAGTCAGACCCACTACATCTGTGTTTGTATTCTCAAACATGTACAAACCCTTGGTCTTCTGCTTTGATATACAAAAGGTGCCTGCACACACACTTACTTTTTCCCTTCCAATTATTTACATATCATTAGATTTGCAATCCTGATAGTTAAGAGTCTGGTTGTTTCTCTTTCTCTAGACATATCTCTCTTAAATGGCCTTAGCTGACTTTTTTCCCAGATGTATGTGATCATACTACACAACTCTACACAAAATCGCTTTGCTCAAAGTGATGTCCATTTCTTTCTGCTCTAAATATTTCAGCTGCAATTGAACTCAACTTGCTTAGAAGCCAAAATTCTTAGATTAATATTTGGATTTATTCAAATCTGTATGTTCTTTTGTTCAATTTACAGCCTTAGTGAGTCTAAGAAAATAGTGAAAAGAGGTGGTTACTTCCCCTTCCTTGACCAAAAAAAGCCCTATCTAACCTCATGTATAGATACTGACTGGGAGACAGTTACACATTTGGGAGCTAGTGGTCCATATGGCAGCTAACCTGAAGAAGCACAGGCCTACCTTGTGCTGCACAATTACTTGGCGCCCTGTAACAAGGCCACCTGTGTGGCCTTACCTTTACCTAATAATGCAGCAAGAAGTTTTCATGAGAATATCCTTTACAAATAGTTGTTGTCTCATAAGGAAATTATATAATAGCTTAAGTGGCTAAAAGGTAGAGCTCCCCTCCATGGGCAAGGTCTGTGCACTGTGAGAAAACCCATCTGGGCTCTGCCTGATGCTGCACAAACATGGGGTGCCCAGCATCTGAAGGGACATAAGATTTACTCGCTATTTATCTCTTCTCATTCTGTTTTATTGAATCAGTTATCTTATTAAGCCATTTGTTGTCAAACTTTTCTCGTTGAGATGCAGAAAGGATCCTGCACTGCCTTCCTCTCTTCACCTCCACCCTGTCACAGCCAGTGCAGTGTCCCCAAGCCTCCAAAAAATCCTAGGATACTAGTTCAGTGCCTTTTTTCCATGAAATATACCTCACCAGTTACAAAGTTTAGCTTTGATTTCCAGTTGTCAAAGCCTAAACATTATGAGATACTCCACTGTCTTACATAATTCAACAGCCAGAAGTAGTTAGTGATTTTATATGACCAAACTTTGTGTCTATTAATCATATTTCAGAAGGAGATTTTTGTATAGTTTTTTTTATTTTATGAAGACTGAAAACTAATTTTTCACAAAAAATACATGAAACATTTCCTTGAATTTGAAAGATGACCCATTTTAAAATATCATTTTATTCTCTAACATGGTTTGGGTACTAATCAGCCACAAAAGGATACTGACTATCACAGTCTAGTTTCTGTTGGATTGACTTCCACTGATTTGAACAACTCTGGTTCCTACCGAAACCAAATGGAGTTTCAAACTTCAAATCATTGAAAAATCAGGCCAGATCTAAGTGTAAGGTATTCTCTTTTTCTTCCTGTACTTGCTTGTTGCTTTAATTCATACAGACTATAGCAACATCTTTAGAAGTACTCTGTAGATTTTCTGGAGATTAGTTCCCTGATCACAGTATTTCCTCAGGTCATATGTCAACCACTTGCTAAATCTGAACTGGCAGCGCAGGGGTGACAAGTAATAGAAATATGTGGCAATGTTTGACATCCATAAAACCCAATTTGACTGGTTCAAAAGTATAGGAAGATTTGTTAAATAATTTGAAGAATTCTCAGGTATTAGGTGCAGGACATTCCTTCAGAAAAAAAATAAGTTTCACCTGAAGACTGTATGCTCTCTGATTATTTATAATGGCAAAGATGGAAAGTCTTAGGACAACTCCAGTGCTTCTGGAATTGTCTTATAATCTCACTTGGGAAATGGTAGAACAACTCAGTTTAACAGTCATTTTTATGTATTAAAGGAAATTTGTTATTCTAACTTCATATCTTGGTATCTCATATGACTGTGACAATAGCACATGGAAAGTTCTTGACAAATATACCTTCCAATCTTTTAATAAAATGTAGAGGAAAATACTACAACGTCTAAGGAGACTGGTATGAAACACACACTTCAACTTCTGTTTACATTTTTAATGAACTAAACTTTCATGTTATTTACTTGAAGACAGAGATATGATTGATGTCAGTCATTCTCAGATTGGATGTAGCACATCATATATCTCCTGCTGCAATGATTTGGCTTCTATTGACAGTGATGTTCACCTGATAAATATGACCTCTGGACACCATTGCAATATACAATAAGCCCTGTGGTAGGCCAAAGAAACTAGCTCCTGCAAAAGTTGACTGTGCCATGATATGGTATAAAAAAGGAATTAAGAGAACTCTACATTGATAAGTATAGAAGCGCCAAATATCAGCAGTCATTAGCTAATAAAAAATTCTGACTTTTGTTTTGAGCACATTGGAAGCTGGATGACAGAAGAAGTTACGATGGCAGGAAGAGAAGCTGCCAAAGGAGAACCAACGTGCAATGAGAGAAGACATGTCAGAAAATAGAATATGGCTCCATTTCTGCTTGTCAGGATTCATTGAGGCTGAATACCCCTGCATTCACCGCTCAATGAAG
The DNA here is from genome assembly GCA_024336885.1 of Actenoides hombroni. Classification (NCBI taxonomy): domain Eukaryota; kingdom Metazoa; phylum Chordata; class Aves; order Coraciiformes; family Alcedinidae; genus Actenoides; species Actenoides hombroni. The sequence goes on from WUAM01000341.1 coordinate 3,193,859, forward strand.
ACTAGTAGCAACCAGCCGTTCTTCAAGCTACAAATCCATCTCAGAAAGGAATGCACGCACAAGCACTTCCAGAGCACAGTGTCTGGTTTCATCAGCCTGCTCTCTCACAGTGATAAATGTGATTGTGAAGCATTTACCAGTACTGGCACTTTGGCCTATTTACAGTGGTGAATGTTTGTTATCAAAACGTGATTTCTTCCATTTTTATAATATGTGCTGAAAAAGGAGTTAGTGCTTCCTTTCTTTGGGTTGCAAAATCAATGTGTCCCCTGGAGTAAATTCATTACTGGGAAAATAGGAAAATATGAAAAGAAATACATGGAGCAGTTATTAAATCTAGACAGCTATAGATTACTACATATGTCAGGAAAGTCAAATTTCAGTTAAATATAGTGTAAATACAATTTAACTTTGCATTGTGTCTTTCAAGCAGAAATCAAGAAAATACATGTTCTTCTATGTCAACAATCCTTTAAGAGGCCTGTCTTTATTGAAGGCAGAGCTAAGAGAATCTTGGAAGCTGAATGTCGTCAAGCAAATGTATAAGATGATTTCTTCTGGAGGGAAACCTCTGAGACTAATTGGTACAATGTGCTGAATGACATTTTATGGACACGGCACAAAATGCATGTCCTAAATTCCCTGACACAAGATCATTCCTTCTCAATTCTCCCCTACAGACCTAACAAAGCAAAATTGCCTTACCTAAAATTGTTGACAATCTGAGTCCTGCTACAAAACCTACTGAGAGATAGAGAGCAAAACTCCTGCTGATTTTAATGTTGACCAAGCTCTAAGATCAACTTTGTGTGCTTGTCTCCACCATGAACGAGCAAAGAAACCCCTCTGCAGTAGGTCAGAACTTCACTTAGAGGCATGTGCAACATAGTAGATCAGCTGTGTAAATCCTGTTAGTTCAGTGCTCCCACAAAGATTAAGAAATACCTCCACAGAGCTACCTGGAAATTTTGATTTGGCAACTAAAGGTGCGTAAGTACCTCAGCTTGATTAAAAGACATACTGCAATCTCATTGAATGCCACCATAGCCATCTTCCACTCCACAGAGAGAAACAAGACAGAAGCAGCCCAAGTACTCTGGGGATCCCACAGTTTTCTCCTTGCCAACAAGATGTAAAGGACATGGCAAACTTGTAAACTGCAAAGACTGGATGAAGATTTGGGAAGCCTTATGTTCTTTTTTTATCAGTGATAAATGAACATTGGCCAAGCAACTGTTCTGTTTGGGGGAGGAATACTTGTGATTACATTGGATTTGGAATCATTTTAAATAATAATAAAAGGCCCCAAGGAAGACAGTTAGCAGTGAATAATAAATCACAAAGGATTGCAAGCTCAGAAAAGAACCTGTTGGAAGTCAGCATATAACTTCTAACAAGCCTACACCTGCTCAGGAAAATCTCCAGAGCTCTTCGTAAGCTGGTCCTAGGAACATTCAGATACTCCAGCATGAAGAATGATGTGGTGAAATATGACTCTCACTTCTCAGAAATTCAGCACTCTGCAATCAGAGACACAGCTCTGACATAGCCCAGCCATATAACCTTGGTTCAGGCTGCTGAGGAAACTGTGAAGCTGTGAGAAAAAGCACTGAGAAGGTATGTAGAGCAGAAGTGAGTGAGATAAGGAAGGTAAAATTGTATACAAAGGGATTTTGACCACCAGTGACTGCTCAGTGGTGAGCTCACTGATACTTAGCTGAATAGCACCATAATTGTTTCTATCTTGTGTTTGTGTTAGCCATTAAATAACAATTCTGTACTTGTAAGTTGTATATATCCTATTTGCAGAGCCTCTTTGCATATGGCAAAAAGTGCCTGAACGAAGAGACCTGGAAAATTACAACTGACACAAAGTAAATGAGCAAAAAGAGAAAACAAGCAATAAAATAAAACTTAAGATAAGGAACAGGCATAACTGAAAAACAAAGTAAATAAAATATGACCCTGAATTAGAGATGGATATCTGCCCACAGTCTATTTTGCAAAAGCTACTGAGAGAGATTGTTGTGACTCCCTGCTGTGCAAGTTTTCTGCAATACATGATATTTATTCAAAAATAAGTATGCCCCATCAGGAGGTGGATTTCCGATGAGCACCAATAATATCAAATAAAGTCAGCATTGCATTTCAGCTTTCCACGTACATGAATTGTTAATCTGACAATAGCTATGTCTGCACTGCAGTTGCAGACTGAAATCATTGTAGTTTATACTTTACCAACTAACTAGCCTGAATATTGGTTGCAGTCTAACCACAGCAGAAAAACGGGTTTTGTTCCAGAAAAAGTGGACAAATTCTGCCTACTTCCATATGCTGAGTACCATGATACTGCAGTCAGGGGTTTTTTTTGCAGCTGTATGAATAAAGCCTGCATTGCTGTATCTACACTGCAAATAAACTGTTTCTCTCAAAGACTGGGACAAAGATCACCAAAAAGTCACTTAAAATAAACCACCGAACACAGATGAGAATGTTGCTGATCAACAGAAGGCTGGCAGGAAAGACTTTTGAGACAGACTGCTGGAGCACTGCAGAAAACAACCGCAAGGAGTGAGTGCCACTGTGACAGAGAGACCCAGGCACTACTTCCTGTCACAAACTTGTGGCAGAGGAAGGAGTCAGGCTCTTACACACTTTCAGAAACTTTTCTGAAAAGAGTCAGTATTAAGCGAGGGTAAATCTTGGGTTGCAGACTTAAGCAAAAGGCTTTGTAGGATCATGATGCTGAGAAAAAAAAAAATAGCAATCAACCAATCTTAGTACTAGAAGAAACTATGCAAGTAAGATGAAGAACGAATGGAAATCAGAGAAGAGATAGAACAACTACTGAAGTCAAGTTAGTTGAAACTGGTCCAGACAGGAAGATGTCCTTAAAAAACAAACCAAAAGTCAATGTATCCTTCATTTTTAATAACTGCCCCATTTTCCCTTCACCATGAAGGTAATTGGATTGATTCTGCACAATGATTAGCCACAGCTCTTTCACTTCCATCTTTGGACCTCAGTCTGGCTTAGTGTTTTCCAAATGCTTTCCAGCCAAAGCTGGGAAGCAGTACTCATTCCTTGTTCTCTTTGACTAGTCAGCCCACTGTGGCACTGCTTTGTCAGATCCCATGTTTTTATTTAGGCCTTTCTCACATCTTGTAGACTCCAACCTGCTGGCCTCTTTAACTATAACTAGTTGGATAGAAAGATGAAATACTCTGGAAACAGTAAATGTATTGCTTTAGTGATAATCTCTGTCTGGCACTTTCTACTAAGAAGGAAATGAATTAATAATAGCACTGTTTTCTCTGTAAAACAAACCTATTTTCTGAGACAAGACTTTAATTTCCTTTGGCAAGCAGGCAAGGAAGAAATAGACTAATTTAAATCAGGGTTCTCATGAAATAAAGAGATGTTTTCGAGAGGAACCATGTTTTATGTTTTTCTCTCTTCCACTGTTCTCTGTTATTCCTTACTCACTGTTTCAGTTCTTGTTAAGCTGTCACTTAGCATTTTTTCCCTCTGGAATGACAGCAGGGCATGCTGCTTACACTGGCTAGACAGATGCCTGCCCCAGAGAGGGAGCATATCAGCTTCTGGACTGCACAGCCTGTACCACCATGGTATGTGTCCTTGACATCAGATCTTTGGCATTAATGTATGTAGGTGACAAGCTAGTTAGCAAGTCAGATGGTGCAGAAGTTGTGCAGTTCAAGTAACAGCTAAAGAGATAATTTTACCTCCTGAAAATAAAATAAAATAAAATAAAATAAAATAAAATAAAATAAAATAAAATAAAATAAAAATTCTGGTTACTTTATAAATAGTTGTCTGATAATTAAAATCAAATCAAGTTCCTGAAGCAATATTTAAATGATTAAAATGTGTCTATAAACCCAGAAATACTGAAAAATGTTTACAATTTAACCTGATCTTGAACAATATTAAACAGGAGCCCCGCTATTGCCATTGAGGTGTCTAGATCACTAACATAAATGCAACTTTTGCTGTGGGAGGCAATACAGTGTCTTTGTAATGTTTTGTTGTTCTAGAGCAGCCTTGAGAGAAGATTTTGCAGAGCTGAAACTTTGAAAAATGCAGTTAACCTTTCTACACCAGCATACAAGTCACTGAGAAGAATGAGGTCTCTTCCCTGTCAATGTTTAATCTGCAAGGGTAGCTGCATTAAATTCTTCCTAAATTGCCTCATAAGTCCAGGCAACTTTATGATGCCATCATGGCTCCTCATTCCTCACATTCCCTCCTGCTAAGACCATGCAATGCTAGTTTGGCAATATTTTAACCAAGTCTTAACATTTCTCTAAAGAAAGGGAGAAGACAAAATCATGCCAAGCTCTTCTGAGGGGTTGTTTTGACAAAGTGCAAGTGATTATATGAGATACAAAACAATTTAAAACAAAGGATTCAAATCCACATTCAGACTAACTTCAGATCAGGAGGGATACCAGCATATACAGTGGCTATATTGTAGATGTATACTGTTTGAACACAGAGATTTCAGCTGAGCCACCACCAGTGTGATTGAAGACACCACACTTACACAGACATGAGGTTAGATTCACCAGATTCACCACTGTAAATTGACAACGTAGATATTTGCAACTGTTTGGGACTTGTAAATTTTACTGTTTATAGAGGGGAAATAGGTTCTTCTGCAGTGTGTAGAATGTACAGAAATAGATCAGACAACTTAAGCCTTGCAAGTGCATCTGTTTCCCTTCTATTCTATCTGGGGACAGTCCTATGCCTTCCATCTATCATGGAAGTCAGGGCTGACTATATCAGATATAGTTGTCTGCATTACTTATCTGTAAAATCAGGTGTAATAAGCCCCATCCTGGTGTCCATGGAACATATCTGGGACATCCATTGCATCCATTCAAAACTTGACACTTGGGTCAATGGAAATTAGAGAAGTAGATTTGCATATTGGTTTTGGTTTGCATTTCCACTTGGAGAGCTTGAAGACTTTTCAGGTTTTTTTTCTTGTCTATGCCTTGGCCAACCAGCACTATAGGTGTACTCTAGCAAAACACACTGTCCCAGCTTACTGCCAGTTGCAGAATGCAAGAATGTAACATATTCAGACTTCAGACAAAGTACAGTCTAAATTTCAAAGATCAAAGATTTGTCACAGTTCTCATTTTATCCCAGTTGATTCCCTCCTCCTGAGGCACAGGTAGGTTGTCAGCCTTCAAGTGAGATAAGGTCCATTTAAAGACTGTGACATTGTGGGTGTCAGAAAAATCACAGATTTTGCTTGAAACCAACATTTTTAAATTACATTTGGCATTCCCATGCATATTGCTGTCACTTCTCTACCACTGATGGCAACAGGCTAGGGAATGTCCAGCATAATTAAGACCTTCCATTTCTAATATATTCCATGACTTTTATGTACCTTCGAACCTTAGGACTCCTGTACTGAGCAAAGAGAATGGAAACTAAAGGAGTCTGCCACCTCAAACACCTCTTAAAATTTAAGAGCTTGCCCAGGTACTGCCAAAAAGTGATTGCCAAAACAAAGCATCAGGAAGCAGCTGACTTTATTCTCCCTCCCCTCTACAGAGCCTGAGTCCTCTCCTAGTAATAGCTGCTTTATTGATTACATCTACTTTTGAAACCAGGACTTGAGGAGAGGTAATGGCATTGGTGCTGCTCTCTACATTCTTCAGAATAGCACTGTGGTTAGGTCACTTACCTAGAAAGTGGAAAATGCATTTTAGGCCCTCTTCCAGATGACAGGCTTCAAATTTACCCAGAAGACAAACAAAACAATAGGTTACAGTTGCTGTTCACCCCTCCTGCCAAAGCAGAGTCAGTATAAAACCAAGGCAGCAAGAGTCATGGCATCAAAAGTTGAGCAAATGAGGAAGATGCCAGCACTGTGACCTTGTGATGAGGGCACTCATTTAGGACAGGGTAGGAATGAGTGGTCCTGATCCCTACTCCCAGAAGAGGCTGTGCAACTGACAATCAGGTGAGAAAACTGTCATGATCCAGAGTGCAGAACACTGGCGTTTTCATCCTCTCTTTTGAATTACCTCAAATCAGCAGCAACGGTTTTCAAGGCTCTGGTAGATTGGCTTTTGTAAAACCTCTTTCAAACACATACTGAAACATTCAACTCCACCACCATCTTAAAAACAGCGTACTAGCAATCTTCTACAATACAATATTTCTCTCTGAGCAAAGCTTCAAATCCTAAGCATATATTTCACAATTTGGTGTCAGACACTATCTCTTCCTGCTGCACAGGACACCTAAAGGAGAATTCACTTAAAGTTGCTGGAAGTGAATGGTAACATAAGCACTATGTCTGATCCCTTCTTATCAGTGAGATGATCTGCAAGGCCAAATGGCACTATGGTATTACAAGTTCTTCTTAAAATGAATTAGGGAAAAGGACAAATATGAAATGACAGCGCAACACATGGCTACTGTCCCATAACGTGACCTTCATGCAGCAAAATTTTAGAACAGTCTTAACTTCAATATCCAACCCAGACCAACAGTACAACAGCACATTTTGTCTGTAGCATTTCTAAGACAGTAAGTCAAAGAGTATCTGATATTTCATATCCATCTTGTAAGGGAAACTTGCTGCTTAGTATGCAGAACTGTACTAAAGATCAAACAAGACATTTGAAAATATTTAGCCATTGGATAGCCAGGTATTTCTGTCATTTCTCTTAAATCAGTATGTCAAACAAACCTAAATCATACTCCTGTATACATACTTGTAATGAATGTAAATGTTCCTTCCATGTCATTGATCTTTGAGCCTGTGGACATCACATTTTTTATCTCCTCTTCATTCATGTTTCTTAATCACGATTCTGCTGCCACTGGACAAGAAGTCCATAATCAGAGGAGTAATTTGTCTCAACTATGGGTGCCACCAAAACATAGTATTAGACTTGCCGTTGACTGAGTTTTACTCTTTCAATGGAGTTTCCACAACAGCAATCCAGGACTAACATGAAATTTTACCAATCTGTGACCTAAAGAGTTAATCAATTGAAGCATAATTCTGAATCAACTTTGAATCCTGTGATAAAAGACTGAAAACTATAGAATAATGCTTGTCTTTCAGCAGTGTATTTGTAACAGCAAAACATTGACTGGCAAGGTTTCAATTCAGTCTACAAGAGTTCTGTGTCACAAAAATAGAAGACAATCCCTTGTCTGACAAGACATTTAACAAAGTTAAAAAGGACTAATGCAGAATAGTTTATCAAATAGTGTTTAGTGTGTTACAGTCTTATACACCATCAAAATAAAACTGGATCCAAACTAAACAATTACACTGTTAAGAGCACGGAGTACAAATCTCTCCAGCACAGATGAAACCAAGCAGCTTGTTCTAACAAATGCTGTCAGGTGTCTGCTGCCCTAGTAATATAATAGTTTACATGTTATAACTTAGAAGTGAAATGAACAAACACATTTGTTCTACAATGCTCCAGAAAGATTTATTTCACATGTGTAAGTGATTCTCAGATGCCCTTGGTCTATATCCACAAAACTAGACAAATACTCCTAGTCTTTTTTTCCAACTGCTTTGAGGGAAAGCTGTCATCAAGCACTAAGAGATCTCATCAGAAGGTGTTTCCTCACTGGTGATTTACTGGGATGCTTTAATGTCTCACAGTAAAACCTCTTTCCATATCTAATGGAGTTTATCACCCAAATGTCACATGTGGATGGCTTTTATTTTAGCAGACAAACCCTTTTGCAAAGCTGTTTTACAACAGATGATGGAACCTCCACTGAGGAAGCTGAAGACATTGAGTGGCCACTAACTCCTGAACTAGGTGCAATCCAGAAGCCTCTGCCCATGTTGGCAATACGGCTATGCACAGTTCTGAATTAGTAGACAATAATATGTATCAAACTAAGACTCACATGAAGAAAGTCAAACCAGGTATTCAATTTCTCACATAGGTGCACCCTAGGCTGAGAAAACAGTAAGCTTTTAAATCATTGTAAGTAAATTGGTGTAATACAGAAAATGCTGATCTAGTATCTTGCATACATTCAGTAGCCTGAGGCTAGTTTCCTGATGTAGAAGAAACATTAGCAATACATAGCATTGCATCTGGAAGGTATTTCAGACAGCTTCTATCCACATTCAGAACATTAGCATCTGGCAGAGCGATTTCATTTATTTGTTGGTTAGACTGAGAACTATGAAACAACTTCACAAAATGTCCATCCTTTCTATAGACTTGCATCCCCTGTTTTCTACAGAATTTGTGTAATTTGAAACTTCATATTTTTTCTTAGCAGTTTCTTTCAGCCACATTTGTTGTTTATGTGATGTGAACAGTGCTTGAAATCTATTGACTTAATGCTCTTATGTCTGCCATCACCAATCCCATTTGGCTAGTGAAGGATATAGCTTTCTGTAGTGTCAGGTCTCATGCAAGTAGTAACTGTTCTCTGATAAGAAATGCAACTATTTCCAATAACAGAAATTTCCAATAACAGAAAACTCTCATAAATAACCATCAAGAGCCTTAAAGAAAGTTCTGTACAGTCTTCCCTTTGTTTTGTCCTTTGAATGAAATTAATAGTGTTTAGTTATAATTTACAAAATTAAGAACCAAAAAACTTCTTAAATGATATGGGGCCTGTAACATATTAATCTTGGAAAAGGAGTGTAAAATATATGCTGATGTTTTCTACCAAAATGGTGCATAAACAACACACTTCACACACTGAACAGTTTTCTGACATTCATATTGAATTTTGGTTTTCGAAGACTTTCATCCAAAGACAAAAATAGTTGAAGGCTTACCCAGGCTTTGCAGAGGAAGCATATGCAGATTCAGGGATGAGCAAACCATCCTTGCTGGCAATTCACTGCACAAGAAGAACAAAGAAGCAAACCAAGTTTATTAGTCAGATTATTGAACAAAGCAAATTGAATGACTGAGCAGTGGCAGGACCAAAGGCAAGACAGACCCTGCATCTCCACAATGGCCCTGGATAGTTATAAAAAAGGAAAGCAGGCAAGCAATCTATTGAGCTATGAGTCTTTTCGTCTTTAATGCAGAGGAAAAACTGCAAAGATTTCAGAGACTACGGGTGCCATCACATAGCATTTTGTCTAGATCTAAACAGCATGAAATTGTAAGTTTGTATATTTGTACCTGTGCCTCCTGCCATCTGCCCTTGAGATCAGGCTGGAGCATTATATGATGGGACTGCATATCATATTATGAAACACTACATGCAGTGACCTTCAGTTTCCAGGAGCCATACTTCAGTTACTAAAGATGAAAGAAGTAGCAGTCTTCTGCATTTGATTCCTGGTATAAAATCTTCTAGCAAATGAATATTATCTTTTAAATTATTTTCCAGAGCTGTTATGTATGTATTATATCATGTTAGTGGAATCAATTTCTTAAAAAAGAACTGAACCATGCATCCAAACCATGTTAAAAGAACAAATCTGAAAGTTACTTTAAAACGGGTGCAACAGTTTTTTATGCTTGGGTGAGTAAATAATAACCTTACCACTAAGGCTTCCTTGGGAATCTATTTAAAATATATAGCTGTCATCATAGTACTTCCTCCTCCACATCTGAGCCAAGAAGCTATCTGTGCCCCTTAGCCAACTCATTATGCCTTCTCCAAAAAAGTATTTTTCTTCCTTCTGAAATGAGAAAGCAAAATTATAAATAAGAAGACACTGTATTTTTACTGATACTCCATTTCTATTAAATGCTGCTTGCAAATATTAGTGGAAGTTCTTCCACTGGTAAGGCCAGTGGGGAACTAGTCATCTGCAACAGTCTGCCCAGGGTCTTTTAGACAAGTCCTTAAATTCCTTTGGATATATCTATATGGCAGAACTCAATGCTGTGAAAAGACAGTCAAGGTAGGTAACATACAGGAGATATGATTAAATATTATTTTTTACAGTATTATGAATGGTCTCAATACTGTATATTTGTTGCTCATTAACAACAGGATATATCTGCTTTGGAGGAGAACCAGGGAAGCATAGTTACATACTTCTGCTCTTCAGGCTAGTGCAGATGGCTCCACTAACCATGTTTCGTGCTACACAGTTGTATTCTGAGAATCCTAGTCAACACAGGAGGGAAAAATAGCCCTCCTTGGAAGCTTGTTAGAAGTTAGAAATCCAACCTTTCTTACTGCAGAAATCTGTACCATTCATACCACATTGTGAGATCCTTTCCACAGTTCTGGTCAAAATGCAGGACAAAGTCTTTTCTGTGGTGACTTGACAGATGTCACGAAAGTGCAAAATAGGAACTGGCCTTAATGGTCCTGCAAACTGCCACAGAATTCAGAAAGTGGGGTCTAGACACAAAGGGTCTTGCCAATCCCATTGGATTTTAATGTCTTGACATGCAGCAGAGTTAGATGTATAATCTACAATTTGCACTTTTTCTAATTGCTCCAATTTACTCCTCCCATCAGAATTACAGATTTCCACTTCTTTGGCGATTTAAAGAAATTAGGAGAGATCACAGAGAAAGCTTCAGAGTTTACTTAATGCCCATTAACTCATTTATATGGTTCCTATATTGGTTTTAGAAATCAGAATTGTGGCTGAAAGGCTGATTTTATCACATATCACTTCTTGTGTTCTGAGGTAGCCTGTTCCTTTTGTTTCATTGGCAAAAACGAGAGCAAGTCCCTTGGGGTCTCAAAAGCAGGCCTGGGCTCGTAAACAAACTCAAAAAGGAGAAATTAAATGCTCATAACAGTGCATTCCATTCAAAAGTACTCCATCTTCACCCACATACTCTGCAGTCAGAACACCTGGCCACAGTGAGCTACTATTTTTGAAGACATGCTGGAAATTCTCTTCCTGCTTCCTCTTTTCTCCTCTACTCCAACATGTGAGCAGAGGAGGAGTGTTCTTGATGCACAATGTCTTCAAGGGCTGCTTTTGTGGTGCTTCAGCCTGTGCCACCTGCCTTGAGCAGGGCTTTGCCTGAAGACACAGACTAGCTCAGAGGGTTAGCATCAAATATGTCAGCATTGTAATTAGGCATAAGAACGTCAAACTAAACGAAAGAACCATTCTGGCTTCACTGTCTGAGCTGAAGGAGATATGAACTATGCATAGAAGTTCATTTGCAAAAATTCTTTTAATGTCACAATGTATTGTTAGGCACTGAACGGTGTTGGTTGTTGCACAGAGAAGGTATTTTAAATATGATTTTTATCTTTATGATGTCCTTTTAAACCCTCATATATAGACTCCACTTGCATTGTTTTCAATCATTTTGGTCCTCAAGAAAAGCTCTTCAAAGAATTATATGACTATAAATAAAGCATAGGAACAAGCAATTCCCAACAGGCTTAAAACTATTATTTTCTGTGTCCCCTCAAGTCCAAATCTCTTCAGATTATGTGTAGCACAAATGGAATGGATAATGTCTTGGACCACAAATTCTCATTTCATTTATAAAGCTAACACCTGCATATTTTGGCCAATAAAATAAAAAGAATGCAAAAAGCTCTTCATTTGGGTTTTTTTTGTACGTGTGGCACATAGCGTTTTCTAAGATACGTATAAGCTTGTCTTATCCTGAAACTATATATGCCTATGCTTACAGATGTCACCACTGACTATAGTTACATGAGGAACAGTTACACAAGCTGTTACCTGAATGTGTCCTTGCAGAACTGTGTCCAACAAATCTTTCAGAGAAGAAAACGGTGGAAAAAAGCTCAGTGGAAGATACATTGCAGCATTAAAACACTTCACTGAATAGCAACTGATCATAATTCCCATGATATGGTTCAATCTACCCATTCTGTACATTTCAAACAACTTACCTCATATCTTGAGGTGTTTAAGAAGGAAAGGAAAAGAGGGCATTTTGTCTGTGTATTTCCTCTCACTGCTACAAGGTCTAACATCACTGGTATCACACTGAAACACTGATACAGGATGCAACACGCCACATAATTAGGATGCTTCTCTTTTGTTTCCAATCCTTTCCAGAATGCCATGAGACAGATGCATTTTCAACACAGGTGGAGGCTAGCAAACAACTTCTGCACAGTTTGGGTTTTCATCACTGAGGCATTCCATCATGACTGTCAGTCACCATCACTACTGACAGGTCCATGTGGCATATGCCAGCTTTGTGCTTTGCCTAAGGTCATTCTTCATAAGCACTCTACTTTTGCCAATCTTATCTCTTAGTATCCTTCCTGGGACAGGTGTACGGCCTCCAGTAGCATCTGAGTAGTTCGGATACGTGTGAGCATGAACAGATTAAAGTCTGTATATTCCTTTAATTAGAATTAGATAATTAGATATACCAAAGAAACTAAGGTACAACAGGACTACAGAAGAAATAAAGAAGTAAAGAGACTAAAACAGGCATGAATGGTGTGTTACAGGCTGGGTCCTCTGAAGGTTCAAATGGGAGAATGGGGAATGTGCTCTTTACAAATCTGAGAGAACTAATTCAACATTAGCCTACCTATTTTAGCTTCTGTTGCATATCAATGACTATATATTATTCATAATATTTCCTTCATTATGATTTGATCTTCCCACTCGACTCTTAATAAGTCTTGGATTTAATTAGGCCACCTGCAACTTGTAATGTAATGGAGGCACAATTCTAAAACTGTGAATCCAAAACACTAAGTGCAGCCTCACATGAAGAAACTTATCATGAAAAATAATTTGACATTATTGTTTGAAGCTTGGCATTTCTGTAATGTGATAAGTGAGAATAATTTCCTCTTGCTGTAGTTCTTACAGGACACAATGTTCATTTAATAGAGAATTTAATAGAACAGAAAGTGCTCATACAATGGGAAAATATTAGAAAAAGAGGTATGCAGCATGCATTTCAATGCAACCTTCTTCACACATCTATTTTAGCTATTGCAGACCACCTGTTCACTAAATGCCTCATGTGACTAGACACAAGTAGCATGTGCCAGTTGTGGCTGTGCCACTTTGGACACTAAGGATGAGTGACACTTGTCGTTCACATCATTGGCTTGACAGAAGACAGCAATCTAATTTGTTGATAGTTGGTATGTATCACTATGAAAGGGTACACTGTTGAATTGTCATTTGTTATTTAAAGTCACAATAGTTATTACATTTCCTGTTAAAACATTCAAGCCGTACTCTAATGATGTATACGTAAAGCCTAAGCAGCACATTGGGATTCATAAAGATTCATCATAAAAAAGCACACTTCAAAAATAAGGAATTTGTTTGCAAAGACACTCCATGCAAACTAAGGGTAGTGAGCTCAGTCCAGATTGCAAAGTAATCTTATTTCAGTTGAATAAACAATGATCCAAACATGAATAACAAGAATTAATGAATATTAACAATTGATGAACAGTATTAATTAACTATTATCTAAAAGTTGATAAAATGTAGCTAGATCTCTAAATTGCAGTTTCTGAAAATACAAAATTTGGCAAAAACATTTAATGATCCACTGGAGTTTACATTTTGAATTGTCTTTTTCTAAAGGACAGTCTTTGTAATTCCATGGCTTACTCATGAAAGAGTTATCTTTAAAAAGTAATGAGAACATGCTATGTAATAAATGCATTTGTTATTGTTTATTTAATTACAGGTTTTTAATGTAAACGTTAAATTTGGGAGCATGCAAACATGAAATAAGACATGACTATGTGATAATACCAGTTTTTGTGAGGTCATGTTAACAGGATTGAATAAGCAAAAGAGTTTTATCTGAGATAAGCCTTTTTCAGTAACAAGTTTCATTGCTGACAGATTTTATTTAGTTTCCAAAGCTAAGTTTCCTACTTCCGTACCACATCATTGCATGAAACTGTGGCAATTAACTTTGAAATTTTCCTTCTGACATTTTTTAATTACATGAAACAAAACTATCAATATGCTACCTATCACTCAATAATTAGAACAGTCATTTTTTAAGTTTGCTTGAGGAATTACTGTGTGATTACTTCTCACTCTGGCAGAAGAATGTAAGTATATTCTACTGTGAGTCTGCGGCAAGTGGGAAACTTTGACACAACATTTTTCAGCTATTGCAAGGCTTGAAAATATATGAAATAATTTTCTTTACCTATGTGCCTGAAAATTGTTTCTACAGTTATGATTTTGGCTGAGCATTGCATGATTTCCCTCCCACTCATGCTTTTCCGCTGTCCAGAATCACTGCATTTCCTGACTGTTCCTCCTTTAAATCTGTTACGAGTTCAATAAAAGTCTGTGAGACATTGCTTCAAACCCTTCAAATATGCTTCAAGATGTGCCAAAGTTTGCCTAGACTTGGCAAGTCAGAGCATCCTTACTACCTCATGAACTGAAAAACCTGGTTCAAAAGTCCCCCAGAGACCTATTATCTGTGGATCACTGACAGAATAAGCCAGAATAGCTTTCAAGGAACCATTCAGGTCAGCAGTGTCGCTTTGTACACAGTACCTGGGGAATCTTTAATCTATCACTCATTGACACAATTCACAATGATTCCAGACTACTCAGGCTTTGCTTAGGGAGCATTAAGGCAATAAATCTGTACAACCACTTAGGCTTAGCTTCCTAAAATTTCTTACTTAAGTTTCCGGCTAAAATTATTGACAAGTCTGCGGATGACAAGTTTTCTGTGTGAAGCAACTTCTTATTTTAAAGCATGTGCCTGCCACAACATAACCCTGACACCACCTGGAGATCACGAACTCTATTGCCTTCCAGGAGTAACAAAGATGTCCAAGGATTTTGTGTCTCTTATTTGTCGTCCACAGGAGCACTAAGGATACTGCCATAAATAACCTGCCGTGGCTCAGGAGCACCAACAGGCTGTCATTGACCTGACCAGACTCTGTCTTTCTCCATAGCTGTAACTTTCATTCAACTCCTGCTCAGACTTTGGATAACATACAGCTCATGCCAAGGCCTGGCATATGCTGGGAGCAGAGCCATTAGATCAAAACGATGGCAACACATAGGCTGGACATGGTGGCCAGAAAGGGCTAAAGGTCATTACACAGCCACTGCCACCTGCAGCTTCCTGTCTCCCGCAGCTACAATTCTTGTATATTGATTGACTGGCGGTTTTCTTCAGAATCTGCTAACTCACATAAATGGGATATGCCAAACTTTCAAGCTGTAAGGTATAAACATGTCAGCTTACTCAAAAGGTTTTTGAACAGATCCAACAACACCTGGACTGATGAGACTTTTGTACTTCCCAGTGTGATACAGGAGACAACCACACCATGAGAGAGGAGGAAGAATGAGCAGTCTCACTATTGGCAAGATAACTATTTTGCTCATAGGTGCACAAGTTACGAGTTGCAAGTTCTGAATTAGAGAACTTGTGATTTAGAAACTTCATGAATAAAGTGATGAATGAGTGAATTCATGTGTTAAACTAGTCTGTACAAAGGGGATTGAGCCCTGTTTTATGTGTTTGTTTTCTTTCCTAATGAGCTCATAAAATAAAGTTTTAGTTACAGAGTACATTGTCCCGTAAATCTGAGTGATCCAAACAGACCATGACAGTAGCCCTCCTCTGGGTTTAACTCTGTATGCTCAAGGTCAGCCCTGATCTGGTGCAGCCATGTAACTTAGGATCCAGTTCACAGAAAACAGCTAAGTTGTGAAAAAGGGCTGTGAAAAATCATCTCTGGTACCTCCCCCAAGGTGGAACCTGCACTGAGCCCAGGCTCCCTTCTACGGTGCTTGCTGGAGGCACCTTGTAGCTCTGCCTTCATCCAGCCTTGTGCCCTGATGGTCTTGATCCGGACCCCAAATTGCCCCATAGGCACCCTGGTGGGAGCTCAGACTGGTCTTGTGACTACAGCTCTGTGTGGCACTGGGTTGCCCCAGTCACATTCCCAGCCCCACTCACTCACCAGCCCCCTCCTGCCCAGCCCTGGCATGAACCAGATCAGGAATATTTGCAAGGTCCTGAGGAAAGACTGAAGGGCTGGGATTAGGAGCAGTAGGTGCACAGTCATGAAGACTGCATTGCCAGGAGAGTCATGACTCCTTCTGTGGTCATTTGCCCTGTGATACTGGGCAAAGACAGTGTCTTCCTCATGTCACATGATATTCTGTTGTGAATGAGCTGTGACAAAACACAAGAACACCAGCATCAGCCTTGGGAAAGGTCTAAACTCAGATGAAAAAGCTAATCCTATCCACAATAGGGTATAGGAAAGAGAGAGAGAGGATGGTGAGTCGATCTGCTAAATATCCTAAATGTCTGCATCTCACTGCCAGAATTGTGAAGCTAAATAAGAAGAGCTGGAAACCTTACTACGTGATTAAGGATGTGACTAAACAGTCATAGCATATATTTTGTGGAAAATCTCACATGACTCACTTGTCAATATTAAAGGATATAGCTTTTTCTCTAAGAGTAGGCAAATAATGAGATGTTACCCTGTATACTCAGCACCAAGTTAGAAGCTTTGAGAGCCAGAATATGGATGAAGTTGAACCAGCGGAAGGAAGGTTTATTCAAGGTTAAGAAAATAAGAGAGCACAGTCTTTTACAGGTACAGTCATGGGGAGCAGTTGATTACAGACAAGGAAGATTACGCTGAGGGAGATTTTTGTCTGCAGGAGGTAGAAGCAAGTATGAGTCCTTCAGGTAATGGGAAGTCTCAGCCTGCTGGATGTCTAGGGAAAGCAATCTAGCAGGACAGACTTGTCATACACATGTTAAAGAAATACGGTCTTGCTCGATCTACTGCATGATGCAAAACTGTTTGGACAACTGGAGACCAGATAGCAGCTGACAGTAGATGGCTGTCAAAAATAGATGGACATATTGAAGTTCCACTGCAGTCTGTACTGGCTTTAGTACTAAGTAACCTTTTCATTGACAGTCTGAAGATTAAATAGAAAGGCTTCTTAAGCTCTTTTTGTTTCATTATTATGGTTATTACATTCATAGAAAACAAAACTAAAAAGAGCTTCAAATATCTTGGCTAGCATCATCAGAGTTCAAATTCTCTTAACAAGCAAAAAATGATCTACTGAAGAACAGGAAACAATTCACCACGAATAAATGCGGGTTTTTATTCTTAGTAATAATTGACTGCACAAATGCAGCGTGTACAACATCTGATTTTGGTAGCAGTTCTTTAAAAATTGATCTTAGGGATTACAGTGGATCACAAGCTAAACATGAGTGAATGATGTCCTACTCCCAAAAAAAAAACAATCAGCCATGCTGGGATTTATAATTAGGAATATGTGAAGACAAGTGAAATAGTCACTTTGCTCTGTCTAGCATGGGTTAGGTTTTAGCTGCCCTTGAACATTTGGGGAGATTATTATGGGGAGGTTCAGAGATCCTCCATACTGGAAGCATATCGAAAAGGGTTACATATATGCTTCTGTCAGAAAAGATATGTTATATGTTACAGGACCCACCCTGGATGTGGCAGGTCATTCTAGCCCTTCCTGACAATGCTGCAAGGAAAAATTCTATTTTTCATTATTCTTTTTCTTATTGTTGTAGCTCTTTATTTGTATTACAAAAGCAGCATTTATCATTGTTTGCTTACTTTTCACCCATTTATGATCACTTCCCAAAGTCTATTTCTCCCCTTAATGAAGCAGGATTATTTTAAAAATCATTACATAGTCTAAAAACTATCAGTCATATAACATATCTGATAGTTAAGTAAGCTATACTTTTACATGCCACAGGACGACTTTCAAAAAGAAAATAATAAGCATGTATCAGATTCAATATTTAATTTCCCAACAAGAGTACAAGTATACTTTATATCCTTGTAGTTTTAAAGCTGTATACCAACATTATTAGGTTATATATTGTGTATTTTCTCAGTATGGTTTCCTCAGCAACTATATTTTGGGTAGCTTTGCTATGGCAACCAAAGATGATTGCTTATTTTACTGTTTCAATTAATAATCCATGGCCTGAACCATAAAAGCAACAGTTAGATAATGCATCTGTGAAAGGCTAAATAAACATATGTTACACAAGTGTAAGCTTTCTATAAGAGTTATTTCTCCGGTGTAGGAATAATACATAAATACATCACTAATTAGACCCCATATTTCAGTGCTTAAAATAGAAACACTGGGCTCAATTCTAGCCTTATATAGAGGAGGGCACAATGGTGGTTTTTGCAACATATGTGACAATCATCTATTATGTGAGAATCACATTATGTCAGAATCAACTCCTTATTTATGAAGGCAGGAGAATGAACTTCCCCGTATGCTCTTCTGCCACAGTCCTGCCCTCAATTACATGGGAACAAATCTATTAAGTCAAAGGAGTCTCTCTGTAAAGCTGAAAGAGAATTGGCCTTTTGTCAGCTTTGCTTAGAGAATCTCTAACCACACTTAGCTGATCCACTGCTTTTGTCATGTAATGGGCAATGTATGTTTCTGTAAGACTTCATAAAAGCAGTAAAGTATTCTGAGTCAAAAGCATTTCAGATTTCAGGATGGTAAGCACACACATGAACACATCTCTAAGTGAACATGACTTTCTGTCTTTAGTTCAAACAAATATAAAGAGTATCTAGATTATCATAACCCTTTTACAATTTCCACTTTTTTTTTTTGCAGCTCTCCACATTTCAGCACTTTGTCATCTGACTATGAAGTGGCTCCAAGATTTAATTATAAATACAAGTCTAGAAGTCTGGCTTATTTTACTAGTCTGCATTTGAACATTGTTTTCATAAGCCACATCTACACATTTTTTTCCCATATCAGCAAAGCCCTTACATTCTTTAGAAATACATGGTCAACCTATGTAAATTAACTTATGCAAGGTCTGAAAATTAAAACATGATAAATGTTGAGACTTGTGCACGTCTTAATATATGGTCTTACTATAACAATTCTATCATCCTTTGGTCTATATTACACTATGACATAACTGTGTACTTGGTGAACAGGTAGCAAATGCATGCAATGCATAATGTCACTGTATGTAGAGAACTAGGTTCTGAAGGCAGTACCCCATGGCAGACAAGAAGAATCTACTCAACTATATATACTTCTTTTGTTTTAGGTCTTGTGTCCATTGTCTTGTGCTTCAATCTATACACAGGACCATCTTTCCTACCTCAAAATATTTAAGATTTTGAGCTATACATGTGGTACAGTAGTATCTGAAGGTGTGATGTGGTTACATAAATATCTATATTATTCTCCATGTCATTCAATATCTGGCTGTTGAACTCTCCCAACTCAGATGGGAATCCATTATCAGCAAAATCACCCCTCTCCATATAAAACAAGGTTTCATAGTTTTAGTGATCTTTGATCCTTAGATCCTAATGGAAATACCTAAATTATTCCATTTATTTAAAAAAAAGAATAATCCTAAAACAGCCACTCCCACCTAATCTTTTCTTTCTCTCACAGCAACTTTGTTAGATGGTGCACATTTTTACAATTACACTGTCTCAAATGAGAGCTGTCATTTTCTGAAGGGAACACAGGCATTTCTGTTGAGAACATTACCTCCTGAGTAATCTAAAGGAAGATGGAAATACAAATCAAAATCTTTGTGTGCAGGTGCAGAAACATCCATTGAATTTTCAAAATACAACACTTATCTATGCATTCCATGAATGAATACAGACGCTTTCACTGGTTCATAGCACTATCGCATTCGATGTCAAGATGATCCTATTGTTTACCATCAAATTTTCCAAGTGCTCTAAAATCCATATGCTGACCTAGATTGCCTTGAAAATCTCCAGACCTTAAGACATTCAGACAAGAATGTCTGAGCAAGGCACAATGCAGACATACCACATAATAAAAAAGGGAAAAAAACCCCCAAACATAACAAAACACATTCACTTTCATCATGTTTTCCTCCATAACACAAGAAACTATATTTGTAATATGTGTCAGACTAGTTTGTCGAGCTTTTAGGGGAAAAGAGTCCTTACAATTTTTTTCATGGTGAAAGTCTAAACATCTGCAAACTCCCGGTAAAGATGATAAATCAGAGTTTTCTGAGAGGAAAAGGCTATTTTAAATGTAGCCTGGTGATGCTGTAGCAGTGTGACTCCAGTTAACGTGCAGAGTACCCATCATATCTTATGAATCTGGATCCACAAAAGCCTGTTTACTAGAAACACATTATTCTCCATCTGTACTCTAGAGCAGTAAACTTCTCCCAGGATCAAAACTTCTGATTTCAGAGATGATGGGCAAGATTCATTTGCTATAACTTAAGACATTTAAAATTTGGACATCAAAGTCTGAGTTATTCACCCAATGACCAGTGGAAAAAAAAAGACACCCATAAAACAGGTTTCCTAGTATCACAATAAAAAAGAGGTTAATATCTTCCAGAGATGCTCATTTCCTCACTTGTGAGTAATTGATGACAGAGTCAAGCATGATTGTGGCCCTGGTGGGGGCAGAAGGAAGAAGACATAGGACTGAGGAAGATGGAGGAAACCAGAAGTGGGAGCAGCCCTTATGTAAGAAGTTATGCCCATCTGGACAAAACTGAAGGGTTGTCAAGCGACATGCAGCTACCAAACAGTGAATTTACTTGTCCAGACACCATTCTCTGTAGAACAGCACTCCAAGATTAGAACTTCTCCTGGATACCAGTGTTACATCCTGTTTTTTGCAGATACCTGGATACCAGTGTTACATCCTGCTTTTTGCAGATACCAGCACAACAGTATAAAATGACTGTTTTATACTTAGTTTCATTTTATTCTCATGGCATTTTCCTGCAGGTTTTACCCAGGAAATTTCCCTTCTATTCCAAGATGAAAATGCTTCCATTTTCACTCTGTAAATGCATGTCATCTTTCTTAACAAAAAAAAAACCCTCACCAAATTTTATATGGTTGGTTTCACTGAAATTTCTGGACAGAATTACAATTAAATCACCGCAGAAAAATAAAAGGAAATTCTTCCAAGAAACATCATAGCAGAATAGCTGAAGAGAAAGGAAAGGAATAGGAAAATTTTCATCAACAAATGTAGCTGACAAAGATCTCCTACACTTTTTGGTTATTTTATTTTTGAAATTAATGTTAACACTTTTAGATATTTCACCCATAAGTATTATCAATTCTAATTTTATTTTTTCATGTTAAATAGCAGAACTCTAGCTTCTAGAATCACTTTCAAGAGGAACACATAACTGTAAATGTGGTTTGAAACTGAGCTCCCCGCGTAATGCATGTATTTGCATTTTCACACTCTAATAATTATCAAGCAACTTGCCAATGTTAAGCTTAATTCTTGCCAAAAGCCCTGTTCTTGTAGTAATCAATCAACACTTGCTCAACAGTTGTTTAAGTTCCACAGAAACATTCAAAATATGCCACGAATTATAGGATTACTTGTGAGGAAAATGGTGAGACACTGGTTTCATAGCTAACTGCATGATTCTTTTCCTTTTATGATCTCAGTATATATAATAATAGTAAAAATACTGCTTTGAATGGTGCATTTAGCAAAAAAAAAAAATATATATATATTTTAAAGTGTAATGGATGGTAAGCAGGCAATTAAGCCTTTGAAATCAATTCCCTCACAGTAAGGAGGTAAAAACAAGGGTGAAAATCAGCAAATGCTTTCCAGCCAACAAAAGAAATGTTGCCAGCTGAACAATGACCTCCTTCGGGCTACAGAGATTTGAACTTGCTAACAGTAAAAGATCTGTCTTAGAGAAAAAATGCTGAGGAAGTTACAAAAATAGAGGTCACCAGGTTCCAAATTAATTATTGGACAAAAGAGCACTGAGATGAACACTGAGGAGCATAGATTCAAATAGAGATCCTATAGTAAGGAGCCTAGACTAAGATATTTATGGCCTTGGTACAAAATGCCAGTGCACATTGTTTCTTGAGAATTGTGAAGAAGGATGAGAATCTGAGATTGGATTAGGAGTAGTGGAAATTTTTTCCTGTTGTTAGATAAATACATAAACCACACCAATTAAATGTTGGTGTATCAAGAATTATGATCCTGGGAAAAAAAATAAATATAAGAAATAGATATAGGCTAGGAGAGTGTTTGTAGTCTTATTGCCAGATAATGAACCACCACTAGGAAATTCATAAAAGCTGATGTAATGTCTATAGGAGCTTATTTAAATGTGGTGATGATTTCTAGGTTATGCAGAGAAGTGACAGCTTGCTAGTATTCAGAACTGGCTGAGCTTAATAAGCAAAACTTAAATTAAGCAAGAACAAGGTAGTTTCTACTCAATTTACTTGGCAACATGCAATGTGAGAAGTTCTCAAACAAATTCTAAAAAATAGGGTGAACATGAATACAGAAAATCATATGTATACAAATTTCAGAGAATGAAGAATAAGAAAGGAAACACAGAAAATTCCAGCAAGTTCAAGAGTTTTTCCAGCCTGGTTTGAAATGGACATAGTTTCCCAAAGTCTCAAGGCAGTAGGAGAAAATAAACATACTAAAACTTCTTCAGCCTCTAAATGAGCACACCAATAGCTGTATCTATATCAGAATTTCACATCTGAGGCCCACACCTTCAGCAGCTGCAAATTACGCTGAAAAAAAATCACCCTATTGTTGCCTCTTTATGTGTTCTGAATTTAACAGCAACAATGAGCAAGACTGAAAGATCTCTGTAATGTTGTGATTGTTGAAATAAAACCTATTTCTTATACTGACTCTTAAGCTATTACAAGCACAATGGGAGGAAATCAAGCTGTTCCATTGAGAAAATTGGTATTGAAGATGTAGGATCCCTCCAGTGGATACAGTGACTCCTATTGCAGGATGAGGTGGCTCCTGGCCATGATGAGACTCAGCTTCTACTGCCAAAACATATTTGTAGGAGCAGATTTCCACTCTTATAATCTGCATCTAAAGTGTGTGTGTATGGTCCTGAGCGGCAAGCGCAGACACATTGACCTTTCCTGAAACATCTGCAGATTGCGACTTTTTTGGTGGGACATTCAACATGTGGATGCCTACAAGCATGTACACACCTGACATTGAGATGCTCTTGGTGTCCTTGCTGTTAGAACTGCTTCTTCCAGCATCAAAACTGAGTCAAGTTGCAGCCTCTCTGACATGCAGTGGTCCTTACATCACATACAATATGAACCCAGACCATTTTGCACAAAACTCTTAGCAAAGCAAGTGTTGCATACAGGTGTGAACAACTGTGCTAGAATTTCTTAAAGATTCATCATCCTCTGTGAACAAAGAGGAAAATTTTACTCTCTCATAAAAGATATTTCAGAAGAAAATAAAATATTTATCCATCTTACTGCAACAGTGTTATATGGTATTACCTCATCCCTTGGAAAGTTAAAGGACAACATGGTATCTTATACCATGTCAGATCAAGAAGGAAACAAACTTGTCTTTGGATTTATTACTTTTTAAAGCAAGAAAATTTCTTAATACATCCCAAATACTTCCTTAACCCATCCCTGTCCCCACAGTTACATGGAGCTGCAACCATAGCAAAAGTTCCCAGAGGTAGTATCTAGAAAACAAGAGCACTGAGTTCTATGGGGGCTGCTTACACACAGCTGTTTTCATGATCATGAAGACTGTCTCCAGATTGCTCTTACTTGGCCACATCTTCACCATACAGTGTTTACTGTGACTGAAGTAAAAAGTGCCTGCACAGCTTTGCTCTCTGCGATGTCTTCATTTATTCATGCTTAGCAAGGCACTGATGTGAGGACTACTACTGCCTAGAAAACCTAGGGAAATTTCTTTATCTCCCCTTTCCTCACACAGGGACTTATGCCCTGACACTTTCTGTCACTGATGTCCCCAGACTTTACTGCCCGTACTGCTCCTTCAGCCCTCCCTGGCATTATGGGATGGACACAGGCAGGGATCTGAGGAAGCCAGTCCCTCCACCAGGCAGGAAAAACTAAAGCCTCATTTTCTTTACTGAAATTAGCACTTCTGCAAGGGCAAAGCCAACACAAAAGGCAGCAGAATCAGGCCAAGATTTGTGGTTATCCATTTGTCTAAATACATACATTAGAAAATGGTTTTATGGCACTTTGAGAATAGCAAATGTAAACTTCTACAGAACTACAAAATATTGTTATGTTATATTATTGTATAATTATTACTTTTTCTTTGAAAAGTAACATGAAAAATGTAATTTCTAATATCCTCCAAGAGGGGAAAAAAAAAAAAAAACTTCTTAGGAAAAAAAAGGTACCTTAGAAATAAGAATACCAGCAATCAAAACACACTAACAGCATCCCCCCTGTGACAGACATGCTAATGGACATACAAAAGAATCAATGTTGCCCTTGCAAGGAGATAGCTATGATGGACTAGCTTTGGGAGATGTCTCTGCAGCTGCTGATGCAAGCGACCTACCTGCAAACCTTCTAACAAGGAAATATACAGGAAGTGCAGATCCAAATTATTCAGTGTGTGCATTTGTTATACCGGAACCAAATTAGAAGAGAGGCAAAAGCCTCCTATCACCACACAGCTATTCAGTGCATAGTGATACCTTTGACATGCAATTTGTCTTCCAAGAGGGGGAAACCACTATCTGCATTTTAAAACTGTTTAAAAGATTATCCAGGCTGACATACCTTTGTGTTTCCTCTCTGAACTGAGGTAGCAGAGTCGACAGTAATGTTCCTTAGTGTCACAATCAGGCTGCAATCACCAAGCTGCCCACTTCCACAGAGGCGAAAATTTACCATGTTGACATATTCTTACTGGCAGTGTAGCTGTTTCATCTCACGCAGAAGGAACATACTGCCGTGTTAGGGTTTGACAGGTCTCCAGAAAAAAAATGCATTGAGCTGGCAACTTCTATACAGAGACACTGAGATATCTAATCCATTTACATGAAGATCAACAGAAACATTTTCATTATTATTGACAATATGATTAGCACGATACGGATTTTCATTATAGCATTTTCTTGTTAGTAGAATTTTGGGCAAGTTTTGAGATTAAAATTATTGTTTTACTAGTATCTAATCTCTAGCAAGAAATTAAGGACATCAGTTCCAAGCTTTACAGAGTAACAATTTCCCACAATCATTAGTTTCTTCCTATATGCCAGTAGCTGACTGAAAGAAGTTTTGACATTGTTGATAACTCTGTAGAAGACAGACACTGACTGCCATTTCAAATCTAAAATCTAGCGTGTTGCTGTGTATGACCCCTTGTTTACCTGAGAGAAGTTGAGTAAACTCAGCCTCCTTTGTCTTCTTTCTGGCATCTGATTAGAAAATGCTGCACTGTTAAAAAGCAACCATCATTTATTGTTAGCACAAACGTATTGTCTCTTGGAAAAGAAATGCATCCTAGTTCGGCATGGGTTTTATAGTCACCAAACTAAACAGCATGTTGCTATAATTGGGGGATAAATATTCTGCCCTGCTGAATGTACTTTTCTCACTTTACTGTTTTTCATTCTGTTTTTCTCTGGCACCTGAGCCAATTGTTTGTCCTAAGTTATCCTTGGTGCGATCTCTTAACGCATGTGCTCGTTGCTTTGCTGTACTGTCTATGCTCTGCTTTTGATTACTAAACAAGTCTGATTCTTGGAGGTTGTAGCTGAAAGAACATATTGGTTATAAAGAAGAATAGTAATACATGGACTACATTAAAAATGGTGAACAAAGTTTACTAATTAGTTATCTAAAGCAATTGGAAGAGCTTTTAGATAAATATTTTGGATATTAGCTAAGCATAATTATCATCACTTTGTGGTGGAGAAACAAGAACATCACTAGGGATACAGTGATCTGCCTGACCATATCTTAAAAATTGCTGGTGGTGCCAGGACCAGAATTGCCCCAAAGGCAGCCTCCAAGGCAAGAATAAGGTGTATATTTGCAGTGACTGTGCAGTATTGGACCACTCAATGACCTCAACATAGTGGGGTAAGACTGGACTTATTGAAATAACCCTGTTAAACTGATAGCACCCAGATAGCTTTTTTCTTAGGTTAAAAATCCTCTGTTCTTCAAATAATGGTGAATTAATCTTTTATATCAATGTTTTCTACCTGATGCTGTTCCTACCATGCAGGCTTGTAATTCCTGTAGGATAGAAATGAATCTGTAGTACTTGTACAAAGATAACCATTTTTAGAACCACCCATACTGAGGAGAAACATTGTGTCTACATTACATTGTCAGCTACAGCATCTAGACCTTGGTATACTTCACAACAGCAAAAGAATCCAGGATAGGTTTGCCATGCCCCAGAATGAGAGCAGAAGAGTCTGTGATAGGACAGAGATGAGAGTACATTGGTTTGCTAACTAGGAAAGAAAACCATGTTAATCTCCATTTGGGTCCTGCACTATCATAATCCTTCAAGTCATCCTGACAAAGCAGTAAAGAGAAGGGAAATTAATTATTTGTGATTCTAAATTGTGGTTTCTTATCTTGTAAATGCTGCCTGGTATTTTCATGGGAACCAGTGGCAGTTCAGAGTCACATCCCCAAAAAACAACAGAGCACTGCAGAGTTTTTTAACCACTTGGAATCCAAACTCCTGAATCAAACCTCTGCAGTGAGCAGGGAGACCTACAGCCCGAGGAGAGGGCTATTCATAAGATGCTGGCTGAGGAAGGACTAGCCTAGTGTCAGCCGTCCAGAACAATCTTCAGACAGGTACATTTCAACCCCTGTTCCTGCCCATGAATAAGGTACTTCTGTGTTAGAGCAAAGTGCTTCCCCACACCATACAGAGATCTGCACTCCTGCACCTTTTCACATGGCCTGTGTTTAACTTGTTTAACCCAGGCGTAATATATAAACATGTTCTTGTGTGGGTGTTGGCTCTAGAGGCACTTCAGAGCAAGCACTGCCTGCAGAAGCTGGCCTAGCACAGTGAAGGCAGCCTAGCCATCCCACACCAGTGCTGTGCCAGGGCTACAGAGACAGCAACCGGAGCGTGCCGTGGGTTGGTGGTTGTGTACACACATCTCAGCCTTCCCATAAAAACTAGATGTGGGGGAAAGCCAAATACGGGCAAAAAGATAGCTTGAGGAATACTACCTTAATACAATTCAAATACAACCCCCCACTGAATTACACTTCACATCCTAGGACTCTCATATACACTTTCAAAAAACAGTCTGTAGCACATTTAAATTGCAAATAAAGCTGATCTAATCTTAGCTACTTCAAATACCTTACTACATGGATCCTTCAGGGTGACAGATGACTAGATTTAGATTTCTTTCAAATTAGTCTCATGACAGCCATCAGTGAGATAATACAATCTCTATTTTTCTGCAACTCTGAGGTAGGCTTTGGCTGTTCGATACACATTAAGGACACCTTTGTTCCAGCTCCTTGATACTCTGTCCAAAGGCCAGCTCATCTATCCCTTCATTCTTAGTACAGGGTCTATGTAAGCCTCTGTCTTTGGACAAAAAAAAAAAAAGCTTCACCAGCATTGTGCAAACTATTGCTCCACATAAAGCAATTACTTCGTCCACCCAGACAATTACAACATTTCTAGTGCCTAAACCTTTCTGGAAGTGCACCTTGAGATTTCTAACACAGGGAAAATACTGTCTAAAACTAAAGTCTATTGCATTGGCTAATCACTTAACAGGAAATTTCCTGGGACAATTTCTCAGTAAAACTATATTAAATGCAATTGAAACAATTTAGGGAAAGAGATAATGCTCTGTGCTCTAACAGGTTTTTTATTTGAGCACTTACTGTTGCTAAATTCTGTGTGAACAGGTAATTTCAAGTGACATATTTCAAGCCCACAAAGCTCATGCCAACATTGCTAGGAAAAAATGTACTATTCTACATCTTGGTAGCTGCATTGGGATTAAATCAAGGGCCAGAGTTCTAAGTTGAAACAATACTATTCTCATTGATGTAAATAATATGGTACTTCAGAACTAAACCCACGCAGGAAAAAGTCAAAACCTGATTGTTTTTAGTTTTGCTTGATCGCATCATAAAAAAACTCCTATATCATCAACATCTAGAAATTCGGAGTGAAGACATCCTTTCCTTTTAAACAGTCTGACAGAAAAACTGATATTCATATTCTTAAAGTAGAATTAATGACCTATGAACAAAATCTAGCATTGTTTCCATACATTAGAAATAAATCTGAACTGATGAGCACCTTTGAATAAAATATCCACAGCTATGTTGTCACAAGGGACATTTCTAAGATGACATGAGACTGCTGCCTTAGGACGATTGTCATAAGAGTAAATTACTTTCATACCATTTCCTACTCCTTCTACAAGTTTTGTCAGGAGAATGAATATATCTTACCCTGCATTCTGTACTTGCTGTAGTCTGTCACAGGGATGAATTATCACCAAATTTTAATGCTTCAATACTGTGCATTTTTATTCTCATTATATTCTCCCTTTTTTCTCAATCTTGTGAGAAAAATTATAATAATAAAGAGAAAATAGCAGAACATTTATCCATTTATCCATTCCCTTGACACCCTTAAGATTGTAACCAGAACAGAAAATTATATGAAAATGATTTGTTCTTACACTAAATATAGACACAAGGAAAGAAATAAGTTTAAAATTAATCATTTCCCTGAAGAATAAGAATCCTTGGTCCATCTTCAGTGCCCTGAAATGTACTTCTACATTGAGCATTGTCATCAGTTAAGGCTACAGACAAGATTAAACATTGACATCTGCTACTGTGATGTGTACTGCTGTGAAGTAAGACTGAAATTGGACATGATACCCCATTTTGGTACAATGAGGCACAGAGAAAAGAAAGGCAGAGCACTAGACCTCTGAAATGTTTAATAAAAACATGGACATTAGGAAATCTGAACTCTGCAAGTCCTTCTCTCTAAACAAAGAGGGACACATTTCTGCTAAATATTCAGACAGTGTTATATTTCATGCTTTTGGGTCGTGTCTTCTTTTAAGACAGAAAGAGATACAGGTGCATGAATTGACATTTTCTCATTATGAAACATTTTTTATACCAAGGAAGAAAAACCACACCAAAGAGCTGTTTATGACAGTAACATTTTATAAATATTATCATACTCTTTATCTCAAAATTAAAAATAAAATATACATATATATCAATTACTAGATCTATATACTTTCATATATATATTCCAAGTAACAATAGCTGAATGAGCTTGCAGTTAAGTATGCTGTCATAACTGTCTGTTTGCTTGTCTTTTCCTAGGGATAAATGTAAAGAAAATTATCCTGCATGACTGCACAGTATGTATATACTCAAAAACAGTGACCATGGTCAAATTCAAATTGCATCTTTTTCTGATATGACTAGTTTATCCAATACTCCCAGTGTCAGATCTATTCTGTAAGATGCACTGCCATCATGTAGTGAATAGCAGTACCAAAGAGATTATAAACTGTATCAGTGAGAAATTGGAGAGGAAACTGAGGCACAAAAAGGCAAAATGATTTGCCAAGGGCATGGAAAAAAAAATTTTCAGTGAATCAATGATAAAGAGTATGATTCAAGTTTTCTGACTGTTATGGCAGTATCTTTTCTAGGAGACATAACATAGAATCATAGAATCATACAATGGTTTGGGTGGAAGGGACCTTTAAAGGTCATCTAGTCCAACCATGCTGCAATAAGCAGGGACATCTTCAACTAGATCAGGTGCTACCTGACCTTGAATATTTCCAGGGGCATCTACCACTTCTCTGGAAAACCTGTTTCACTGCCCTCACTGTAAAAGATTTATTCCTTGTATCTAGTCCAAATCTACCCTCTTTTTGTTTAAAACTGTTACCCCTAGTCCTATCACAACAGGCCCTACTAAAAAATCTGTCTCGTCTTTCCTGTAGGCCCCCTTTAAGTACTGAAATGCCATAATAAGGTCTCTCTAGAACCTTCTCTTCTCCAGGCTGAACAACTCCTACTCACTTAGCCTGTCCTCACAGGAGAGGTGCTTCAGGCCTCTGATTATTTTTGTGGCCCTCCTCTGAATATCTATTCATCAATGTGAAAAGCAAGATAATTTAATGACTGGAGCTGTTGTGAAAATTATTTCTATGATATTGGTAGAGTGCATCCAAATGCACCTGATATTTTAACCACCTTTAGAATATATTTTGTACTTCACAAATTTCATCTGAAGAAGCCTCAACATTTTGCAAACTACAAGTAGCTGCACTTAATTATCTATGAACTCAAATTCAGATTAGAAGCAGTGTGAACCACATCATAGGGCAGAGAAACTACTTGGGCGATGCTGAGAGGGATGCTACAGCTTGTTTCCCTGCCCTAGTAAATCTGTACATCTGTCCTGCCCCTGTACTCTGCTGTTAGTTACTAATGAAATATATTCATTCTCTTACTCGCAGTATCTTCCACTGGATACTAAGAACATGAAAGCATGTTCTCATACATGAGAGAACAACTAGTAAACTAGTTCTAGTTATTGTGTTAAAAAGATTTTATTAATGAGTTCACACTAAAACAAATGAATTCTCTGATTTTAAAGTAGTATAATGCAGCATAAATGTGACACCTTATCATTTCACTTTGGTCACATAAACTATGATTCTCATGGAAAAATCAAAAAGATTCTTTGGTTCATTCTTTGGATTCAAACCTTTAGTTTGCAAGCATAATGATCTATCACATACCATATCTGGCATCCTTCCCACCTCCAATGTGTTGGTTTTGTTCAGAGAAGTTTCTCTTATTGAATTTAGTTCAAAAAGAGAAGTCCCTTCATGGCACTAAATTATGTAATCTAACCCAGAATCTGAGTTTAGGAAGGTCACAATAAATTAATTCATTATTGGTCTGAAATGTACTTTTGGGGATATATACCAAAAAGTCGTCTTCTTGACAAGCAATTAACTACAAGCCTTACCAGAATCTTGTAGTAGTTAAAAGTTCCCATTGTCTGGAAAACTAATAACAAAATCTGTTAGCCAGTATCTGCATTGTAGGTAAGTTTTAATAATTTAAAAATCAAATAAGATCTCCATTATCCCCAGAAAGCAAGGAAATTATTTTCACATTAATAATACAGTGATATTATTATAGTACTATATTCAAGGTCTTTTTCTAATTATGCACTCAGTAATGAAAATAAAGGAAGTATCAATCTATCAGTATTCAGAAAGAAAATGGAATAGTATGGTCACAGTCCATGGCAGCTGCAAAAGATGTTAGATCTTCTGGACAAGTAAAACATACTTATCCTCAAAGATCGTAAATTGTGGAAACAAGGGTCACATGGCCTGAAACCATAGAGAAAGAAAGCACAGTTGTAAGTTCCTAGTAATTTGTCATGAGCAAATGGTAAATGTTTTCTTTCAGAATGAATCCTTTTCCAGCTTGGTCTAAAACTTAGCAGAAATATTTCTGCTACAATAACTTTTAATGAAATTTCAAGAAATTTTATGAATCACATGTGTGGGTAATACATGAGAACAGATCTTGGAAATCTGAAAATGAAGGACAATACGATGAATGAAATTCAATACCTGAACTAAAACCAGCAAACCTATGGACTTAAAATTTTCAGAAATGAGAGTTTAAAAAATAAACCAAGATCAACATAAAGAAACACCTTTACAAGTTAAAAAGGTGACTTAACAACTCCTTAACTCTTAGAAAATGACAAGACATTAGATAGAATTGGCAAGAATAGTGAAACTTAAGATCAATGAAGGTAAAAAAAATACACATTGTGCTTGTAAATTGATAATAATAACTTGCTGAAGTTTATCTAATAGTGAATAACCAGGGATATCGATGTAAGTATCTTAAATACCTAGCAACATTAATTATTAGTAGCTATTGAATGAGGAGAAATATTAAGACATGAGAAATTAATTTTTGTCCTCTCAGGTACTGTTTAATTCCAACAACCATTGGAGAGAACCAATTTTAAGACAGCTATGCATATCTCCTACAGAAGACCCTCCAGATGCAAGACACTAACCTTTACAAGAAGTAACTAAATAAGCATTGGAATTAATTCATGGGTTAGTGAGAAAGTAAGATTAAGAAAGAGATGTAATAAAAAAGTATGTAAAGCCTCAGGGTAAACATCTGTGGCAAATACAGTGAAATTCTGTCACCCTTGATTGGCGAGCAGTACACTGCATTAAGATGCATATTCTCTATGTAAATGAATTTCCCTCTGTTAGGAATTTGCAAACTGTTTAAATATCTACCTTTTCTGTACTCTTTAGAGACCTTCTGTGGTTACCATGTAGCTGGAGACAGAATGCATCAGGGTCTTTTGGAAGTACCTTTCTCTGTTTTTTCTGCTCTGCAACCAAGAAAAATTAGTATTTTGAATTATTATTATTTAGGAGAAATGTGTTCTTAGCAGAAAGAAATACAGTGAAACTGTGAGAACAGAGAGGGATCTTTCAAGTGCACAGTTTGAGCATGCCAAGAGTCTACCATGCTAAACACACTGTTCTAATAGAGAGGGACTTTTGGTATGACTTCTCACTACCTCTTTTCCTGACTATGGTAGAAAACTGCTGGTAATTCCTCCTCTTCAGTTTTCCTCCAAGCTAAACTGCTACATCTTTCTGATCTCCACAGCCTGAAGCAAGTCATCACTTTTCCACAATCACTTATTTGACCTCCAGGTTTTCTGTTCTTGGCTGTTCTGGCCTGTTTTCAGGGTCGGTTCTGGACATCTTCAGTGGAGCATAGTCTTTTTGAGCAGAATATACATGCTTAAAATTAAGAAACCATTAGATTATAATGCCTATCTATTAGGCATCAGTATGCTTACCAGTCCTAAAAAGCCTTTGCAGGCTTGGAGGGCTCATCCTCTGCAGCTGTCTGAAAGGCATCCTAGGTGTTGCTGAGCTACCATCCCCCATCAACTCTATCGACACCAATAACAACGATTCAATTCAATGACACTATGATTGTGACAAACCCTTGACCAGCCTCCTTGGGTATTTCCTTTAAGGTTTCATACCTTTCCATGATGTGTTTTCCTTTTGAATGCTTCAGCAGCTAATAATCCTGTCTCCACAATCCTACTTCTATCTAAAATTTTACCTTTCTGACATATTTCTCACACATCTATCACAGCAGTATGAGCCAAGGTTATGCAGCAGGGTTATATGAAAGCTGGGACTTGGAGCCCTGGACACATATGCAGGATACCTGGGTCCATCTGGGTGCACAGGTCGTATAGTCCTTGTTATTCTTTGCCAACCTCTGGAACCCCATTTTCTTAATACATATTACTAGGAAAAGAGTCTCTCCATCTCTCCCAGAGCCAACATCATAACCTCAGGCAGATTGGAACAGAGTGAAGCTCCCTGTCCATTACCAAGTTCAGATCAAGGTCAATCATCTGAGATATCAAAGTTCTAACAAACCAGAAATTTTTTTAAAAGAAAAAGTTTTTTTCTTTCCAAGAACAGAGTGAGATCTACTGTTAGTTCTGGGGCTGCGATTGTGTCTTTTAAGGGCTGGAGTTGTAGTGAGAGCGCTTGTATGTGATATTCAAGGTGCTTTTTTTTTTTTTTTCCCCTCTCCTCACAGCCCATTGTGGGGACCAAAGTGTAGCCATAGAACTAACATGACAGGAAACATGACAAGCTTTTAGCATCATGATACTTGACAGCTGGTGCTTAATACAGCTGTTTGCTCAATCAGCTGTGGCAGAACACTTCACTGGCCAGATGCTGCTGCCTTCTGCAGCACAGGTGGGACCTGGGTCATCAGTTTTCTCTCTGTCCTGCAAGAGATTTATAAAGTCCAGGGGTCTTGGTATGTGTGACAGATTATGCACTCACTTCAGTGGTCATGGGAGCTTCATTTTTTTCACACCTGACCAGGAGAGAGTAGGCTACACATTAATCACTGACTTAAGCATTATTTCAGGTACACATGATGGAGACTTACAATGTTTGCAGTAAAGCTGCATTTGCCAGGCTTTCATACTGTGCTGAAAAAGTGGTTTGAAACAAAGGAAGCATCTAAGCACCCCACTCCTATTATAATTGGCAAGGGAGTGAGCAAGCAATCACTGGTCACTCTGGTTACGTTTTGCTCAAGCACATAGGCAGCATGAGCCTTTTGACTACCAGCTGGGATAAAATCAGGCCATGGGATCTACAGGTTCTAAAATCAGGGAACAGGGTTGATATTTTATCAAGTTCGTCAAATATATTTATCAAATATTTTCTCTAAGGCATTCACATCTTCAAGAATCTGGCAAATGGTCTGAGAAACATTGAATCCTGTTGCACAAGTGAGAAACATCTTGGGAAGATGTTGGGTTAGAGTTTGTCATCCAAGACTTTTCACCAGAAAATAAAAAGTATTTTTTATAAGAACATTTTCATCTAAGGAAAAATGTAAAACCAATTTAAACTGCTAAACAAAATCAACATACAATTTTCATCCTGTGTTTTGGAATAATAAGTGAATTTGGAAAATAAGGGAATAATATAGAATGGAGTACAGAAATAATACCATATTTCATAGTGATCTGAGGCTTTACCATTGTAACTGCTTCAACAGACAAGGAGAAACACAAAGTTTTCTTGTAAAAGCCATCAACGCTCCTTTTCTAGCTCTCTGTACTGGTGACCTGAAATCACAACTACAGGAAGATACACAATAGATACAACATAGTGGAATTAATAAGAGGTTAGAGAAGTTACACAAGAAGTTACCTAAAAGAGCCATCAGCCCTAAAGTACAATGATAATACATACACAAATAAATACACCATTAATATATCCAGAGGGAGTACTGAGGAAGATCTGTTACCACAAAACGATCAAAATGAAAGGCCAGTGTTAATGTCATGGTACCTAACTAGTTCAGATTTTTAGAATTTTTACACTGATTGGTAAAAATGAGATATTCCTACTACATTTCTCCAAGATAGCTACAGTTCAGCAAGGAACTTTTCTTATCAAATCTGCTTTTTCTAGGCATGCTATATCTGACAGCTGTGTCTGACAATGGGCTTACAGTTTGGAGGATATGAATTTAAGCAATTTTAAATTATATATGTGTCTATATACATGATAGTGAGTCCATATTAACTCCCAATACAGAATAAACTATGTTAAAACAATGAAGCAGTACCCAGGTGGTCAGTATGTCTGCCTTAGGTGATACAAAAGGTGAGGGATGCCAGCTCCTCAGTCCTCATCGTGTCTCTTGGGCTGTCCTTAGGTTGGTGATGACAATCTGGGTTTGGATGTGCTTTTCTGTATTCTTTATGAAGGAAGTGTAATACTTGTTTCTTATCCAGCAGTTATTAAGACTTACTCAATGATTTTTGACTTCCAGGTGTCCTGAGAATCTATATATAGATGCACTGAGATCCTGAAGACCTGCTAATATAGGTATCATCAACATATGCCACTTTTCTGTTGTTCTTTCTGATGCCTCTGCATTTCCATTCACTCTCCACTCCTATCAGTTTTCATGGTTTGCTATATAATTCCTTGCGCATATAATATAATCACAAAATTATATCAATGAATCATGTGCTGACAGCTCCTGACACTGTGCTAAACAAAACCAAAAACACCTGCACCATTAGAAAACAATATCAAGTCTCTAAAGAACTGCAGGAGAATAAAAGAGACAAACTTGATTAAAAAAAGGCCTATCAGTATTCTAGGAGCTGCCACCACTTCCTGCAAAATCACTCTGTTCATCTCTGTAATAAGAAACTACTGTCAACAATTACTGTTTCTCAGGAGGTTGCCCCATGGCTTATGCAAGAATCATTCTCAGCAAATATGAGAGACAGACAAAGGTGTTTAGGAGTTTGGGAAGGGGGAAGGACTATGCCCAAGAAGGCCACAGACAGAGACCAAGCAAATCAAACTGGTCATGGCACAAACTGGTATCTGGACCTGTCACCCCAAAAAGAAGCCATGACAAAGGACCAGGGACTCCCACTCGTCTAAGAGCAACACAAAGATTAAATCAACATGGTTAGCACAGGTATTTATTTGGTTGTTTATTAATGTATTTATAGTGGTGGAATACATTTTTAATATTAATTGTCAGAAGGAAAAGGAAAATATGACACTAGCAAATAGCTTTTAAAGACTGAGTTGCCCAGGCAGAAAGTCCAAGTGCAGCACAGCAGAGGCCTTGCAGCTCCATCCTGCCAACTGGAGCCAAACACAGACTAAGCCTGATGCTTGGCATGCTCCACAGCACTGCACAGGCACAAGCAGAGGATACTACATGTTTCTCAGACACTGCCTAGCTCTGGGATATTCTTGGTCATGTCTGGAAGCTGATTACCAGACAGCTAAACCCTCTGCCACTAGTGACAAGTCACACTGGAATATAATTCCATGCTGACACAGCATAATCCCCAGCCTCTTCTTGCCCCTGCATGGCACAGAGTGAGGGGAGGCCAAAAACTCACTCTACAAGATCCTCAGAAGCCATGTAAGTCTTGATCCCACAGGAAAAGGGATTTGGCTCAAGTTAATCTGCTGACCTCTCCGGGGACACCCACTCATTTCTGCCTGGAACACCAAACTGTACGTCTTTCTGTATCTAAGGTCACTTTGCCTTCCTAAGAGACAGAGTAGCTTGGCACCCAGGATGTTCCTGTCTTATGTGGAAAATGCAAGTTCAAGTCCCTACTTTAAATCAGGACCAAGTAAAGATGTGAAGCTGATTTTTTTGGACACAAGGTGTTGTTCTGTGCAGTACACTATTCTGTACACACACTGTCATTTACACACCTGGTTCCTGGGCTGTGGCAAAAGCTACATCCAGCTGAAGCATACTTCAAGCACAACCAAAGTCTGGGGCTATGTTGACATGGTGGAGATCCCCTCCAGCTGCATATTGAGGGTCTCATTTCTGGAGCTGTCAGTTAAAATCTGTCTTGAGCAATTAAGGGGCATCTCATTAACCATGGTTCTGTATGGGCCTGGTGGCATGTACAGGCACTATACGGTGGCATACAGACACTTAGGAATTAAGAGGCAGTCAGGCACTTCCGATGACTGTGGTATTACATGGAGATATGTATGGAAGTTAAGTCTGCTTGATTAATTTGACCTGTATTTGTCAAGATTATGGCTTTCAATATTTTATATTTTGAATTGTCTAGTGTTTTTCCACCAATAAATTGATATCATAACTTATAAGAGTCATGGGGCATACAGTTACTCATAATCAGATGTCACAACTGGAACACCGAAAACAACACTCAGTTCAGTAACTCATCGAAAGAGTAAGCATAAAGGAAAAAAAATATGTGCTATGCCAAATTTCCTTAGATGATCACAGGGACAATTAAGGAACATTAATTCTCTCCTTACTCGTTTCATCATAAGGTCAACTGCATCTAAAGGCTAAGTAATATGCTTTTCTGTAACACTGAGATCTTCAGGGAAGTATGATTGCTGTGCCTTATCAGCTTGGAAATGTCAGCTGGAGGAAGCGAACCAAACAAGTCAAGTAAGGTTTATTCTACTTTCAGAATTATCTTAAACTTAAAGCAGATACTTAGAAAACTATTAGAAAAATAATAATAAATACATTCTACTTCCAGGAATAAATTATTATTCTAGTATCAGCTAAGTGGGCAAAATGACTTAGTATTGAACTTCTTCAACACATGAACTCCAGATACAGCCCAAAGCATTGTTCTCTCTGTTAGTCATTCACTATGGTTTGTAATGATAACAGGTAGTAACACTTTTCCTATCTCAAACTGATATCAAGGGCTTATCACTTGTCCTTCATGTAGACAGCAGCATAACCAACACTCCATAGAGACATTATGAATAAAGCCAAAAACCATAGGATTATTAAATAGTCCAGGTAACTTTCCTCATCTTCCTAAGAGCAGTTTTTGCACACTATAACTTCCTCCAAATATATTACTGCCACAATGACTTGCTGTTGGGATTTTTAGTCCAATTACAAAGAAAAAAAGTGATCCTGTGCAAAACGAAGGACTACAGTGTAAAGAACTTTCAGTAATAGCTGCTGACCTTTCGCTATAGAAAACTGTTAGAGCAGTGAAACTAGGAAAGAGGATTTCTCAGTGGCTGCTAAGGGGTTATGCAGCCTTTCATCTCTGTACTAATTCAAATCCTGCCTGGACCAGCATTCTTCTTTCAGCCATACTCAGCTGACAATTACCCTGTTAAAGTTAAAAGATTGCCATCAGCCTGAGTTTGGGATAAAATGTTAACTCTTAGCTTTCTTTTGTAATATACACTATAATCCCAGCCCAAGACAGCTTCAGCATCATAACACAAGGCACCTGGTCCAGTGGCAATGAAAGTTACAGAACTGATCACTAATTGTTCCTTTACAGCAATAAGTTTAGATGGCCTCCATCTGGCTTCATGTCTTAAAACTCAGGAAAACTAATAGTCTGTTTTCTTTCCCTTAGTATGAAGAATTCAACTGCTACCTGCAGCTTGCAATTTAATCTTCTACCTATACTTTCTGCCAGTGACCTGAATGTCAATAAACCTTGACACAGCTTTCTCTTCAAATCAAAATCCAGCCCTTTCACCCCACATCTACTGTTAAAATATCAGACCATGCTCCTTTCATATCCTCTTTAACACATACAACTTTCTCCTTTACGGCCTCCCCATGATCTGCATAAATCTTTTCTGATGCATTGAAAATAATAAGAAGGCATGAAACAGAAGGACAATGTTGGTAGGGAATGCAATGTATAAACCAATCTGCACAGACCTATTGTGTTCCAGAAAAATGCAGCCTAATGGATGTATGTTATCTATTTGACTGAAATTGTGGGTAAATAAGAGGCTACATTACTACGGGCTGGTGAAGAAAAAGTTCGACTTACTGTCGCTGTTTGGGCTGCAAGTCATGGAAGTGTCAGAATAAATTTTGAATCCCTCAGTGCTTGACGCTTCCAGAAGATGACAGGTACTGGCAAAAGGACTCCCCAGAGATTATGAATATGAGCAATTAGCAGCACCTATTAAATATTTTCAAAGTATCTGCAGTGGGAACAGATAGACAATGTGTTTATAATTTAGCACTACTATAATAAAAGCATTAGAATACAGATGCTCAGACAAAATTGGTTTAAAACGTAGAAATCTCCTATCAGCTCCTTTTTCAGATGTTTATTCTCCACATCCTCAGAACAGTTAGAATCCATTTTCAAATGGTCTTTAATAGAGTTGCCTTTCCTACATGTTTGCATGTAATTACAAGTTCGTCTAAGTGGTCATTGCTGTTTTGCATAAAGGTGGGCAGCACCTTCTATACACTGACAATCCAGCCTTAGTACTTAGAAAATTCTTTTCAGAAAGCAGGATGTCAGTTGCAGGAACTTATTACCTTCTCCAGTTGATGGGATTTATGTTTAGGGCTATTTCTGGTAGAGCCTTGAATGTGGTGCTCCTGGTAACATGAAGCAATCAACCATGTGGGTAAATTTAAACAGCTGACTCACTTCATTGGCTGTCTGGGTACCAGGTATGTGTACAGGGTAGAATACGATTAAGCACTTCACGGGATGTCAGCCAAATGTGCAGACTGTCACACTGCTCAGACTAAGAGGAAAGTGAAATATCCTAAATACTTCATTTATCTGTGTTTATCCATATGTATATACATATGTTTACATACACATAAACACAGATGTGTGTGTGTGTGCTCATGTTATCATGGGTATTACATACTTTATCTAAAAAGTGACAAAGTTTTAGCTTTACTCTGTTCTGATACTGATGAGTTCACAGCCATAGATGAAATGATTTTAGACCATATTTATAGACACTTTTGAAGAGAAGTGATACTTCCCCAATTCATAACATGCGTAATTTTCCGTACTCCTGCTCTAGAGAAAGGTCTGTGATTACACAAAACAGTAAATAGCCCTCGAAGTGAAGCAGCCTCTATCCCATTTGAATTTGAGCATTGGTACAATAAAATGTTTTGTGATTTCAGATACTACCAATAAATTTTGTAAATAGTGATATATTTGTGTTGTATGTATCTTTACAGCTTCCATCACAGTCATCTCTGTATCTCAGCTGGAACATAAGCTCAGTCAGCATGAAGAAGGTTGAATTTTGTCATTGCAAAATACATCTCCTAAGACATTCATGAGCTTTGCAGTTTTGGCAGGAAATTCCATACATCTTGACAGAGAAAGCATTTTCACAAAAAGATTTTCCTTTTCTATTTCCACAGAAATCTCTGGAAGTTAACACCAACACCAGCTACAATGGGAACAGACTTGGCAAGAACAATAAGGCACAGGATCCCTTCCTGACTTTGCTGTTGACCTTCCATAAGAATTTCAGGAATCTGTTTCATCTTTCTATGTCTTGATTATTCCAGCTGTAAAATGGGGATGAACATCCCTGCTCTCCTTCATAACATGCCATGAAATCCATGCATGAAAACTAAACATCATCCAAAACCCACTAAATCTATGAAAAAAAAAATTCAATAATTTGAGTGAGTGAGTTTGGATTGAGTGCTGTAATACTAATCTGGCTACTATTATTTTATTATTTACATGTATATTATTACTAAACATACACATAATATATATATATATGGCTTCCATGTATCATGTGTCTCAGATTTTTATCACCATGGTCACTGGAGCCATTAAAGTGAGATATGTCAGTTTTAACTACATGTATTTACAACTATATTTCTCAGTTTACACATGATGAATGATATTTTTCACTGCATGAATTTTCAGACTGGTAACAGAAGCTAAATACATTTTCCTTTAAAAGTTTGTGTAATCTGTGAAACACAAAGACATTAAGCAGTTATATTTTTCTGAATCACGGTGTCCTTTGTAATGACAGCTGTGTATTTAGTTCAACAGTAAAACTCAAACTGTTTTGCTAATGAAAAGGCAGCCAAATAACCAAGTGCTGGAATGAATTGCAGGCTATTGAAAGTGGACAGTTGGCTCATTAAATGTGCCCCTCATGAATGATGTGCCTTCCCTTTAGACTGGCACTGAAATAATCCAGATTTACTTTGTATTCTACAAAATCTTTCTAGAGCCTTCTGTGATAAGATAAGATACAGGAAATACAATTCCATAAATAAAATACAAATTGTTAACTTCCCACAGCAAACTTTGGCATTTACCAAATGCATATAGCTTTTAGGATAAGTGATTTTCAGTGTAATTATTTATGGGATTTCCTGTGGGCTTACCACTACCATTGTACTGCTGCACATGCACCAGAAAATTACTGAAATTTTGGCCATATTGGTAAGAATGATTTCCCCTGTTTTCCAGATACAGGTGGAATAGTGGCCTCACTGATGGAAATGGGAAAATTCTGATACATGTCAAGGAAACAATACTGTAGATAGGGGATTCAAACTCACAAACACTAAATAAAGATGTCTGAGATTAATAGAAACATTTTAATTAGTTCACAATAGAGTCAGCTGCAGCTATGACACTTCCTTTTCCTTTAAAGGGTTTAGTTTAATCTCTGTCTCTAGCAATTCTCACCCTGAGTTTCTCTCAATGAACTTTTTACTTTCTCTTGTTTTCCTTCTCCAGGCTTGTTATCTTTAATTCTTTGTGTAAATTCAACTGCTTCTTGCCTTGGATGTACTTCCATAAAAATCTACAGTCATCTCAACCTCCTACTCATCTTGTGGCAGGACTGTTAACTCTTCATGCATAACAGCTGAGCAGCCTCATCCCTGTCCAGGAGATTGACACTGGACCCTGACAAAAGGCTTCTAAAAGATATAAATCAGTCCAAAAAGTTCCTCTAAAGCATGTGCTTAGCTAATGAACAGACACACTGAGCTGGCTTTTTAAGGCCCCATTACAAGGACTACACAAAAGCATGTTCTAATTAGAGCCTGAGAAGCATTTAATGAGAGTGTGATAACTTGAACAGCTGTCGAGGGGTGTATAAATTACTCCAAAATCCCTCTACTCCTCAGATGAGCGTAAAATTTGGAGAGCATAGCAGCACTGTAGGTCCATACCGCTTGCTAACAGTGTCCTGGGCTGTATTAGAAAAAGCACTGTCATCAGGTTAAGGGAGGTGATCCTTCTCCACTACTCGGC
Source organism: Actenoides hombroni (assembly GCA_024336885.1). Taxonomy (NCBI): domain Eukaryota; kingdom Metazoa; phylum Chordata; class Aves; order Coraciiformes; family Alcedinidae; genus Actenoides; species Actenoides hombroni. The sequence goes on from WUAM01000341.1 coordinate 3,235,905, forward strand.
ACTGACGAGACACATCTGGAGTGCAGTCTGGCCCTTTGCTCCCTGGTACAACAGTGACAAGGATATACTGGAATGAGTCCAGAAAAGGGCCACAAAGGTGATTAAGGGTCTGGAGCATCTGGCATGTGAGAAGAGATTGAGAGAACTGGGATGGTTTAGTTTGGAGAAGGCTCAGACACATTGTTAGGAATACATATACATATCTGATGGGGTGTTAAAGAAAACAGGGCCAGGCTTTTTTCAGTGACATCCAGTGACAGGACAAGAGGCAATGGGTTTAAACTCTAATAAAGAAAATTTAATTTAAACATATGAAAATACTTTTTTTTTTCTGTGAGGGTGATTGAATGCTGACACAGGTTGCCCAGAGAGGATGTGGAGTCTCCATCCTTGAAGCTATTCAAAACCTGACTGGACACAGCCCAGAGCAACCTTCTGTAGCTGACCCTGCCTTGAGCAGGTGGTTGGACTAGTGATTTCCAAAGATGCCCTCCAGCCTCAGCGATTCTGTGATTCTCCTTCCCTAGGCAGTGAGTTTTGGTGTGTAGCAAAGCTCCTCCTTCTGAATTCTGTCCCTTTTTCTGCCAAAGATACACCATCTTGAAACTGATATTAACCTCTTATTTTCCCAAATTATTTTCTAATTTCATCAACCTTCTAGTCTGGGCACCGTTCTTGAAAAAAAAAAAAAAACCAGTAAATTTGAGACATGCAAACGTAAGGAAAATTTTTACAATACCAGTTTTATCATTTATGACTAACACATTCAGATTTAGATGGCTATATCTCCATAAGTAGGCAAGCTTTATTTCTAACAGTGCTCCTACAGATAAACAGGTATCCAAATATGGATTAGATCTAGATTTGAAACATATAATTATACAAGTTTGTTGAAATCAATTTTTATTTTCATGAAATTTCTCCTACTTATAACCACATGCACAGAAGTCAAGAAGACATCTGACAGCATAGCTTGGAAAAGAAAAAGTACTATACAAAACAATGTGTGGATGACAGCTGCTACTCTCCCTTTAAATCTCATTCGTTCATTCTTGTGTTGAATAATAGCTTCTTCTGCTTACTATTCAATACTGATGAATTGCTTGTGAACTGCTTGTGCAGTATATATTTTCCTTGCGAATATTGTACAATAACATATTTTTTTCTCAAAAAGAAACAGACAAACAATACACAATATTCAACCTATCTGTGGTAACACTGATGAATAATGTGAGAACAACTCAATATCTTACTTTAGTACAAAGACTGAAATCAAGAAGACTGGATTCAGACTTTACTTCCTCAGAGTTGGAGGGAGTTTGGATGCATCATTCCATTTGATATCTACCTCTACTTTATTATGCTCCCACAAAACCCTGGAAGCTTGCTCCTCATAATCCAGAAAAAGCACGACAGCACTCACCATAATCACAGGGAACCCCCGGATTTGCCATTATTGATGGGTAGCTCTCACATTCCCCTGCAGAGTTCAGCGGGGAAGTCAATCAATGGGTGTTTTAACTCTGACTGGCATGCTTTGCACTCACTCCTGTGGTTTCACTGCTCCCATCTCCTGCCAACACCAACTCCAGAGCTTTTTTCTGCAGGGCTGGCAGCTGCTTCCATGCCTCTCTGCTCCAGCCAGCACTGCACAGAGACATCTCTGAAGTGCTGGGAATGGAACTCAAAAGAGATTCCATCACACAGAGGAGAGCCCCTGCCAGGCTAAAAGAGCAAAGGACTGAAGGAAAAGGAATGACTGGGCTATTTAATCCTTTATTTTCATGTCTGTATAAAGGACAGCAGGAAGCATGTGGTACCAAAGGAAAGAATTTTCCATCAAAAAGTGGTGCAATTCTTTCTGTAAGCCTTTCCATGCTCTCAGAAAGAAGTAACTTTTGCTTCTCAGAGGGATCAAAAGGAGTCTGCCAGGGGTGACAAAAGAAAGGTAGAAGTTAACCTTCTGACATGGCAATAGGATAAGCCAGTATGAAGGAAGATTATACTGCAAAGACCTTCTGTGACTGGGAAGAAAATTGTCTCTGGTTCAGCAACAGAGAAAATGTAACACCAAAGGATTAAGAAGTAAGGGAACACAGCAAAAACCTCAAACCAGAGAGAGGCCTCTTTGCAGCAGCACTTTGAATAAATAAAGCTGCATGGATCACAGCAAGAGACGAGAATAATTGTCAGGACATGACTTTAGGTCATAAAGTCAGAAGAGAACTGTTAGGTCTAGGAACTGCTACATACATGCAGTAAGACATCAACACCATCAAGTGGGAATGAAAACATAGGGATGACAAAGAAAAACATGAGTTAGGAATGATATTCAGAGTTGTATTTGTTGATAAGGGTCACCAAGAACAATGTCCAGAGAGCTGAGTTAAAAACACAGGTGGAAGCCTAGTACACTATCAGCAGCAAAGAAGGAGGACTCGGCACTAAAGGTCCAAGAAGCAGAAGAGAAGAATTGGGAAATAAGGTGGGTTTTTTTAAAGAAAGGTGGATTTTTTAAGTGTTTACTGGATTTGGGTAGAGCAATGAGTTTCAAAAGCAGCCCATCAGTCAGAGAGACAAATGAAGAAACACAAGCCTTGATATCTGAGATGCTAACTAGAGATATCAATGTGAGCAGCTCCAGATGACTGAGGAAGGAATGAGACATACTGAAGGAGATGTAGGATGTAATTAGAGCAGTTTTGGACAGCATGTTTGGAGAGGTTACTTATGACAGGAATAAAACAGATGAAGTGAGAGTTACAGGAAGGAAATCCAACTGGTGTTTTCATGGCAGGGAAGGTCTGTGACTACCTACGTTTATTTGAGAGGAAATTTAAGGACTTGAAGAAATAGAAGGAAATAAAAAAAGGCAGGATGAAGTAGACACACTTGATAGGAAGGGAGAGGATAATGAGAGAGGAAGGAAGAGAAAGGATGAAGTCAACATTTGTGAGACAGCAGACTGAGAAGCAAATGTGGAGAAGGTTAATAACAGAAGTAATATATGTTGTATTTTAGCTTTGGGGTTTTTTTCTGCAGAAGCCAATGAGGTGGTTGCAGTAGATTCTATTTTCTCAAAGAGAAGCACCCAGTGAAGTCCAAATAAAGCAAGTCATGGGTTTTGTAGAAGAAAAACTGGATGTAGATCTGTGAGTGAAGAGATGAGGGAATAGTGATAGGCAGCTAAAATGTCAGATTAAGTATCACCAGGGAAAAGTGGCTCAAGGGTGAATATGTTGATGGAGAAGTGATAATCATTGCCTGTAAGTCAATGTCTTATCAGTAATCAGAGTTAGCATTTCTCATGACAGCAGTGCAACTGAAGTCCAAAAATTGATCTGAAGGCTTCTCAGATCAGCATGGTCATGCAAGAAACAAATGGCTCTCAAAAGATGAATCAAGTAGAAGGGGAGAAAAAACAACCCCGAATACCCCCTTCAGGGTGTAGCCTTGCTCTGCTGATTATCTCATAACTTTTCCTCTCCAGAAAGTGCACTTGATTTTCAATTGCCAGTCTCACCTATACCTCCTTAGCCTTGTGCTCAAAATTTACAAAGCTTGTAGCTTGTCAGCTCTGGGAATTCTCTGTCTTTCCTCTGAATATTAGTTACATAATAGCTTGAGCTAAGCAATCAAAGCATGATAGGTCAAAAGGAAGATTTGCCTGAGGTGATGCAGGAAGTTGATGGCAGAGCTTGAAGCTGAATACACATTTCTCCGCTATTCAGACAGCACAAAAACCACCAGAGCCTTCTTCATTGTTTAGATTTTGTTGGCTTTTTTTCAAAGCAGCACTGTTTCTGAAGCCAAAGCTACAAAATGCAATGGCATTGAAAGATCTAGTAAGCCAAAGAAATATCCCCAAATGGCACTGCTTTCTAGCTCTCAATGGCAATTCCATGATATTACTAATAAATTATATATGTTATGATCAATATTTTCTACATCCTTACTGTATTTCTTTGTGTCATTTCAACTGCCTTTAAATTTGTACAGTTGTTAAGAGGGGAGGGATAGTAAGATGAGCATGTTAAGCTCAGTCTTTCCCTTGAACTTTACACTCTTTACCTTCCAAATACTTAAATCCAAAGATGCCACAGCTCTTTGGTACTGACATTTCTAGTTATAAAAGCTAGACTTGAAAGTCATTGTTCAACCCCCTCGCATCTGTTTTACGGGAATAAATGACAACTACTGAATATTTTAGTTGGTAAGTTGTAGCAACAGCAAATACAGCACTGAAATTTACAGGGACAATTTAAACATTTTTTTGACATTGCAGAACAGTGTAACATTGACCTGGTGCAGGATACAGTAAGTAGGCCAAGGAAGGAACTAAGAGGGCCAGGATTCCGAGCTCCACTCTCTGAGGTGACAGCATTGATTAAGATGACACCTACCTCCTGCACATCAAATTGCCACTCTTCTGTATCTGTAGGGGTCACAATTTATCTGTGATTCATTAAGGAATGAGCCAGGCATTACGCTCCTCCATGCCATGGCAAATTTCTCAGAAATTTCAGAATTTTCTCTGGTGAGTTTATCTGGCATCACCTTCTTGGAAAAAACACCTTTAGAATTGAATATGAAGCATCAAATATTTCAGATCTGAAAATCTGTGAAATAGGTGTTTCATGAATAAAAAGGATGCTTATGACTTATACTGATATTTATTATCACTTGTATTATCACAGAATCTAGGCACTTTTGCTCACAAAGAAGATGCTTTCATGCTCTTTGATACAAAGAGGAAGCAAAAAGACTCCCTGGAAGTTTATTGTCTATGAAAATTGACAGCTGATGGATCCAGACATATGGGGAAAAGAAGGGCATTAATAAATGCATGATGATCTGCACAATAGTAACATCCCACCTCAGACTGACAAAGTTCCTATCAGCATGATAAAAGGTAAAACAAAGGGGCAATTGCAGTGAAATTATAGAAGGCAGAGGAAAAGCTATATCTGTGTTGAACCATCTACTTGTGTTTCCACTGTGCTTTAAGAAGCTCATCAGAAACTGTTTCCATAAAGAGAAATGCTTACAAAAGTTGGGTTTTTTTGCACAAGTCTAGGGAAACATTGCTAGAACGTGGGTTCTCACTCATGAATTAAAGCTTGGTGTAACTGATTACAAATTCTAGGTTGATTTTGACATTAATTTAGCTCTGTTTCTTCTGGTTATTTCTGCAAGTTTTCCAAAGATACACATACTTCAAATCTATAATAATTGCTTACAGCAATTATCTTTTATCCAAACTTAAGCACACACATTTTTCACTGAAAAATAAGAACTGAGCTCTGACTAGTAACTAGTTACTAATCCCCCGTGGCATTTACAAGACATTTTAACCCTGTTGTATGTACCAGAATTGTGCAACACAGTATTCCACACGCAGATATAAGAAATAATTTCCAAAGCAGAAATAAGGTAAAAATCAGGACAAGTTTGACTTAGGTTTTAAGGGTTATCTCAGGTAATTAGCAGACAACACTTTTTTTTGGCACCATGCTGCTCTCCACCCTATAAAACGGCTTTAACGCTCAGAGTAGGAATTGGTTATGATGGCACTGATTAGCGCTCGTTATCACTGTTGCAAGGGAACCTACATCTGAAACGAAGCAGGCGCTGCCTGCAGTCAAACTAAAGGTACTTTGGGATCTTTATTTTTAGAGGAAAGACCAGACAGCCAGCCGAAGTCGGCACATTGTACTCGAGTCGCAGCGCGTCCAGCGGCCCCTGCTCCCGAGGCTGAGATCCATCGCAACGCCTCCCGGGCACCGCACGGCTCTGGCTGCCGGTCGCTCTCAGGAGGAACGCGGCGCTCCCGGGCCGGGGCTCGGCTGCCGGCCGGTATTGCCGCAACTCCCCGGTGGCGCCCAGCCCCACCACCCCCGGAGCTCTGCCGGCTCGCAAGAGGCTCCATCCCCACCGGGCCTAGCCGCCGGAGGCCTCCGCATACGGCCCTGGTGCCGCCCCAGCCGCTTGCAGTGCCTGTGCCGCCGAACCACCCACGAGAAACGCGCCGGCCGCAGGTGGCGGCGGACGACAGCGGGGCGCTCGGAGGCGGTGCGTGCCGAGAGCGGGAGGCGGCCCGGCCGGGTCACGCCCGCCCCCGGCCGCGCCACCGCCCCTTCCTGTCATGGCCGCGGCCGGACTGCGGGAGCGGGGAGAGGTGGCGTGGGCAGGCGCCCCGAGCAGCTGAGGGCCCCGCCGGGTGGTTCGGCGCGGAGCGGGGACGTTCCCCTCCCAGCCCGGAGCCGGCGGCAGGAGGTGACTGAGGGGCGCCGTGCGTGCGGGGGCTGCCCCGGGGAGCGGCCGTCCCGCCGCCAGCCCACTGGCGCTGGGACGGAATGGGGCGCGGAGAACGAACAAGCGGGCGAGCGGGGACCGCGCCACACCGCTTCGCGTCCGACCCGCTCCGGGGCAGGCGGGGGCCGCCCGGGGTGCGGGCCAGAGCCTCGTCACGGCCGCCGTCTGGGGGGGGCTGGCGGAAAAGCCGCTTGTTCCGGGTGGCCCAGGCGGCCTCGGCCACCGCGGGGTTTGTCGGCGCCGTGTTTTGTCGTGTGCGCCCCGGGAGGGAGCTGTTCCGGCTTGAAAATACTGCAGAGCAGCCCGGCCCCGCCGGTCCCGGCGTGCACCTCACGGGGACTCTTGGGAAGCCGGAGGAAACGGGAAGCGCGGTTGTCCCACCTTCAGGTTGTGCACAGGGCACTTACTTGGGGAGCGGCTGACAGTTCAGTTCCCATCCTCGCCAGTGTGCACTGGTCTACCCGTGCTCAGGGATTCCGAGGATGCCCCTTACTAGAAGGCTTGGTAAGGGGTGTGCAGCAGCTACCCAGTCCTAAACACCTTGTGGAAAAGGCCTATGGAGCATAGCGTGAAGTAAGCACGCACTGATGGCTTTAGGCAGGAGAGCTTATTCCGACTTTGTCTCATGGTAAGACTCCAAAAGGTTTATTTCCACAGAGCTGCTTAACAAGATAACAAACCCACCATGGCTATCTCATGACCGTGAGTCACTTACTTACTGAAGATAAAACCTAAATTTCCCCGAGTCCCACACAGATATTTGTAATACATCGATCACATTGGTTGGCTTTTGGCAAGACAGTTCCAGGGGGAAAGAAGGGAATTCCTGTCATGTTCCTTTTGTTTTCCTTGTAGATACCACTGCAATACTTGCTTTCTACCACTTTTCTCATTTAACTTCCCCTTGGGGTCAGCTGGTCGTCAGCATGCCTTCTACCGAGAACACCTCACAACTTTTCCTGATCCTCATTTCATTGCTGCTGGTGCTGCCAGTAGTTGAAGCCCTGGATGCAGGAGATACCATCGCTTTCCTACTAGGCCTTGCTGTCAGTGTCATCGGATTCTGTGCCTGTCTTGGCTTGTATGCAAGGAAAAGGAACGGGCAGCAGTGATTTCAAGAAGATGCTCAGCTGAAGTGAATTTTCAAACACAGCTTGGAGTTGGATCTGTGATGTAAGACTGAGCTTCAGTTCTGGATAACTTTCAAAAAACATGTAGTAGATATTTCTGCAAAGCTCTCTTACTGCAGTGCAACAGAATCAAGACCGTACCCAGTGAAAGGGATTTGTAGAATCTGTCCTCATGACAGTAAGATGATTTTATATTGCTTGTGATCAAGTACTTCCTCACAGAAGGGTAAGAACTTTTTGAATGGGGAAGGAAAACCATAGAGTGGTTCACAGCAAATGGGTATAAATGGAACATATGAGGGAGACTATCAAGAAGTTCCACAATTTTGGTCTCAAGGGTTAATCAGAAGGAAGCAGCTATTCATCTTCCAGTCAGGATGACAGAGCTTTGGAAGTACTCCTTAACCAGATAGCTAGTGAGCAGACTGCTTTGACTTGTGCTCACATGCTTACATTCTTTGTAATGGCAGTTAACACCTAATAGCTCACTTCTACTGTCAGAAGGTTGAGACTTCAGAGAACTAAGAAAACATGGAAAATTTTTTATGCATTTTTATTTTAGAATGTGTCTCTCCTATAGCCTGTGTTCTTGTTACTAAGTACATACACTTAAGAATAAGACCACTATGTAACGTGTGTTTCACAGAAAAGTATATGTAAGGTGATGTAAATCAGACTAGGGATATGTTTTTTGTCTCTTGTTTATTTTTTGTATTCATCTTTCCTTTAGGCATGCCAGGTTTAAGGCTTGTTTTGTGTTTGTATTTTTTTCCCCCAAAAAAATGAAGACTTGCCTATTTTAATGAAGAATTATATGTAGTATTTCCCCATTAGGGGATTATTAGAATTATAATCAGAGTTACACACGTTTCTTTCGCAGTAGGGAATGAACATGTTTTGCTAAAATCCTGGGTTTAGTCAACAGATCCATTGTTCTAGAATGTCTTCCTCATGACAAATTTATGTTGCTAACTAAACATTTAGGATTCTTATATAACTGATGCGTATGATTTCCACAGAAGATTAGGACCCAAACCAAAGTAAAAAATTCTGATGCAAAATGGGAGATGCGAATGGTCTTACTCTAGTCATGCTTAGTCAGATTGTATGGTATATGGTTGAAAGCCTCAGTAGCATATCCAGGACTTGTTTCTTTCTCTAAGTACCAAAGGTGAAATGGCACAGCCAGGAATGTCTGCCACAATTCCTTCTGGCTTGTTAGGGTGTTCTAGCCATCTGCTTGAGACAAAGAGCACAGTCTGTAATCTCAGCAGAATAAGGAGCGTAGGAAGGTGAGCTCTCCAGAGTTCACAGAATTTCCTTCTGATCTTGTGCTGTGGACACTGCCACTCTTGCTAGAAATCTCGGCTTTTATCTTTCAGAGCTGGGGGAAAAAAAAATGTTAAATGCAATGCAGAGCTGTATATTTTGTTACTATTTAAGTCTCTGTTCAGTAGAGCACAAAGCAATGTCTATAGAAGAGTTGTCAGGCAGGTCTTACAGAAGTAATTGGGTGGGCAGATCATGTTGTCCAAATGTTAAGATTTCTGTACCCCATTGGTGGCTGTTCTAACTTCTCTTTGCCACCTCTGAGGAAACGGGAGCCCTGGTTATTTCAGTCTTGCCATTTATGTTCCTCTCTTATGATTGATAGGGGGAGGAAGGTAAAACAAAATCTTCCAAAATTGCACAGGGTTGAATCTGTGGGACTCAAAACTAGCAAGCCATGAGGATGTAGATTTCTGCTTTCAAGTTACAGGAATAATAATGGTCACAAAGTTACTGTGATGAGATGCAAGTCTTGCCAGGTAGCTGTTCTTGAACCCTTTTTGTGGCTTCCAAAAGTCAGAAAGGAAGATGGTGCACAAATAAAATTTACAGCCTTAAGAGGAGCTTCAGATAGAAGTGTCACCACTGAAAGCCACCTAGCAGCTGTAGGTGATCCTGTATGTGATTATTGAACTGGGTGAATGGAAACGCACATAAGTGTGATCTTCCATGTTCCAGCTCGGCTAAACCATTACCTTTAAAAAAACCTGACCACAAAATCACCACTCAATTAACTTTATATTTCCCCAAATTGGAGAACTCTGCCAATATTTCACTAGAATATTAAATATTGCTCTTTCAGTAGAATAAATTTTATCACAAGCAGCTTTTCACAGACTCCTTTATCTTCACTTTGGAAAAGATCCCTGGCAATAGTTTCATAGAATTGTGCAACAGTTTCACTGCAGAATAACAAAATTTTAGAGTAATCAGGCTACAGGGGTATGAGGAACTGTTCTTTGCCCAGAGCTGTATGTCCTCCATTGAAAGGTGTTTGCAGCACATAATAGCATTGTTTCCTGGGTTCTGACAGAAGCTTTGTTGTTAAAGACTTGCATTTGTCAATGGCTTAAGTGTAAAATCAGATACCCTTGCTTTTCTTCTGTCTTAATAAACTTTCTCATGATTTGTCATCAGCTTGATGAAGTAGTTCTTATGAAAAGGAGAATCGTGATGACAGAAATGACTGAAACTGCTGAGATTCTTTACAGGAAATACTATTTGATTGTTGTGGTGGGTTGACCCTGGCATGGCACCAGGTGCCCACCAAGCCATTCTATTGCTCCCCCCACCCCCGTCAGCACGGCACGCAGGGAGAGAATAAGACGCAAGGAGCCGTGGGTTATGATAGCTAAGATGTTA